>BSAI01000189.1:24009352-24124458 GCA_036245035.1 Adrianichthys oophorus | reverse complement strand
TCACAGACTGGTGACCGGTTACAGGATGGTGACCTGTCACAGACTGGTGACTGGTTACAGGACGGTGACCTGTTACAGGACGGTGACCTGTCACAGACTGGTGACCGGTTACAGGACGGTGACCGGTTACAGGACGGTGACCTGTCACAGACTGGTGACCTGTCACAGACTGGTGACCTGTCACAGCATGGTGACCGGTTACAGGACGGTGACCTTTCACAGACTGGTGACCGGTTACAGGATGGTGACCTGGTACAGGACGGTGACCTGTCACAGACTGGCGACCAGTTACAGGACGGTGACCTGTCACAGACTGGCGACCGGTTACAGGACGGTGACCTGTCACAGACTGGTGACCGGTTACAGGATGGTGACCTGTCACAGACTGGTGACCTGTCACAGGATGGTGACCGGTTACAGGACGGAGACCTGTCACAGACTGGTGACTGGTTACAGGACGGTGACCTGTTACAGAACGGTGACTTGTCACAGACTGGTGACCGGTTAGAGGACGGTGACCTGTCACAGACTGGTGACCGGTTACAGGACGGTGACCTGTCACAGACTGGTGAGAGGTCACAGGACGGTGACCGGTTACAGGATGGTGACCTGTTACAGGACGGTGACCTGTTACAGACTGATGACCTGTCACAGACTGGTGACCTGTCACAGGATGGTGACCGGTTACAGGAAGGTGACCTATCACAGACTGGTGACCGGTTACAGGAAGGTGACCTGTCACAGACTGGTGACCTGTTACAGACTGTTTACCGGTTACAGGACGGTGACCTGTCACAGACTGGTGAGAGGTTACAGGACGGTGACCGGTCACAGGACGGTGACCTGTCACAGACTGGTGACCGGTTACAGGACGGTGACCTGTCATAGACTAGTGACCGGTTACAGGATGGTGACCTGTCACAGACTGGTGACCGGTTACAGGATGGTGACCTGTCACAGACTGGTGACCGGTTACAGGACGGTGACCTGTCACAGACTGGTGACTGGTTACAGGACGGTGACCTGTTACAAGACGGTGACCTGTCACAGACTGATGACCGGTTACAGGATGGTGACCTGTCACAGACTGGTGACTGGTTACAGGACGGTGACCTGTTACAGGACGGTGACCTGTCACAGACTGGTGACCGGTTACAGGACGGTGACCTGTTACAGGACGGTGACCTGCCTGCATCATACCTGATTCTCTGCCATGGTCCCTGTAGGTCTGCTGGTCATTGCTTAGAGTTTCTAGAATGGCGCAGAAGCCACTCTGACAAACTTTTGAGTGGCTAAGATCAACTCCAGAAGCCAGATTTGGTCATTTAGTTTCTCAAAATGTGAACCTACACAACACATCAAACCCTTTTCATACGGAGAAAGTGTAAAATAATTCATCATTTGTTTTTTGTTTTTTATTTGATCTTAAGGATCAAGTATTCTCCATCCTCCTTCCATTCGTCATTTGGACTTTGGAGAGCATTTCCACAAAACTTCTTACATTTTCTGGATTTCTAATCTAATTTTCAACAAAATTAAACTTCACACCATAAGAATGAAGAATCTTGAGCAATCAGTATGAACACAACCACTCATTTTTGTTGCAAAACATTAACTAGACTGTTCATTTTTTTTCCAACCTTCCAGGGCCTTATAGCTCCGCCTTCTGGTTTCCTCGCTCTTTGTGTTTCTCTGTGTCACAAACTCGCACTGTTCTCATGCAGGCATTCCACATGTGAAAGCGCAGTAAACCTCTCCCTTCCTTCTCTTGCACAAACTGCAATTATGTGATTAGGTTCACAAACAATCAGCACACAGAGCCACTCACAATATTATTGGGTCTCACAGTTATATTGTCCAAACTCTCAATACTTGAGAGGAGACTCAGTCTAACAATAATAAACTTTGACAGCATCAAAGTCTCATATAACCACTCATTATCTAGCAAATGTTTGTCCTGCAAAGATATGCAATGGGAACAAGACGCTAGGAACACCATTAATGTCTGTGAGTTCTGCAGATGACGAGGAAAAACATGCTGGTAATGAGGAAGAGGCAGAAAGCCTCCTTCAGGCCAGGTCGTGACCTCAGACTGGTTCAGACCAATGAGAAGCCCCTCTTAGCAACCTTCATGTAGAGCTGTTTCATTCCCATGACTGCATCACCGGTTTTACCCACAATCCCACAGGGTTGGAGAGCTAGTCTGTCCCAGCTGCATGCTGGTACTTTGGTCTTCATCATTCGTTCATTCAGACAAACACATTCAAAAAGAAAAAAATGTAAAAAGATAATCAGAAAATAAGTATTAAGTAATATGTGTAAGGTAACGTAACAAAGCAGGAAGCTTTTCACTGAGAACTGAGAAGTTTACAAACAGAAATACCAACAATTTCAACATATTTGCCAAAGTGGTTCTCAAATGAAAATGATTTTCTTTTTTCCATCCAAAAACTAAAATAAGGTGAAACTGTAATGACTCTAGTCTAATAAAGACCCATGCAAAGTTACACTGGAGGGTTTTGGATGAGATCATCCCTGAGCATGCATCTGCACAAATGCAGAGAAAAACGCCTTCCTCTCATGTAGGAAGAAACCTCACCGACCACAGACGGCGAGGGTCACAGAGGATTGTGTGATCTCCTGATGTCATGTCAACATTTGACTCAGGACTTTCTCCTAAAAGCATCAACTGGACTTTTTCTAGATTTCTTGCATTCAGACTGGAAAGGTTGGTTGGTCCGGACCGAGTCCACTTAATTCAGTCCGGATCAAGTCCTGAACCTTGCGTTTGGTCTGTCTTCAGACTGCCAAGTGGACTTCCTTGTTCTTAACCAAAGCTTGTAAACAAAACCATGTGACTAAAGATCTCTTGAGTCATTGGCCAGGAATTATGAGGGCGGGGCAAAGCAACGAGAGAAAGAATTTTGGAAGTCATAAGCTTTGCAATCCTTGTTTGGAAAGTTGTGTTTATCGGAAAAAGCGAAATAGTCAGGAAAACGGTGGGAGAAGCAAAGAAGACAAAAGATGTTTTAATGAGCCTGCATTCATCCCATCACATTTCAGTCAGATGCTGTTGCATCGTTGCTCCACGGCTCTCTGTTTACTTCCCATAATGACCAGGGTCCGCTTGGATGCATTCAGACTGAAAATTTGTTCGGATCATCGGGGGTAATTAACTCCAGGGGTAGAATGATAAAACAACAGGCAGCAAGATGCTGGAAGTTTAGAATCAATACAGTCAGGTGTGATTGTGAAGACTCTTTACACACAAACTTGTCAACATGTACACAGCACAACTACAGTTCACACACACACTTATGCATACAAACCAACACATGTAAAGCATTTCATTCTGTCACGGATACTATTTGTGCAAAGGTGAGCTGACCTGCACTCACCTGTACTCAGGTGAATGCTGATACTTTGCCGAGGTGGATGATGGACTGTAAAAAAAGAAAAAAGGAGAAAGTTCCCGGCCATCCCCACACCAAGACCCCCGCCGAGTCAGCACCAGCAGCCAGGACCCCCCCACACCCATACTGTATTAAAAATCCTTTTTTTATACTTAGTTACATAAACTTTTTCAGACTTACTGCTCTTATAGCTTGGCCTTGTGCAGTACATTTAACTGCATATTATAGTATGTCTGCAATGGTATGTGACATATAAAAATTAAATTTGATCATTAAATGAGAAGCAAACAAGGAAATTCTGCGATGCAAGTTTCTGGATTTAAATCTGACCCACATTAAGCCTTAAAAAAAAGAGTTAAACACTTGTTTTCACTTGTTCTTCACTTGTTTTGTGTAAACAGTGTCTGTGGGGTAAAATGTCGGAACAGCCCAACGCTCAGTTCATCAACACATGCAAATTTAAAGAAACTGCTTTAACTCTGCCTCAGATTCGACCTCGATCAGCCTTTGGCTGCTCGCCGCTCATCATTTCAGTAAAAACATTCAGAAGAAGAGATGCCGCATTCAAAGCAACCCTGAGGGGGTGCAGCTGGGAAAGTGGTTAAGCAGGAAATGATTCAGAGTTTAATTTGTGGAGTCACTGGTGATTTCACTGAGAAAAAATTTGGCAGCAGCTGTTTATTTTTTTGCCTAAACTGTAATTTTTTATTTAAAGACTCTTCCAGTATTTGCGTTCTTCAAAGCTCCCCTGACTCAGAACTATTGTGTTTTACTGCACTTGAAGCTGGTTTTTCTGTTTGACTGAAAGATCTGTGTTTGATTTGTGATGGAAAAACAGTGTAAACGGGCTGAAGTCAACTCTGGGAATCAGGCAGAGGATCTTAGAAATGAAAAGACCAGTGCTGTGATGGAGGAATGCAGCTCAGAATCTGAAATGTAAAGACAAAAAGAGAGAAAAAAGAATAACGCAGAGGAGAGGTAATCCCATCAAAGGTAAAATAAAAAACACAATATTTAAAATTGTAAATTTAAATCGGAAAGCTGGGGGAAGTTATGGAAGTGAGGTGGAATTACTCCCCCCTGGGAAATCCAAATAAGGGAAAGGCCACATGTTTCCCAAACTCACTTAAACAGATTTATTCCAGGCTATGATAATGTTTTAAGTAACATATAATCCCCTTGAGAAGCTTCTTCATCCTGTAATCACAGCCTGTGATATTACTGTTAATGTACACGTTATTCTGAAAATAGCTCCAGCATTGGAGCCTGAGACTTCACACGGCGCAAACACAGGGATGTGTTCACAGCGCATGAAGTTAACGCTGAGCAGTATGCAGGGGGGAGTCAGAGCCCTCCGCAGTAATTATCCAATATTTAGGGAACAAAAGAATGGTGTTTTCTGCCTGGGAACGCTGGCTTGGAGGTGTGTCTCACGACATCTTAAGCCACAACAAGATAAATGCCTTTTTTTCAAAGGCAGCTCTGCACTCACATGTGGCTTGTTTGTTCATGGAGTTTGTGCAGTGAGAAAATATGAAAGAAAACTTTTTTTGACACACTTTACCAATTTATTCTAAGGTTTTTGGTGTGCTTTCTTTACTCATCTTTGTTGGAAGAATCGCTCTCACAGTGGTTGACTGAGTAGTTGAGCATAAATATGTGAAAAATAACATCTTTTTAAAAGTTTTTTAGAATTCAGAAACAGAAAAAATGTGTTTATATAAATCTGTGATATTACGACAGTATGGCTGGATAGCTCCGATATTGCTCACCATTTCTGTTGCACCGTTAACGTTAGGTTGGGGGAGTGGGGGGCTGTGAGCTAGTGAGAGACAGTATAAACTGAGCGTTCAGTTATGGGTGATGGGAAGAGGTCCTACCCTCAATTTAGAGGTGAATTTCTTATGAACTCCTGCCGTTCTGCAGAAACTATGTCCTAGAAAATAACACAAGCTTTTGCTTTTGGGCTAAAAACAACATAATCATAGTCAAAAGTCCACTGGGAACGCTTTGAAAATAGACCAGCAGATGATCAGAGTGGGTCTTAAATAAGCTTTACAGAGGGGGTAACTAACAGAGACCGGCTGTGATGACTGAACATCTGAAATGGATGTAAACAAAAACAGACAGCTAAGCTGCTAAAAAAAACAACAACAACAAAGGAAACTAAACTAAAAAAAAGGCAACAATCTTTGAAAATAAAATATTTACGTTAGCAAGCCATAATTTATTTTTCAACCAACACACTGAGATGAAGGAGAGAGCATTCTGACACCAGCCACAAACGTGGAGTGAGGCTGGAGCAGCAAACGCCGGGACAACCTTGTGTTGGAGTTTAATTCAGTCTTCTGGTAAACAAAGGGAGGAAGTTGCGCTCTGTGACTGGTTTGCAGTGACTTCCTGTTTGTGATTTTGTGTCCAAAAACATAGTCGGGGTCTCTGGACCTCCCACGACTCTTCCAGCCGAGGATGGGGAACCAGTGACCCGCTGTGTCTGGCTGTCACACATTGTGCTCACACAGCCACATGCGTATTGGGTACCACAATACTGGGAAGCAGCTGCAGGCGACCTTAAAATGACCAAAAAAAGGCTTTATTGATGGCCTTCAGCCGGTACCTTCACTGGAATCCGTCTAACATGTTTTCAGAGACCGAATGGACTCCATTTTTGTTTTTGTGGCTCTGTAGCTATAAAAGAGTTAACCAAGATCACAGTGAATTATAAAAATACTTTATGAGAATCAAGTTCACAAGTGTTTGACTCTGTGTTACAAATTTAAATCCAAATGACCTTTTTTAAGAATCATGTTTTATTTTATTTTGAAGGTGTGCTATCCCCAGACAGACAGGAAAGATGAGTGCTGCTCCTTTCTTTTTTCCACCTCTTCTCCCACCACTTCCTCTTGGATAAGTTTATCACCGGACAGCAACAAACAGAGAATCCAGCAGACTAGGCGGCTGCCTCATCATCAGTATTTTCATTCTCCTTTTGTGGAGCTTTTAATCTTTAAGAAGTCATCTGACACTGTGCAAGTTAATTTGTTAAATTGATGTACACAGTTTATCAATGGGGTCATTGGTTGTTGTTTATTTATGTTTATTGTTTATTATGTTGTTGATTTATTTATTTATTCACACCTTGAACCTAACATTTGAGGTGCTATTTTAAGCTTAATTTTCCTTATATATGTCCTATATCATCAGATAAATGCTACAAGAACATGTTAAACAACACCCTTTTCATCAGAGTGGGTCTTTTATCCTTTCATATCTTTTTGCTAAACATTAATGCAGAACGACTAAATGTTTATTGCAACTAAAGTGTGTTTTTTGTGCGCCATCAGCTAATTGTGAGATAAAGAAGAAGAGTTTGAGACAGACAAGTGACCTGCAGAAAAAGCGCATTGACATGACAAAGAAGCTTTGGAAACATCTCAAACATGTAGACAAGTTTTAGCAAACTCCTCAACAAATGCTTTTGCACTTTTGCACACAAGTGTTTGTTGAAAACAAGAAAAGATCAGTAGAAGAAAACGTTCATCTTCCAAAGATCAGGAATCCCTTTAAATAATATTTTATAGTTGAGTTTTAGAAAAATTATTCAAGCATTTTTTTACACCAGACGATCAGCTTCCCATAACCTTGTTACTGCAGGAAAACAGGAGCCAAACATTTCCCACCACAACCCACATCTCCACTTCCTTGCTCTGGGAACCACAAACTATAAGTCAGCTTTAAAGTTAATAAACCCTCCTCCTTGAAAAGAACAATACAGCAACACCAGGATACATTAGTCCACCTTTGAAACACTAAGGAAATAATACGACTGCAATACAATGGTCCATTTTCCTTCCCTCAGGTATGCTTCGGACACTATGCTCTCATATGAGATCTGTCGGTGCTGATTGGAGATTTGTTTAACCTGTTTCCTTCAACAAAAACACTTTGTTTAGTGGAGAAAAGAAGAGACAAAGAGCTTTAAATTTTTATGGTCAATCAGTCATGAAATTTCCTCACATGTGGGAATAAAATGGAAAATAAAATTATCTTAAGCTGTACCAACTGAATCAATGCGTCACAACTCTAAAAATGAACAATCAAACTGTGTTTCTTGTCAAAATGCACATTTTTAAATAAAATTGCAAGAGAGGGAATTATAATAACAAAGAAAAGGAATAAAAATATGTAGAGAAGTTAGTTGTTGCTGGTTTTTGGAAGTATTTTTGATTGAAATATAGCTAGTTTTCCCCAGTTTATTTTAATTGATGTAAACAAATAAAATATGTAACTAAACAAAAAATTTAAATATGAATAAATAATTACAAATTTAATGAAATTTTCCTTTTTTTTGAGTCATGATTGGGAGCTGTATAAGCGTTCCAGAAAAATCTATACTGAGTTGTTCCTTCCCCATAGCATAAATAGATATAAATTAACCTGAACATCTCAGTGATAAATAAGGGTTTTTTTGTGATTGCCATCTTCCTGTTGTGATCGTTCATTGATCCACATAAAGCGGTCCTGCTGGTCCGAATCTCCTGGGAAATGTGAGGTCTTGACCTTTAAGAGACAGATTTTTCCAGAGCTTTTCGCATGCAGGCCTGCGAGCTTTCAACGGTAAACAGCTCATGTAGTTAAAAAAATGCTGAGTTATGACATTTCTTTGGAAACAAGCAACGACCAGAAGATGTGTGCTTTTAAAAAGCTGTGGGATTGCCAGATAATTAGATACACTAAACACGGGAGACATTTTTGGGTTTGGAAAGTCTGCGTTTGAATCCTCACAGATTTTTAGATTAGAACGACGAAATAACAAAACGTCCGTTCCCACCTACAGACAGAGATTCTGGGAGAGAAAAGAAGACAGGAAGTCTGACACGACCCAAACTCAGGGAAAGACAGAGGGAAAAATGGTTAAAACATCAACGTCTTCTTTGAAATAAATGCATAAATCTAGCTACAGTTGACTGATGTTTTCACATCACCAACAACAGAACCACAACTTGTTTAAGTTACCCGTGAAACTGGGCTGATAGAAACAGTCTTCTCAGATGGTCCAAACTGCTAAACAAGAAAAAAACTCACCTTTAAGAGTTTAAACCAAAGATTCCCTTCAGCTCCATTACAATAGCACTGCAAAAACAGGCCTCAAGGGCTCTAACAGCTTTGTGGCTTTGTGTTGCAGAAACATGCACAGACTCATCCTTCTGCACTCCACATCTTCTG
Source organism: Adrianichthys oophorus (assembly GCA_036245035.1). NCBI lineage: Eukaryota > Metazoa > Chordata > Actinopteri > Beloniformes > Adrianichthyidae > Adrianichthys > Adrianichthys oophorus. The sequence continues at coordinate 24,115,819 of BSAI01000189.1, read as the reverse complement.
CTGCCCACCCACACTCCACTGCAACAGAAGCTCTTTTATGCTGAGCAATATTTAAAAATGTGAAACTCTTGGTATTGAGCTCTCATTCATGATTACAACTTGTTAGGATTAAGTCACTACCAGCTGTCAAAGGAGTCAAAGACCCCAGTCAGAGAAAACCTCCCCCCGCAGAGACTCTGCCGGGTTCAAAATAAAGCATTTCCGTTTTTAAATAAATGTTTTTCAGGATTTATTTCTAGATTCTGATCTCCACAGTCAAGATGCAGAAAAACAGCTGAGCTAAAAAGAAGATATTCACAGAAAAACCCCACTTCCAGTCACTAAAGTCAGCTGAAAGATCTGAGATTTGACAAAAAATGCTTTATAAACACACTCCTAAAAAACACTTTTGAACCTTTGTAGCATTAAAGGTTTACGTGTTTGCAAGCACAGTTGAATAAATGTGAAATTATTTCAGTGTTTGAAGTCATTAAATAAAGTGACATCAGGACATTAAAACATAAATACGTGTCTTTTTGTGTTGGTTCTTCAGGTTTCTGATTCATATGAAATGAATAATAAAGCCAGGGTCGTTTTTAAAAAACCCAATGAGTGTCATTCATTGTGTTCTTACAGTTCACAGAGAAAAACTTCAGGCATCAATGAGACAATGTGGGCCACCGCATCAACAATCAGCTTGTGGTGTATTATTGTATTTGATCCAGTCCTGAGCAGCTGTCTCTGTTTTTTAGGGCTCATATAGTGGATGAGATCTTTCCATCTGTGCTGCACCAGTTGTGGGGACTGACTCAAACCCCAGACTGACACCATGAAGATAAAACTCACATGAATCCTTTTTACATTCCACCTTAAAACAATTTCACACAAAACAGCACCATCATTTTAATTCCTATCATGACAAACAACCCTTAAATATTTAACTTTGACTCAGTTCTGTTTCTATGTTTAAAACGTCACAGGTTTTTACCAACAAAAATAAATCTAAAGATGTTTTATTAGTTATCAGAACAAGTATATGGAGTCTATTTGTGATCTCATCGTAGTGATGGAGTACAGTAAATCTATTTATCTGGGGGATAAATCAGTGTCATTTACTGAAAAAGTGTGGCCACTCTGACCCAGCGAGTGTGAAAGTCTGATATTTACCATGTCAAGCGGCGCCACACGCCATCTGTCTGCTCTGCTCTCAGACACAGAATGGAGGAGCATCAATGCTGGGAACAAAGATACTAATGACACCAAACAGCAGGCAGACAAAAACTGCCCGATCCATTTAAGTGCTTTAGTTAATTGACCAAAGGTGATTATGAGCATTATCCTATAATCAGACACATACATTTGCATGACAATACTCATATAATATGTCTTTAATCTGATTAAAATAACTGATATGCACATGAAGAGACACTTTAAAGTAGGTTACACAAGTTTACCCTCATTTAGTGTAACATTTACAACATCAACACTTTCTTTTAGAGTATTCGACTCGTCATAGTCGACAGTTTGGGCTTTTTCTCAGTCTTAATGTTTTACCTGTAACTTGTAGTTGAGCCACACTGAGGTTCATTAAAAACAACAACAGGTCAGTAAAAAGAACTAACACCTGAAGAGTTTCAACCCTTTTTTGTCACCTGTACCCAAAAAGAAACTGTAGATCTGGACACGAAGATATTATTATGACATTCTCCCTCTGGAATAACTCTTTTTGTTTTGTTTGTTTGAAATATGCCAATTCTATGTTGCTTCAAACATTTTTGAAATTATATAATTTCAAGTTATGGAGGATGAGGGATTGTAAGAGATGTAAGCCTGAGGTCTGTCTTGTAGTGAGTTGGAGATCCATAGACACAGGGATGGATGAAGGCTAAAGATTTCCAACTTGGTGGTGAGGGTGGAGGGATGTATGGTGTCCAGATGACTCAGGGCTACATGAGGGCACCATGAAAACTTCTTCTAATGGTTTCTTATCTTTAACGTGTTCACAAATCTCCTTGAAACTGGAGTCTTTTCTTTTTTCTTGGAAAAGATTGACTGATTGTTCTTGTACTCAATGTACTTTTTATTGCAGACACATTAAAAAACTGACAAATCTTAAAAGCTTTTGTGGAAAACAACTAAAAAGGTTACAGGAAGGACTTCCTGTGCAGGTAAAAATCAAATCACAGCTGATTTTAATAAGATAAGAAACAACAAAACTGTTTGTCTACAGACAATGAAGTCTAGGCACACAACCTACATGTAATGAAAAATAGCCAGACAGAAAAAGACAAGAATAACATGAAGCTATTGCTAAAATTATAAACCACTAGGAAACATCATGATGTGATCAACCCACGAGTTTCCAAAAACACACAAAGTGCCCTACAAAAACACAAAAAAAATTTCTGAACATTTCTGTAGTACAAATATTTTTTACAGTTCATATCAAACAAAACTAAATTACTAAAAATCTCTCAGTAAGATGTAACGACTTGTTTTAGTACAACAAATCATAGATCGATCTTGTTGAATGACTTGATCTTATAAACATCTTAAGTAAGATCTCTAATCAAGCAAGTTTTTTGACATTTTCAAATAATTTGGACAACTTTGTCTTAAAATGTATAATTCCAGTCTCATTTTATCAGAAGAAAGGATAGTTTGACTGTTGTAGTGCTTTAAATATATTTGTTGGGAGGAAAAAGTGTATGACATGTATGTAAATATATACTTCAAAGAAATACAACTTTTTTTAGTATTAGATATTTTATTAGATATAATATTAGATTTTTCCAATAGCCAGAGCAAAAGACCTAACTGTCAGGAATTATGGATAATTTAAATATTACATTTTGTCTTAAAAGAGAAGGACATCACTATCAAATCTTACCAAAACAAATCCTACTAGTTCCATTGACAGAATTTTTCACTCATATCAAGAAAAAACATCTTGTTTTATATATATATATATATATATATATTTTAAAACTTATTGTGAGAAGAACATTTCCAGTGTGGCTTTTTCCATCAGCAAAATCAGAGAGGTGTGCCCACAACAGTAATCCAACCCCTGGTAGGACAAAAGGGAACATCTCAAACTGATGATCTAAAACTGGAAAGTTTTCTAGGAGACACAGTTGGTTAGACAGAGTTTTGAGATGAAAGGTATTACAGATAATCAGATGATTGTTTAAACATGTATAAATAAATATGGTTTAATGTACTTGTTTTTAAAGTGGCACAAAACATCTAACAACTCAAACACTAAACTGACATTTTCAAAATGACAAACACTGTCTTAAAAAAGGGAGAGAAGCTATGAAACTCACTTGTCCAGCATTAATATCCCATCGGTTTACTATAAATTGAGTCAGCAGATATAAAGTGTGAAGGGGGAACAGTGCAACAAAAAGATTTTTAAAAATCAGTTTAAACAAAATTTTCAAAACAGCAATTATCAAGAAAAAAATCCACAAAAGTAAAACCCAGTTTTTATGCACATCGTCTGTCAGCTGTTATGTTTAGACCACGTATCTAAAAAGGACTGTGGGTTTGACGCCTTTCTGCACAAACTGTTTTTTAGATCCCATAAAAAGCTGCTCTGCCTCTGACTTTGCAAAACACCTGGAGGGAATCTTTCATCTGCTGATTCTGCAAGGAGAGCAGAAATGTGAGTTAGCGTCAGCATTTCTTTAAGCAGTGATGGAGATCCCAACTGCTCAGCGGACAGTTCCCAGGCACATTTGTTGATTCCATATTTATGTTTTTCCTAACTTTTACTTTGAAAATGTTGTCAGACAGTGTCTTCCAATGCTATTTAGTTTCTAAGTTACCGCACGTTTTGCTTCATGGCCCAGTTCAAAATACAAGCTAGAATACAAGAAGAACTGTGTTTGAATTTATTGTATGTTATTTATTTAATTGTTTTTTATTAAAGGGTACACTGTTTTCCTCCTACAATCATCCTTGTCAAAGACAAAAGTTCAATTTTTCTGTAAAAACGTTTACTAATCTTTCATAAACATAGTAGTAATGGCATTCTAGATGATTGCTGCATTTAATTTTTTTATAATTGGTTGAATAACCCTGATTGGTCCACAGCAGCAAGCTTCTGCTGGTCTGCATACCTGTTGATTTTTTAAAAAGAAAAAAAAGATTCTTGGTTGTAATCTGTACTTTAAACTCATTTTAAAGAGGAAAATGTATACTTTATGCACTTTTCGGGGTTTTTAGTTGTAAAATATATAAAGAATTAGCAAAATAAAGGTAGTAAACATACCAGGAATATTGAAATAAAAAATATTTAAAGCGTATAACTTTTGTTTTATAGTTTTTAATGTATTTTCAACAGTAAACATTTTAATGTTGATATTTTACTATTCAAAACTCTTTTTTCCAGACGTCGCAATTTTATTTAAAAAATAAATAAAAAATACAAACAATTTAAAATTATTTTTAATAATTTTTTGTAATATCCAAATATTTTTTATGGATAAGATTTTAATTTATTTACAAAAAATAATGTAATTTTATTCCTATTAATAACTCGTATGTTTAATAAGTAATAAAAAAATAAAAGCGCCATTAGCCTGTTTTCCTTTAGCATGAATCGGAAGCTAACAGGATAACTTCCTGTGGCGGGACGAGGATTTGAAGAAACCCGCGCGGCTTGTTAACCAAAGGTGCTAATTACCGCTCCCCCCGTGGGAAAACAGACCTAGACCAACTTCCATCTAACTCCTTCTAAATCGGAGGAGCCCGCCTGCCGCTGCGGGTGTGCGGGGGACGGGAAACCGCCCCCTTTGAGCGGACTGGAGCCGGCGATGGAGACCTGCCCTCCTCGGATCATTTCCAAGTCGGGATTTGAAGTGACAGCATCTCCTGCCGGGAGTCCGCCTCACTCTGCTCTCTGTGGATCTACTGAAGGCTGTACATGATTTTTTTTTTACTTGTCGGAGGAGGAAAAAAACTTATCGGATCTATGAAAAAACCCGCGTGGATTTGTAAAATATTTTCAAAGCAGGAGGAATGCATATTTTGTCTGTGAAACTAACTTTTTTGCTGTCGCTGTTGGGCTTAACACGAGGTGAGTATCTGCCACTTTTTCTCACTCTTTCTCACAATTCAAAACTTTATTTAAACTAACTAGCTCTTCAATTAGTTTCTGTGACTTCCACGTGGAATCTCCTAGTTGCAGTAAACTTGCTTTAACCAAGTGGACTTAAATCTTTTGCACCTGTTTTATAGAATTATTTTTAAAATTCCACCCCTTAAATTTTGGATTTTTTTCTTTTTTGTCAGAAGTGTTAAACTTCTCCTTAGAACTTTTTCTCACTGCACTGCAAACCTCTGCAGCTTGGAGTTAGAGATTTTCTTATGTAAATAGCAAAGCTGTGTTACTTTTTCAAATGTCACACAGTTTTGGTGCAGCTGCACACATGACACAACTCAATTTTAAATGCACAATTTAACTCAGAGGAGAAACTTTTGTGCAGTGATCACTGTAATAAAAACGTTTCCTGCACCGCCTCATAAATAAAAAGATCAGGTTTGGAAGAAACGCAGCGAGGTACAGATGTTTGTACACTTTGCATTTGCAGGTCTAAGATGCTCCATGCCCACTGAGTCATGTTTAAACCAGGGGAGGTGTGAAGCGACTCCAGATGGCAACGGAGAATGCAAGTAAGTGTAACATCTGCATGCGTCTGGTGGACTTCTGCACAGGAAGAGCTGAAATACGGTGTTGTGGAATCTGGGATGACTGTGAGAGTTTTGGTTGACACCAGGAGCCTTTGCTGGGTGGGCGCTCACACCATCGCTATTTCTGGGAGGCAAATGGTCAGGGGTGCTGAGAAAGAAAGGAGCAGACACTGGTGAGGACAGGGAGTGCTGTGTGTGTGTTGGTGTGGGACACCGCCAGCACACTCACCAGCCAAACTCTAGTAGCCCTAAATCTTGTTTTTCTTTTCTTTCACTGAGCGACAGCTGGGTTTGCCAGAAGCTTGGCCACCATTGTTCTGTGCTGCGATTAATTCTGTGTGACTAATCTGGGTGAGGCTTCCCAGAGAGACCCTCAAACCCGTCCTCATGCCGCCTCCTCCCGTCTCCTGGGATTTTGTCCCCTCCTCTCAATGGACCTCACTCTTTCTGATTGAACCTGGACAGATGGTTAAGGATACATGTCTTTATGGGTAAAATTGGAGCAAGGTTTTTGTAATTTATTATGTGCCATCTAACACACTTTTGCTCTTATAAAAAGAGAACAAACAATTAAAAATGTATACCTGGAATACAAGGTGCTAACTGGCTACTGTTAGAAACCCTGGTGATCACTGCATTAAAAGCCAGCTTGGTCAAAAACTTTCCCGCTGCAACAAGTGGGCAGCCATCTCGGCCGCCTGCCACATCTTAATTTGGTCTGGTCCCGCGTTCATCCCTCACATACACACAGGCACGCCACCTCACCACAAAGCTATCATTGTGCCTCGTTGCTCCTCAGACTTTTCCAATTAAAAATGGAGATGGGCATTGTTGTGGATTTGAGAAGAGCCGACATGGCTGAGCGTGTCGTTGTGTTGTTATTATCGTAGCTGTTTCAGTAAGGCAATGGAGGAGTTGCAGATTTGACAAACTTAAAAATATCCTTGTATGTGTTTGGACTTGACTGTTTAATAAAATTCCAGTAACAAATCCTTTTACTGCAGTTGTGGTTCACAAAACTAATTTTGTTTTTTTATGTTTTTTTTATGCTTATCAGTCTCAGTATCTGTAAATTGATCCAGATGTGAGCTATGAGACTTAAGCATAAATTTTTACATATACAAGGTTTTTTTAATTACTTTGGTGTTAATAACATACCTTTTTTTTTTAAAGCTGTCAGTCTAATTTAGTTTTTTTTTTTTTTTTTTTTTACCTGGTTAAGTCCCTGGCAGGACGTTTAAGGCAAGAGAAATTCCTAAACTTGGAAAGTTCAGGTCCTCATTCTGTCTGTAAACTTGGAAAGTCAATCCAGAACATGGCTACTCAGAGGATGACGTGCATTGACTCTTGATTTTCTTGCAAAACAAAATCTTGGTTTCACATTTAGAAGAACATTGCTGTAATATAGATGTATGCAGAAGTATACACAATTGTCACACAATCTATTTTGTCCAAAGTGATTCATAAAAGAAGTAGAAAAATGTCAAAACTAAGTCAGAGTCATAGACTGTAACTGAGAACTGGAGTGAGTGAGCATGATGTCATGTCACCCAAAAAAAAAAAAATAGCTGCAATCAGATAACGTAAAAGTTTGGATTGGAACATGGGAAGCTGCATCACTTAGAATGTAAGAGATAATTGATTCTAGGTAGATTTCTTGGTAAAACTATTGACTGTATCAGAAAACTGGAATGAGCGAGTGTGATGTCACCCACAGAAAGCTGCTTACTTGTGGATCCAATGAAATGAAGTCAATTCAGTCGTCATTCTTCCATGATACGGATGCCGCTATTTGGAGCCAGACAGCGTTCGTAAGCACTGATTGGTTCGAGCTGGTCTAAATCAATGTTTCTATGGCAACTACTGTCCCCAATCAGGAGTGAGCTTGTTATAAGTCCACACCCCTTCAACTGAAAGCAGTGTTGGGTGAATCTGTCAATCAGACGTTTCAAACGTTCAAGGTGGGGCCAGTTGAGGCATCTGATTGGTCAGTTCATAACTTAAATAAATTACAGTAAAGAAATAATATAAAAAAAGGATTATCAAGAACATGTTAGAAAAAGGAATCAGAGCAAGAATGTTTATGCTGACCATTAGAATGCCTGAGTAATAGCTGTTTAGTTCTCAAGAGGAGTCCATGGGATTTTGGCCTTTATGGAGTCTGCGGGCAGTTCCTGTTGTGAACCCCTGAGGGGAGAGGGGCACTCAGTCCAGTTCTCATATACAGTCAATGGGTAAAACCCAATGCTGAAGGCAAAGTGAAGACTACGACTGTGTCTGAATCCATCACTACTCCATCACCCTTGAAAGACTATATTGTGTGGGACTATCCAAAACTCTGGATTTTAACGCAATTTAGACACATGCTCATAAATTTTCTCTTTTTTTTTTGAAACACCAAATATGATGTCACTCATTTGCCAAAGTAAAAGCTTAATAAATATGAACATTTTACTAAGATTATTTATAATTCCACTGTGTTCTGATGATGAAACGTGGATGATTTATAAAAAATAAATGTTCAAACAAGTTTTTCAAATGATGCATTGTTCAAATGCAATGCATTATGGTCTATTTTCATTCACAAATCCAGTGAGCATTGATGCACACTGGTTTTAAGCAGACTTTCAGAGCACTGGATTTTGGAATTGTAAATTTGAACAACCCAATAAAATGGTAAATGACCTATAGAGCACTAACTATAGAGTAGTGAGGGAATTTGCTCACAGACTGTGACTAATAGGTTGTTGGAGGATCTTTATGAATTTAGATTAGGGCTGAGCGATAGTGAATTCTTTACATTGCGATGTTGTTCTTTTCATGTCAGATGATAACGATATTTATCACAATATAAATTAACTATTTTAGTTTAATTTGAACCCTCTGTAGCTCATTAGAGAATGTATAATCATCAGCAGATTGTTTAGATTTAAATCTTTATTTCCTATCATACTTTAAACATAACGGATGCACTGAAGAAACATGATGAAACAGCCAGCCAGCCAGCACCCCCCCCCCCCCCCGAAAAAAAAAGGGAAAAAATAAAGCAAAAGCTTTCAGGTTTCAAAAGAGAACATAAATAAAACAGAACACTAAACTGCTTGATGACTTCCATTTAAATAAAGGCATTAATTCTACAAATAAATTCTAATGTTTTCAAGTTTTACAGAACAAAGATAAAATTGACAAACATTGTGTCAACATTCTGTGCCTAAGCTAAGAACTAAAAGCAAATTCTCTGAATTTCTTCTGGTAGTTTAGACTGTTCCTGCTGTGAAGGTTTTAACTTTGTTGTTTTTGCTGGAGAATTCTGGTTTATTTCAGTCTGAGATTGATCATGCTTGATGGCACTGCTTCAGGTGATAAAAAGCTTGGTGGGATGTCCAGTTTTAGATGGAACATGCCTTCTGCACATTTTGCAGTGCACACTACTCTGTTTTTTGCTGTTTTTTTTTAAATAACTAAAATACCTCCACACAGGGGCCGAATAGACTTACGAAACAGTTTTACTGACGCGCACATCTCATATTACAGGTACAAAACTTTTTTACAGACGGACAGTTTCTTTTGACACATGTAAGATCTTTTTAGACACACAAATCTGATCTGATATGATCCAGTTTTTTCACTAATGGTGTTAAAGGTCTGACTATGTTAAGTGTGTTAGTTGACATATATGTTTTGCATGAACTGGGAAGTATTTTATGGTTTCCTTGTGAAGGAATAACAGGATTTATTTTTCCTGACCTATCCTCATACATGATTTGAATTACCTTAACCAAACAGCTGCCATGCTTGAACTCAAGTGTCAGGTTGAGGTTAAGTGAGTGGTGTCAGATGCTTTTGTCCTTTGTAGTCTGTCCAGTTCATACCCACTTTACATACCATAAATACCATCTTTTCATAATATCTGGTTTGGCGCAGTGACATCCAGACTGAAGTTTATCTCCACGCTGCTTCAGTGAGGCCTCTCGTTTGCTGTGGAGGCTTGGCAGGGCCAGAGTGCAGTGACAGAGTGAGCCCAGTCCGGCCTAAGACCAGTGAGTTGCAGATTCCAGTGACACAATGGATGGCCAGAATCAAAGCAGCTCACAGCAGAGCTTCTTTGTGCCTGCGGAGCTGAGAGACAGCAGGTCTGCTGGATGACAGGCGAGGATAGACGCCGCTAAGAGATTGCATACTTTCTTTGACAGCATGTTGATGGCAGAGTAATGTGATGATGCTTTGAGGGTTTAAGTGTGCAGTCCAGCAGACAGGGCAGAAATGACTCCCCATATTACTGAGGCAACAAGAGGTGGTTCTGGTTCAATTGCTTTCAAAACTGAGCTACTAATACTTTGTCTCTTTGAAGGAGGTGAAGCTCAGGTGTGTACAAAAAGGCCCATTTGGAACTCTTTATTTAGCCTAAATTAACTGAGTTTTTGACACATTTCTAATTATTTAATTTTTGTTCTTAATCAGTTGATTGATAAACTCCCCATCTTAACCAAAGTCCTGAGGTGCTACACCAAGAGGATGTTTTAACAAATCAATATCAGTGATTCACACATTCCTACTACTTAATACAATACAGTGGGGGTTGAAAGTTTGGGCCCCCAGATAAAATGGTATATAATTGTGCACAAAGAACCCAAGGAAAGATTGAAAAAATCTCCTAAAGGCATCAGTTTATAGATGAGACATCTTTTTAATATGTAAAAAAAAAAAAAGCTTTATTTCCATTTTTTACCCTTTCAAAATAACAAACAAAATAATGACGTGTGCAATAGTTAGTGCACCCTTCAGAGTTAGTACCTTGTACTGCCCCTCTTGGCAAGTATCACAGCTTGTAAAGGCTTTTTGTAACCAGCCAAGAGTCTCAATTCTTGTTTGAGGTATCTTCATCCGTTCTTCTTTCTAAAAGTACGTGATGGAGGGATTTGAGTGCTCAAGTGATCCCAGAAGCTATGCTGTCTGGGGCTTCAGCCCCTGGTAGGGTCTTCCATGGCAGACAGGCCCTGGGTGACGAGCCAGACAAAGAGCGGTTCACAAACCCCTTCATGAGAAGAACGATCACAGATTCAGTTACGTCGCCCGGATTGGTGTTACCGGGGCCCCACCCTGGAGCAAAGCCTGGTGGCCGGGGCTCCTTCCACGGGCCCGGGTCTGGTAAAATCCGAAGGATCGATGTGGGATCACTCCCCAGTGGGCCCACCACCTGCAGGAGAGCTCAGAAGCGGCTGCTGCAATGTGGTTTGGGTGGCAGTCGAAGGCGAGTGCCTTGGCGGCCTAAACCCTGGTCATGGAGCTTGGCTTTATAGACATAAATAGAGAGAATGAAAATTATTTTCATATTTTTTTAAGAAAATGAAATAGAATAAAATGTATATATAAATAGTATGAACACATCTTTAATGTAATCTAACTGTAAACTCAAATTAAAACATGCTGATAAAATAAGGACAGATTTACTACAGGGGAGCAGATTGACAAAAAAGCTAATTTCTCTATTCTGCCTCCAGTTGATTCATTTTTATATGAAATCATAACAAAAACAGCGTAAAAGCATTATAAAGTTTTGGACTCTTGTCATTATGTCATGGACGGTAAAGATGCAGCGCTCTCATAAACGGGGGTGGGGGGCTTTCTCAGCTCAACACTGCCTCTGTAATGTATTGTTGATAAAGTTTAATTCAAAGTGGATTCACGTCTGTTACTGCATTTAGAAAATACTGTTTTTATGAATGTCCCATGAATTAATTTTGTTGTATTTATCCGCCATGTCTTGAAGTCCACTTCATGAAAATGTTCTCTGACACTAAATCGGTCACAAACTAGCAACAAGCGGCACAGCTCGTTAGCATAGCATATAGTGTTGTAGCACGATAGCTTCAGTGTGCAACAACACTGCTGTCTCCAAATCAACGCTTTTTAAAAGCTGTGAGTCCAGCCCGTTTATCCTCCATTTCTGTAACGGAATAACAGAAGTTATTAATGACTCATGAGGTAACAACATGCTGCATCCAAAAATTATTAATGTAAGTAATCACCAGTACTGAGCATATATTTGGGAAACCATGAGTGAAAATCTACCTTTGATGAAGGAACAGACAAAAACTTAAATTGAAACAATCTCTTTTTGGGATTTTTATTTTCTTGCTAAATCTCGAACGTTTACGGTAAAACTAATCTAAATTTTTGTCTGTGTTAGAAAGCCATTTTTGACTGATTTGGATGTTTTACGTGAGGACTATTTGGGCCATATGTAAATGTATTTTAAGGACTTGGTCATTAGGGATTTGTTCAAGTTTGAGGATTCCAGCTGCTATGTGCTTCTTCTGTGGTGTACCTCCATGAAAGTGGGCCCTTGTCCTGCGATTCTGGACTTTCTTCAATGGCACTTCTGTTTGCACCAGTCAGATGAATCTATCTTAACTCCCCACATGCTCTCTTCTCCCCCCTTCACTTCTATTCAGAGTCAGGAAGCAGCCTTGGTGTCCCAAGGGAAGAAAAGGTGCCGTATCTGATCATATCATCACACAACAAGAGGCACATAGTGCAAGTCTTTTTATATGGTCACCGCCACCAGTGTTGGGTTTCCTTTAGCGAAAGTCTGACGGGTGAGAGGAGATTTCTGGCCATAAGAACTGACTTTGTGGCAAAGAATCCCCGAGCAGGGGATTATGATATTTGAGCCCCCTTGTTTGGCATATGCCAAGACAAATGACAAAATCTTTGATCACAGTCACTCACAGTCAGCATGTGTGTGAAAGACAGGCTCCTACACACTTCCTCATTTCTTTTCTTCTCCAGCCAGACCACCTGCCTGTGGGTTATAATATAACAACTATGAGGGGCATGCGCTCACCCACACTGCAGCATGCTTCATTATAACCACGAGTGCTTGTGGTTTTTGCCCATTCAGCTTCAGACATAAACAGATTGACTTTTTCTGCCAGGTGTGTGTCCTTCAGTCACTCTCACTGCCTGAATTCATAGTCACTCTAGAGTAGGGCTGGGCAATAAAATGATAGCTTTATGGATATCGCATTAGTACTTTTTCTTGATAGTAAAATGAGATGGACTTTTTTTTTTGAAGAAGGCATGCTCCTCATAAAACTGGGAATACCACCAACCTTTTTATCACCTGAAGCAGTGCCACCAAACATGCTCAATCTCAGACTGAAATAAACGATAATTCTCCAGCAAAAACGACAAAGTTCAGACCTTCACAGCAGCAACAGTCTAACCTGAGAAGAAAATCATATAATTTGCTTTTAGTTCCTAGCTTATTCACAGGATGTTGAAAAATGTTTGTCAATTTGATGTTTGTTCTGTAACAAACACAAGAAACATTAGAATTTATTTGTAGAATTAATGCTTTATTTTTAAATGGAACTGATCAAGCAGTTTAGTGTTCTGTTTTATTGATGTTCTCTTTTGAAACTTAAAGCTTTTGCTTTCATTTTCAGTTTAGTTTGTAATATTTATGCCTTTTGTTGTTTTCTGAAAAAAAAAACTGTTTCATCATGTTTCTTCAGTGCATCTGTTATGTTTAAATATGATAGGACATAAAGATTTAAATCTAAACAACCTGCTGATGATTACACATTTCTCTTATGAACCACAGAGTGTTAAAATTTGACAGAAATAGTTATTTGGTTGATATTGTGATAAATATCGTTATTGCCTGATATGGGGAAAAAAAAAAAAACAATATCGTGATATAAAAAAATGACTATTGCCTAACCCTACTCATGAGACACAAACGTTTTCTTAGTTTGGTCGTGCTGATTGTACCACTGAAACCAACCAAGGCTTCTGTCAATCAAGAGAAAAAAAAAGATTTTCTGAAGACCATTATCTAAAAAAAAAAGAGTATTGGTTCAGGAACTTCAAGACACACCCGTGCCCCCTTTAAGATGTGGCAGTTTCTCTCTATGACACTTTACAGGCCTGGACAATGCATAAAAAACCCCAGCACCGGGACTGAGGTTGACTGGTGCATGTGACTAAGATTGAATAACTGCTGGATAAGGTGAAATGCAATGTCTTTTGTCTGGTTTCAAACTCCTGCTCTGGGACTGTCGCTGGTTTATTTGTACAACATTATTCTGCTGGCAGTTCTCCATGAGTTAATAAATAAACTATTATCTGTTTATTCTGTGCACACTAGGTAGAAGAGTAAACTCACTCAGGGTTAGTGAGGGATCAAGTGATTCATTTGAACAATACAAGTGTCTAAAGGCTGCTTTACATGGCAGCCAGATATTCTTTTCTCTCACCATCTATGCATTGGCAGTGAGAAAGAACCAAAGAGAAATAAACACACTGACAAAGTATGTACACCATAAAATGACCTTTTGGCAGGATGAATTGACATGCCATTGTTTTCTCTGTAATGTTCAAGTCTTACAGTGGAGATTTAAACAACCACCCAACAGCCTGATGTCAGCTACACCTTTAGACACCCGGAAGGCCTTTAAGTGGTTTTCAGGCTCGTAAAGGAGGCAATGGCAGAAGTTATTAGAGTGGCTAGGACTCTCTAGAAACACTCACTCACACGCTAAGTGTTCGGTCCCTGGGGGAGCTTGTTATTTCCCACGGGCTGCGTCCATGATCTTCTCAAAAGCATGTTTCTCTAATGAGAGCTGCCAGATGTGGGTTGACCAGGTCAGCTCTCCTGCACGATTACAGAGGAAGGAAAAGAGGGATGAACATAAGCAGAGGCCAAGAGGTGGACAGTCCCCCTTGTAATTTCTGCAGAAATGTCAGTTCAACTGCAATGATCACCCCTGTGTTTTTTTTGAAGCTATTTTCATCCCAACAGTTTTATAGCAGGATTGATTACATTTCTAACATTGCAGTTTTGGATCAGCTGCTTCTTGTTTTGATGCGGTTAGAATCACTGCATTTGTATAAGTTTGTATTGTGCATTTCAGTGTTAATTGTCACTGTAGTTAGTCACTGTCCATACTGATAAAAAAAGAGGCAAGTTCAGGGGAAAGAGAGGCCCCTTCCCCTTTGGGCCAAGCTTTTAAAGCAGATCACTGGGCTGGTGGGACTTAACAGAGACACAGAAGCAAACAGACAGGAAATGAGGAAGGGAGGTGGGGGCAGGAGGGATAGATTTTAGGTCATAAACATGTTTCATGAGCACAATTTGGTCTTGATGACACTGTATTTTTATTTAGGATTTGGAGTTTTTAGCATTGTGCCAAAGTCTTTAGGCAAGAGTCAGTGGAAGGCAGAAAATCAGAAAAAGGCAAGGAAAAGCAAGTTGGTGAAGTGTATCTCATGGGGGTGTCACAGGTAAAGGGAGTTTTATTTATTTATTATGACTATTATAACAACCATGACCGTACGAATTCAAATCCTATCTACCTTTTACTCCCTATAGTGTATATATGTGTTTCTTGGTTGATATTTTCTCTTAAACTCAATGAAAATGATTCTATTTAGGAAAAACTCATTCATTATGAAAGGTTTTGTGGACCCCTTCCTTTTCAATTTTATGTTTAGGTAACAAAATAATTTAAAATAGAAGATTTTTTTTTTTAAAATGGGAGTAACTCATAAGAAACATTTGCAATATTGTAGCGCCCCAGTCTAGGGGATTCTAAAAGGACTTAAAATAAATGACTGAAGAACAAAAACCGGACGAGAACCCAAACTAAATGCCTCATGGACTCAAAAACTCTCACACAAAAAACTCAAGGAATCAAAGTAATGTGGGATTTATTTTCCAAAACCAAAAAACAACTATTTACAAGTATAATCAGTCGCTACAAAGGCTGAATCACAAAACAAAAAGTGAGATCTGTTTCTGCTGCCGTGGGAGGGGGTTTTCATCATGATGTTGTTGTCAGATGTTTGGGATTTGAACGTTTCTATTCAGACCCTCGCCCAATCAGGTGCTCTTAGCAAGTAGGGAAAACCAGCTAACAAGGATGGCAAAAGAAAAAAGACAGAAGACCTTCCACACAAACAACAACAAAAAAACAGACAGAAAAAAAATCTAAAATAAAAAAAAAAACCTAAAACTAAATGTATTAGCTAAAGCAAATATTCTTTAACATTGATTCCACCAAATGTTTTTTGGTGGAGCCTTACACATTGTGTTCTGTCAGCTTGAGATTATCTATGTAGGTTTGAGACATTGCTGTTGGATTGCAGATATAATCTTCATTTATTAAAATGTTAGTATTTAGATACGTAAACATGTTTAAACTTAAAAAAGAGGCACTGACCTTGTATCCCACAGAGATTTACACAGCACAATAATTGAATAAATGCACAACCTAATTCCCTAAGCTTCTTAAAAGCATACAAAGTGAGATCCATACAGCTGCCTGAATCTGCATGCTTATTCCAGGTTTTTATTTGTATACAGTTTTGTATCCCGAATATCGCGTCTCTCCATCTGTGTGTGACCTCAGAAAGATGGCAGATGGCAGTCTGGACTGACAATGAGGAAAACCCCTTCAGAGGGATGCCTGGCCCAGGGTCAGATGTCACCTCAACATCTGCTGCAGACTTGAGCCTCCTCCTGGGCCTGTGACGGGATGCAAACCTGTTGCCATGGGCTACTGCAGCAGCATTTTTAAAAGAAATGAGCCAGAAGTGAGCTTTAAAGAGAACACTGAAGGCCGCAAGGCAATAACTGTATCGCCTTTACCACCAACATAATTCCGCTGCTGCCCTGCAGTTATTTGATAGCACCTTGAACATCTGATATTTGCTCAGCTTCTGATTTGTGCCCGCCCTTTCATGTCTTCCTTTATTTACCTTTAACAGCTGCCCAGTTTACCTGCTGCTGTTGAGATGTTGCTCCTCTTACCAGCACATTTCTCTTGTTGAAGCAGCTGCTTCTTTCTGTTTGCTTTGGAACGCAGGAAAGACTCCATAAAAGAAGTTGTTGAAAGTCTTTTGTCTTCCACGCCTATTTTAAACATTTAAGCTCTCGTTGAGTCTGTCAATGAGGCAGTTTTTTGCCAAGTGTGCTCGACGGGACATTGCCAAATTAAAGAGCACACTGTTAGGATTCTTGGCCAGTGTGTGCTACAGTTGACTTACTGCTTGCACCTTGGTTGGAGTGTGTTTGGACAGAGCGTCCATGTGCTCCAAGGTAAGAGTGCTGGAGCTCTGTCTGTTTGTCTTTTGGACCTGGGTGTGAGGTGCTGAGCTGTTTTGCAAGAACAGATACCAGTTTCAAATACAGTGGAAAGTTTTTTTTTTTTTTTTTTAGAGAGATCTATAAATTAAGAGTCTGCTGAGGTTAAGAATCAGTCCAGGAGACTCTTTGGAGTAAACAACAAAACTCCTTTGAACCTGCTGCCCCTCACTGCTATTCTGCTTTTGAATACCCAACCAAGCCTGTTCCAGTTTCCTTTCTTTCAGACTCTATTGTTGGTCGCACTGCTTGTGTGTGTTTTGTGTTTTACGCTTTTCTTTTGCCTCGCGCTTGGCCCCAAACATTGGAGACCACTGAAAAGAGTTGCAGAGCCAGTTGGAGGAACTTGGAGAAGAGATTTTAGAGGAGTGAGCAGTCGTCAGCGGAGACTTGAAAATCTTAGTGTGATGTCTCAGAAAAGGAAAGAGGGAGTTCAGCAGAAAAGGGGTGAGTTTTAGTGGTAAAGAAGGTGTATAGAGGAGTTTGATGCCAGATTCAAATGGAGGAGGTAAAGGGAATGTTCAGGAATGAGGGAAGATTTAGAAAAAGATATCTTTTGAAGACAAAGAGGAGAGAAGGAAGAGGGTAAAAAGGAGTAAAGAAGAGGTCTGACAGCTGAATACACCCAGCTTGTGGTCAGCTCTAAATAAAGTGGAAAAAAAAAAACAATTGAGCCGCTCATTCTTTACTCCTGTTTCTCCTCCTGCCCCACTCCTTTTCTCAACTTCATGGGAGAACAGTGGAAGCAGTTCACTTGAGAACATTGCAAAATGTATTAAAAGTAAATACAAATCAGTTTTATCCACATGTTCACTTGATTCTTTAGTGATGGTTAAGATGTTAGAACTTTGGGCTTCCGTCATTTATGGAACGGGTTTGTTCTCTTGCCGTGCACGCTTTCTCCTTTCATCATGAGAGGACAGTAGGGATGGGATGGGATGCATGGAGAAAGGAGGCAAAGTGGTGGTGTGTGTGGTGGTGGTGGTGGGGCATGGGAGACGTCTGGAGGGAGGGGGCCGTCGACTGGGCCAGCAGCTGCTGTCTCCTCATTAACATGCGCACCTGCTCCCAGCAGCTTTTCTCTAGCGAGCTCGTGTGGCGCCTCACGACCTCAGCAGCCACTGCCGCCACCACTGGGACTGAGCTAGACTGGCCTTCCAGCAGCCAGATCCGAAGCTCATCTTCACTTACTGCCTCCCTTAAACAGTTCTTTCATGATTCTGCTGACTTCTGAAGGACTGGATTGATGTTACTGTAAAAGATGTGGAAGAATTTTGATTATTTATAATGTTCAGATTGAAGTGAAGTGGAAGTGTTTGAAAGTACAAACACTACAGTCCCATTTTCTCATAAAGAAGAAGGTTTCTTTAACTTTGTTACCCATCAGTGTATTAGGTGACACTCTACATACCATTTACTGTTGTGTTACTGAACTTGCTTCTCTCAATAAACATGAGTTTCCGAAAATACATTACAGCACAGTAATTTTCAATAAATATTTGCTCTTTTTTGGGGTGATGCTCTGAAAAAAAGTGGAAAGTGTCAAAATATACTTCCAGGAATAGTCATTTTGGTTTAGTTTTGCATAAGGAGAGATTTTATTTAAAACCAACATAATACTCTTTTACAATTTAATAAAAAGTACGGCGTTCCCTCGCTACAATCTGGTTCACTTATTGCAGTGTCACTATTTTGCTGATTTTTGTAGGTCAATTTTCTTGCTTTTTATTTATTTTTTACAGCAAGTTGTGTTGTGCATCCTGATTCACTGTGGAACATTGTTAATCAATATCCTCTGTGATGTGTCTCCTGTACAGAATACGTTCAGTTTGCCAGAGTTACATACATTTTTGATTAGTTTTGAGCAGATCTCTGTTTTCATTCAATAATCTTGGATTTCTTTTTCTACAAAGGTTTGAACTTTGAGAATTTAACAAGAGAGAAAAGTGTGAAAATGTTTATGTCTGTTTGATAAAAATGTATTGTGTAGTGAGAGGTTTTACTGTCTTAAAATATTTATAGTATGTGTAAAAGTTAAAGATGACTGTTTTGGGGTTTTCAAATATCGCAGGTCATTTTTAGAACGTAACTTCCACAATAAACGAAGGAACACTGCATCCCCATTTTTAGATTCATATTTTAAATGTACGTATAATGTACTTTTATCATCAAAGTTGGTATTCGTGTTTGCAAAAATACCTTCAGGTGTCCTGACCAACTGAGTTTGAGACTAAGGCAGTATAATCATAACTGCGTGCAACTTCTATTAGCCTTAGGAATTATTTTATGATAAACTTTTTACATGCATGTCAATATGTTCCATTCCATTTTTATGACACCCTTTGAGGTAGCCACACAAACCTGTGACTGAGACTTTAGAACTGGGTCAAATCAAAATTCAGAAATATTTCCTCCAGTTTACAAAAAATTCCCTTCTCTGATGCTCTGCTTTACTTCTTATTTACCTTCAAGCCCTAAGATCATAAGTTGTTGCAATCTGTGATAGTCTTAAACACCTCCGTTTTTCTTTATTACTGTACTTTACTGGGGTAACCTGGTATTGATTGTGTGAGATTTTGTAACTAATGTGACCTCTGACCTTCTCGTTTGACCCCAATAACACTCAGCCAAGGTGGCGCTCTCTGCTCTGGGTGTTGTGACATGCCACCACTCTCCACTACTGTTTATGCAGCAGGCAGTCTAGCATGAGATGTTTTCTTTTTCTTACCAGAGTCCCAAGGCTGCGTAATCCCCTGAGAGGGAAACCCTGTCTAAACACAGCCCTGACCCTACCACACAGGGGGCCGCAGTTTGACCCCCACAACACACAAACACACGTTGGCCACCCTGGGAATGTTTGGGGACATGTACTCCTGCCAGCGCCTCAGGGCTGAACCACACATTGGCTCCTGTCGGGTATTTTAAGCAACTTTAAGCATCTCCCATTATTTATTGCTTTGTGTTATTTTGAAAGCAAGGCTAAATAATATTTGGAGGAATCTGTTGTTTGACAAATACATCTAAAAAAATATTTTCAGAGTTTTTCCAAAATTTTAAATAATGAATTCACTGATACTCACCCCATAATCTGCTGCTTTTTATCACTTGTCTGATGCCCAGTCAGATCCCTCTCTCTGAGGAAAAGAATTACGGGGCACTGAGGTGGTACCATGGTGCTTTGAAGTTGCTAAGATGTTGGCTTACAGCTCAAAAATTGGCATAGATGCTGCCTTGTCTTCAGGATGAATGAATGCTGACTACAGGGTCAAAGAGAGCGTATATCAGGCCTGAAAGCTGTCAGAGGCTTCAGTGATGGATGAAGTCTCTCCATTCTTTTTGGAAGAGGTATTTTAGTTTGAAGAATGGAGAGTTTTGCATTAACATTTTTTTTTTTTTTTTTTTTTTACTGTCAACGATAAAAAAAATAGTAGAGTCTGCTTGTGTTTTTTAGGATTGCTTGGACAAATGAGAAAAATAAAGACATGCATGAAAGTTGTTGTGCCTGGTCTGCTTGCATGTTCTCTTCATCTACATGTGTATGTGGAGCCCTTCGTTGTGCTGTGTGCATCCTCTAGGGAGAACCTTTGCAATTGGAAATGTGTGATCTGAGATCTTCTCTTTGCGGGTACTTGTTTTCTTGGCAGTACTTATGACTCTGACACAACATGTGAGAGACATCACAGGGGTTGGTCTCAGTTCAGATTTCTCTAGTTTACAACTTCAAACACATTGTTCTCAGGGGGTGATGGCGCAAGACAAATGCATTGTTTAGATTGCTTCCCATGGCTGCCGCTGCTGTCAAATTTATGAAACTGGACCTTCGTTGCCAAAGTACCTGATTTATGAGCACAGAAGAATTCCACAGGTGCACCATTGGACGACACTTTAAATACTGCAGGTCTTTGGACAAACATGACTCCAGCAGTATCATGGGTGGCCCTCTGCTGCTCCTGGAGGAAGTCCACCGGCAGCGCTGCATTTGCAGAGCAACCTCTATCATGAAGGACTGTCAACACCCCTCTCATTGTATGATCTTTCTACTGCCATCCAGAAAGAAATGAAAAGAAGTATCAGCTTGGGATTTCCCAATCCGTTTTTTTTTTTTTTTTTGGTTCTGATCCAATTCCTAGTCATTTGGTTTTGAGTACCTGCCGATGGCGAGTCACAGTCTGATACTTTTGCGAAGCATAAAAAAATAACAAATGCAAAATATTGTTTATGTTAGGACAAACAAACAGTGACACTTACTGTCAGTTTTAAACATTTACCAAAGGAATTATTGAGCCCGGAAGGTTGAATTTGTGAATATCTCACTAACTTTACCGGACTGCTTTTGTTTGCGTCCTGCTCAAACTAGTGCTGTATGCTGCTGTGCTTTACTAACATGTTGTGATTTGTTCATGACATGCAGACTTCTAGTAGAGTATTTATCTGTAATAACAAGCTTGAGATTTATAGCGTTGATCATATTAATAAGAATCAAACAGAGATCCCACCCCTGATTTGGATACAACACTCACTTTTGATCAAGTCTGAAACTACGTGATCGTCCTGATTTCTGATCATGTGATCAGATCAGGACATCCCTAGTACCAGCTGCAGAACCAACAGGATGCTGAATGGCTTCTTTGTACTGAAACCCCTCATATTCCCCACAAGAACCAATATTTTCTGTTGTCAATTTTAAATTGGAATGTGTTTTAAATCTAATTTTAGGGGCTATCTATTTATTTATTATTTATGTTGACTTTGGCTGTGGATCATTGGGTGGTGATCCGATTCATTACATTACTCAAGATCAACAATTTAAAGATAAAATTACGATTTTTAACTGAATGTATGAAAATTAAAATACTATATAATTAATTACCATCATTTATACTTTGATTTAGAACAGGCAAATCAACAAACATAACAGGTTAAAACACAAATATATAGAAATAAGAAAATGTATTCATCACAATAAACAATGTCACATGAAAATGTTTTTCTGTCAACTTCCTGTTTATCTTCAGTAGTAAACAAAACATAAACATCACTGTTGCTTTGAAATATTAAAGAAAAAGTCCTGAAATTGTGCTCCATAGTTTTTCCTTCCTCAAAGTTTTGACGGTTTAAGTAAATCGATGACAAGAAGACACGTTCCAGTACGGCTTCTCCACCATGCTAGCAGATAGTTGTGTACACACATTCACATAATTTAAAACAAGATTTTTATTCTTAATTTTATATTCACATTTTGTTATTCAAATGTGACTGTATTTGAACCAAAATCGGTTTTCAGAATTTATTTCAGTAAACTAACATTCAGTCTATTTTTTTTTTCATCCACAAAAGAAAAACTTATCAGCTTTACTTTGAAGATTTATTTACTTCCAGTGGTATACTTGGTGATTGGTTGGTTTAGTTTATATACTTAAACTCTAACATTATTCTGAAATTTTACAGCCATAATTATATTGACTGGAGTGTATTTTTATCATACTCTACTGTAGTTATAAAGATCGCAAACAGCAATGTTGGATGTCATAAATATTTGTACTGGATTTTTACTGAACTGTGAATATCTGAGTATTTGAATACTCGTTACAGCTCTAGTATTTATTGTGTCGAAAGCTGATGAGAAGCGTGATTTTGTTCAAGCATTTTAATGTATTTAAATTCCAATAAATAAATCTCCAATCTTGAAATGGAAAAAGGAGAGATTTTTTAAATTTTAGTGTGAAGTATTACTCTTGCAAATTACACTTGTTTGGTAAAGCTGCATTTCTGAGTATTTCTTAATTCAAATTGTGGTGAATCAGGAGCAGACAAGGAAAGGTAATTCAAAAAAAGCTTGTAGTTGTTTTGTGCAAACTGCAGTTGGCAGGCCACAAGCTTCCTTCCATTTTGTTTCATCTACTTAGAGACAAATAGATGTCATCAATGTCTTTTTCCTCGTCTAAGCTGGAATCTGGTTCAAAACTGGACAGCTGTACTGCTCCAACATTACTCGCCATTTTTGTTGCACCACTAATGTTAGGTTGGGATTGTGAGAGGTTATAAGGCAGCGGAAGAGAGTTTAAACAACGGTATGATCAGAAATTGGTGCAGGCCTATTCCACACCAACAGTCCCGCCCTCAACTCAGAGATGAATTTCTAATGAACTACTGCTGCTCTGCAGAAACTATGTCCTGGTAGGATAGAAAAAAAAAACTCAAGTTTTTTAAATTTTATTTTAGATGAAAACATCACAATATAATTAAAAGGCCATTGGGAATTCTTTGAAAATAGATCAGAAGATGATCGGAGTGGGAATTGAAAAACTTTAGGTTTTTAAGTTTAGAGTTCATTTGTGTTTGATTTATATTTTTTAGTGTGTTGCTTTAAAAGCCTGGTGCTCAACGTTCCCACTTGTGTTCTTTAGGTGCCGGGATGGATTTGTTGGAAGCAGATGCCAGTTTCATGACCCGTGCAACAATTTGTCGTGTGCGAATGGCGGCACATGTCGAGCTGTCTCCAAAGGCAACACAGTGGACTTTAACTGCACCTGCAAAGTGGGCTTCACTGACCGCCGCTGCATGACGCCCGTAAACACCGCCTGCTTCAGCTCACCATGCCGCAATGAGGGCACCTGTGAGCCCGAGGGTCTCCAGAGTTACAGATGCCGCTGCCCACCTGGATTGGCAGGTAAAGCCTTTGTTACAACTGCCCTTAGGGCTAAATACAGCAGCAGCAACTTCTGGTGGCACACCTGACTAGGTCGCAACCAAATCTTGTTGGTCGCAACCAAATCTCGTAGGTCACGACTGACTGTTAGAAATGAGGAATTTGACAATCAGAATAGTTTATGTGGACAATTTACAGGCATCTTTCTGACAATTATGCATCACGTGCACACCCTGCGCATGTGGCATTTGCGGTGGCAGTAATGCAGCTTACTAGAGTGTGGCGTAAGGACACTGTTCGACAGCATCACTAGTATATCACAAGTCCGTGTAACTTCCATTAGCCTTACGAATACTTCACAAAACAATGACCACACACACGACAATGGTAAGTTCCATTTTCATGATGTCCCTTGAGGTGGCTGTACAAACCTCAAGGGAACTGCAAGACACCTGCGCTCCCCTTAAGATCCAGCCCCTCCATGGACTCGAACAACCCAAAAACCTGCAGCACTCATATGTGTGCATGTGACCAAGGCTTAACAAGATATCACTGACCAAAACTTTCTGAAACATTTAATTTAGAATTGATTTAATTTCACACGGGAAAGCAAAGCCCTCCAAAGGTCATGCTTTTTTTAATTCTCTTTGCTCAGGTGAAGACTGCTCAAAAGCCGACCCGTGTGCCTCAAATCCATGTGCAAATGGTGGCCGTTGCTCCTTGTTCAAGTCCTTCTTCATCTGCTCCTGCACGCCTTTCTTCTCTGGACAAACCTGCAAACAAGACATCAATGAATGCGACATCAACTCACCACTCTGCAAAAACGGCGGGTTGTGCATCAACGAACTGGGGGGCTACAGATGTCAATGCCCACCTGAATACATTGGGAAACACTGTGAGACGCGCTACCTGCCCTGCAACCCGTCGCCTTGCCTTAATGGAGGCACCTGCATTCAAAAAGGCGAGACCAGCTATGAATGCTCCTGTGTGCCAGGTAATAAAGTAAAAATCAAAAACTCTTTTGTCCTTCATGAGAAAACAAGAAACGAGTTTAGTTTAGCAAAAGATTGATATCTGAGTTTTTGTTTTGTTTTTGTTTTCTCATATTAGTGAAAATATGTGGTTGGATGACGTGCCTGAATCGTTCCAACCATCAGAGCTCCTTGTTGTTGATGTTGTAGAGCAGTGAAGTCATTGAAGGCAGGGCTGATCCTGCTTGTGTTCTCTTTGTGTCCATACGTGGGTACATACATGTGTGATTGCTGCCTAGCTCTGTGTGCGAACGAGCAAAGCAGGAAGACATGGAACCTTATCCTGAGGAAATGGTCAAAGGACAACATCCGCTTCACATAGTGGACTGAAGGAATGCTTGCTTTGGACTTCAGTTTGGTCCAGAGCCCCTCACCTATACGTAGACTGACTTTTTAAATGTTGTTTCCATTCACTTTACATAAACTCTAAATGATATGTGTCCAAATAGATGATGGGGACAGTACCTGTATAAGTTGGTTATGCACCAGTAACAGTATCTGTGCATGTTTTCTTATGAGACCAACTTCTGTGCTTAAATTTACACAGTATTTCCTTATTTTAATTGAAAAATAAACACAAGTTGTTTACAGTTCCTTTTTTAGAATGCCGGTTCTGCAGATGTGTTTGTACCATTGATTGTAAATGAGAACTGGATTAGTAAATGTTTCATCATCCACATAGAAAATGGCTTACATCATACCAAAGGAAGTCAGTTCAGTTGCCAGTTCTTGGCAATATGGTCGCCGCTATGTTGAAGCCAGACTTTATTAGGAAGCAGTGATTGGTTCAAGTCGGTCTGAGTCACCATTTCTATGGCAACCACTCTACAAATCAGGAGTAAGCTTGATGGAAGCGGGCTACACAAGATCTATCAATCAAAAGTTTTAAATGTTAGACGTGGGGTCAGCAGACTCCACCTACTTTACTCCTCAGGCATCTGGTTGGTCAGTTTGTAACTTGAATAATTTTAACTACAAAAAAAATATGAAAAAAAGGATTAGCAAGAACATGTTAAAAAGGCATCAGAGCAAGGATGGTTATTCTAAAAAATACATTTACTGAGTAATAGCTGTTTATTTTCTCTGTAGAAGTCTATGGGACTTTGGCTTCTTGGATCTTGTGTGCACTTCCTGTTTGGAACACTAGGGGGGTAGAAGTCATTCAGTCCAGTCCAGTCATATACAGTCAATGGTCTGTCTTTGATATATTTTACAATATTTAAACAAATCCATATTTTTAAAAAATGTATAAGGAAAAATGTCTTTAAACTGCAGTGACTATTTTGAGGCTGCTGTTTTTTTTAATTTAATGCAATAAAATTGTCTTTGAAATTTGATTTTTATATCAGAGGAAGCACATGTAGAGTGATTGCACTACTTTAGAGTTGAAAATGTATTTTTTCAGTTTGTCAGTATATTGTGTCATAAATGTGGCACATTTTATGTACTTTTCATTGGTTAAAAAAAAAAAAAAAAAAGTCAGTTATAACTTGCACTGGCTTCCTTCTGTACACCTCCAAATACCCGATCCACAATGCAGTGGTGGTCTCTTGCATAACTGGGTGGGTGCTATTATACACGAATGTTGCCGCAGCCTCGCATGGGTACAGCTGCTTTCTTTCTTGGGAAGGAAAAGACAGTTGACCACATTTAACTGAAGACTGAACTCTTTTTTTTTTTCTCTTCAAATGGGAGGAAAAGAGACAATCTGAAATATCCTGTCAGAGTGGGAGCATGTAACTTGAGTTTTTTTGTTGTTCTCAGGTTTTACAGGAAAAAACTGCAACAGCAACATTAACGACTGTCCAGGTCACGAATGTCAAAATGGAGGCACATGCGTAGATGGAGTCAACACTTATAACTGCCAGTGTAAACCTGAGTTTACAGGTTTGTGCAGAAATGATGCCCGTTGATGACTCCACACCTGACACTATAGCAGAACATCAACCCATCTCTGTTCCTCCGTAGGTCAGCTCTGCATGGATGATGTCGACGAGTGCCAGCTGATGCCCAACGTGTGCCAAAATGGCGGTACGTGCCACAACACATACGGTGGCTACCAGTGCGTGTGCGTGAATGGCTGGACCGGTGACGACTGCAGCAAGAACATCGATGACTGCGCAGATGCTGCCTGCTACAAAGGGTCCACCTGCCACGACCGTGTGGCTTCCTTCCACTGTGAATGTCCTCACGGCCGCACCGGTGAGTTTCCCATTTCAACTGTCACTTTCAGTTATTTGTACAAAAGATATGATCAAGTTACTTTTTGTTGGACATTATTTTTCTATTTCATATAAATAGAACAGTGCAATACAGAGCATATTGTCTTGTTTGTGCAACAGGCCATTACCTTAATACAATGTATGCACTTTTACTACTTTAAGAACCACACTGTCTTTATGAATATACATTTTAAAATATTTTCTTTAAAATGAATGAAAACTTTCCAAATGAATCAGTTTTATGATACAAACATTTGAGTTGTACACATCGTGCCATTTCATTAACATGAAAACAATGCAATAATGGGACCAAAAGAACAAAGCATTAACATCTGAGCTGAACATTTAAAGGTTTGGCACTCTAGCAGACATTTAGAAAAAACTACATTGATGGTTCTTCTGCAGGCCTGCTCTGCCAGCTGGACAACGCCTGCATCAGTAATCCCTGCCAGAAAGGCTCCAACTGCGATACCAACCCTGTCACCGGCAACCACATCTGCACCTGCCCCCCAGGGTATTTTGGACCCTCCTGTGACAAAGATATGGATGAGTGCTCCTTGGGTAATTCAAAATACTTTTCATAAACATTTTTTTTCATCAAAAATAACCACTACCTTGGTGTAACTTTTTAAGACTTTTGCTTGGTTTTGTTTAACAATGTTGAATCAAACTAAACTGTTAGTTTGGTAGTATTAATATGATTGGGCTCTTTAAACAGGTCCCAATCCATGTGAGCATGCGGGGAAGTGCTTAAACACTAAGGGCTCATTCCAGTGCAAGTGCCAGCAAGGTTACATTGGACCACGCTGCGAAATGGACGTCAATGAGTGCATCTCAAGCCCGTGCAAGAACGAGGCCACCTGCTTGGACCAGATAGGGAACTTCCAATGTATCTGCATGCCAGGTGATACTCATGACAATAACCAGAAATGAAACAAAGTACAACACAGTCTCATTTTTGTCCTTCCTCTTTCATGGAGATTCAAACAATCGCTCAACGTGAAATAATATGAAAGCAGCAATATTTCCCACATTGATCAGAAAAAAGAAACCAATCGAATCTTTTTAATGAAAAACAAGACAGTAAAACAGATTTTTATTTTATGAATTTTTTTAAAAACTGGATTTATAGTACTTTAACCCTTTAACACCGGAGGTGTCACGGGCGACACTAAATAATACGCTGTCTTTGACCTATTTAGTTTGACTGTTTATGCAAATCATCAAATTTTTTGTGAAAAATAACTAATAAATAAATAAATAAATAAAAATAAAAACACATTTGGAAACAAAGGAGTTACTTGAAGTCCCACGCCGATCAACTTTTGATCTATTTTCAGTGTTTCAGTGTTGGTGGGTTTGAGTTATGGTTATGCCGTTTTTGGTCAAAATAAAGAAAATCTGTGCTGTTTTCTATTCCACAAGAACATGTTAAAAACACCAAAAGTTTTCATCGGAGTGGGTCTTTAAAATAGGTAAAACTTTAGTAAACGTTTAGTAAAGCTTTGTTTCTGTTGTGTTTTTCTATCGTATATAAAACACAGTGTAGCAGAGGGATCAATCAGGGATTGTTGTTGGTTGGAGTATCTTAGATCTTTGCTTTGATTCTGTCAGAAAGAACCTGCGAGGATTTTCAAGACTTTGTAAATTTAACAGAAAGGAAAATTACGGGTACGAAGCACTGATCAATGTAATCAATTCCACAAGAAAGAAAGAATATAAAACCTTCGGAAGTGAGTGTGTTATTCTCTCTCAGTTGAATCCATGGCAATGACTGATGTATTAGAAAGCACCTAAATCTCATTGTTTTGGGCCTTTTGTCTGTTTACAGCGGCCTTTTGAGTCTTTTTTAGCAGCTTTGACAGTTTCAAACCGTCTCTCTCCTGTTTCTCTCTGGCTAATTGGCCAGGTTACGAGGGGGAATTCTGCGAGATCAATACGGACGAGTGTGCCAGCGGCCCCTGCCTTAACAGTGGCAAATGTATCGACAAGATCAACAGCTTCCACTGCGAGTGCCCCACAGGTGAGGCTCCCGCCCGGCTGCGGAGGGGAATCGGGGATGAGGGAGGGGGCGCAGGGCCAGAGGGTGGAGAGGTCGATCTTTCTCCACCTCCGCTGTGCTCCTCAGTTCTCTGCTCAAACACACACAAACAGCTCTCCGGACGGGGCGCTAATCCCAGCCCTGAGGCAGGCTTACGCAGGCCCGGGCAGCACCGCACAAACACCGCAGCACGAGGGAGAGAGGTTGGAAAAAATCTATAGGGAAAAGCTCCAGGAAGTTTTTGAGCAAGTTTCTTACCAACCCTGATGATAGAGCAAACTTGAGGATCTGTGGAAGACTTTTTGATTGAAACTGGAACGTGACAAAGCTTGTGATGAAGGGCAGAGTTGCTACTCAACTGCAAATGTTTTGTGCATTTGTGAATACGATTTCCTTGTAGCTGCAGCTTTTTGCTTCCTAAAACTATTTGAAGAAGTGCCTGCAATGTCGTTCAGGAGAGGAGGAATGCAACTATTGAGCTTTTGAACGCAAAGATGTTTTTTTACATTCTTTTATTGCAGCCACTGAGGTGGAAGTGATTTTTTTTTTTTATTTAGGGAAGGAAAATAGCAAAGTGGGGTGGATCAAAGGAGAAGGGGCCGGGTTTCTCCTGTTGAAAGAAGAAGAAAAGGAAGAGAAAAAGACATCTGAGAAAGAGGCCTTTAGAATAAACAGTAGTGAACAGAGGAGCTTAACACAAAAAACTCTGTGTGACACTGACAGAGAGCTGGGAGGGGAGGCCGCTCAAAGTGGAGGTGAAGCTGTTTTTTTTAAAGATGGTTAAGGCGGGGGGGAGTTGTGGGACCGTTATACTGAAGGGTACCAAAAAGGGAGGGAGTTTAACCACCCTACTTGAGATGGAAATTTGTCCCCGAGGCGAGGCCCTCCCCCCATCTCTGTACATGGAATAGCCATGGAAACCCCACTGAGAGCCATTGAAATGTCTGATTCCTGCAGTCTGGGGGGACGTGCACGTCCGTCTGTCCATCTTCACACTGCTGTGTGTGTGTGCGTGCATACGCGCACACGTCTGGGTAAGAAATTCCTTCACAGGGGATTTTGGAGGCTTTTCATTTCAGTCAGGAGGGCATTACGGAGTATTATGGTTGAACTGTGAAGAAACTTTACGTGTTCATCTCAGCAGGTAAGCTCTGGGGTTTGCAGCAGTGATAACTGACACAACTACAAACTAAGAACTGTAAGTTTCTGGGTAAAAAAACTAAACTTGATTTGTATTTATATACATTATCATGCAGTTGTGTTTAACGCTTCCATCACTGAAAGTAACTGTTCATGTCAAATAAAACTGTTGGCTAAACCTTGAGTTCAAAACACTGCATTCAAAGTAAGTAGTCCTTATAAAAGCAGAAAAACTTTTTTTTTTTTTTACTCTGTCAAGTATTCTGTGAAATTGGTATTAGCAACATTTTAATAAAAACACAAAACCTTCAAAATTGAGTGAAGACTTTACTTCCATATAGTTTATTTTTATGTTTCTGGTTTTTGTCAGCTGTAAAAAAAAAAAAAAAAAAAAAAAAGGGAACAAGGTACAGTTGTGTTAAAAAAGGAGCAAATTTTTCTTCAAATTGGATGTTTATGCACGAAGGTGGAATTTGAAATGAAATATTTATGTGCTTATGTGAGATTCAAGTAGACGTTTGATACAGGACAAAAACCCACTGAGGGTGGAGAAACATTTGGATGACCTCGACCTGTAGGTAATTCACTTTATCAACAGTGGCCTAAAATCGCACTCTGATCATCTTTTGATCTAGTGTCAAAGCGTTCTTGGATGTTTTCGGACATTTTGGAAGGTTGTCCAGGCCTCCCTGAGTGCTGTTTTAAACAATACCCCTTTGCTTAAGGCTCTCCATCTGGGCTTTATACAATTTATGGATTGTATGAAATTACTGCAGCTACTCTTGGTGGCATATAAAAAACTGATTTCAAGTAGATGGCTATCACAAGTTACACCCACTTTGCATGGGAGGATTTGTCTATGTTCTGGATGGAAACATTGATTTATCAACAAAAAAAATTTTAAAAGCAATTTTTACCAAATTTGACACAAACTGATTTGAATTCCCCTTTTAGAGCACATTTTATTTTATACTTCTAGTATTTTTATTTTTGTAACTCATTTGTTCTGAATGAAAACAGGAGCAAAAAAACTTTTTTGGGGAAAATTGTATTTATTTATTTATTCTTTTTAATTATATGATTCACTGGGTACTCCTAATCGTATTTGTGTATTCTGGACCCATTTCAAACAAGCATGGAAGGACTCTTGTTTACGTTGTTTATTATTCCTGTCCATTCCAAAAAGAATACAAAAAAGAAAAACAAAGATTTGCATTCAAATTAGATTTAAACCAGTCGATCATTTGACTATAATTAATAAATAAAAATAAAATGTAATATGTGCACTTTTTAAATCCTAAGAACCCTAATGCTTTCAGGATTAGCTTCAATCAGTAAAATCCTTAAAACCCTGCATTCTGATGTTGTGCATTCCTATCCATTTAAATTTTTTCATAATCTTTGTGATTCATGTGTCTGTGAATGTTTAATGCTGGTGCAGCCACTTTATCATGTCTGCTGCATAACTTTCTGTATGCATCGCATGACAGAAATGGTGACTGCTGAACGCAGAAGACAGATATGTAACAAAAGTTCAAATACTTTAAAGTCTCACTCCATTTATCTTTTGATTTGTCGTTTTCTAGGACAAAGTTTCTGCAGACCAGTAGGAGTTCATCAGAAATTTGCCTCTGATTTGGTGATGAAACTATTATGGGCACCAGTTAGCCTCCACTGATATCCCATCATCCCTTTGTTAACAGACTTTCTCAATAGCTTACAGCCCATCACAACCCCAACCTAACATTAGTAATGCAACAGAAATGGCGAGCGATATTGAAGCCATCCAGCTGTTCAGCTTTAAGCCAGATGGCACCTAAGACGAGGTAAATTTAGACGTACGTGGATCTGTTATTCTGCAAGTGGATGCATCAAAGACTTTGACCCGCCAATTTTATTTGGTGTGTTACAATAGAGAACTTTTTCAAATGGCAATATTTCTTTGCTCCTAATTCATCACAAACTGAATGTAGAAAAACTCAGAAATGACGTTTTTATCTTAAATTCTTCTTCTTCTTATATATATATATATATATATATATATATATGTATATATATGTATGTATGTCCTACATCCAAGAACATATTAAAAGCACCATTTTCATCAGAGTGAGTCTTTAATAAAATAAACTCCGACATGACAAGAAAAATTTAACCTTAAACATTAGAATTTAAGACTCCAGCCTTCACGTTCTGTGAAACGGTGACTCAGTACCTCAAACATCTGAATGTCGCTGTGTTGTTAAACCACTATAGAGATGTTTAAGATGCCATCTCTTCATCAGTAAACATCCTTATAGTTCATGGACTGCTGCAGAGTAGAATAATATCTGAGATGAGAATAATGTCAAGGAGAAGGAGGAAGCCTGTTGGCAGATTTTGAATGAACAAGGGTCTGAATAGTGTGGTGTTAAAGGTCAAATTGATTCTTTTTTTTTGAGGAGGTCAGTAAGTGGAGGGGGTAGTAGTGGCGATTGGGCAAAAGCAAGATGAGAGAATGCACATTATGATGGAGAAGTTTTGGGGGACAAAAGAGGCAACAAGCTCTGTTTGGCGGTGCACTGAGCAGACAGGCCCTCCTTTGTTTCTTACCCCTTGGTCAGGAGCACACCCCCCCCCCCCCCCCCCCCCCCCCATTCCCCCCCTCTGTTAAATGAACTGGTTCCCCTTCTCCTTTTGGAGTTGTGAATTTGAGGGGCTTCAGGGTTCTGAGTGTTACTGGTTGTAAATGGTGAAAACGAAATCTCCTTGTTGTGTAAACACACACGCTCCTTCACACACTCAGTAACAACTTTCTGTCATTCTGCCAGGCTTTACTGGGAACCTCTGCCAGACGGACATCGACGAGTGTTCCAGCACGCCGTGTAAAAATGGCGCCAAATGCACAGACGGGCCCAACAAGTACACCTGCGAGTGCACTGAAGGTACAAAAGTTGCCATTCAGGAAAAACTACCAGAAATACCAACAATAAATATTCCCAAACCAAATCAAATCTCTGCTCAGGTTATGCTGGACAGCACTGTGAGACAGAAATCAATGAGTGCTCCTCTGACCCGTGTCACTATGGCACCTGCAAGGATGGCCTGGCCTCCTTCAGCTGCGACTGCACACCCGGATACACCGGTCGGCTGTGCGAGACCAACATCAACGAGTGTCTGAGTCAGCCCTGCAGAAACGGAGGCACATGTCAGGACCGAGCAAACGCTTACATCTGCAGCTGTCCCAAGGGCACAGAAGGTAAGCGGCACAATGAGCAGTTTTTGTTTTTTTATTATAAAATTCATACTAACTATAATCACATTTCCTCCAGGAATCAACTGTGAAATCAATATTGACGATTGCAAGAATAATCTTTGCAAAAATGGGACCTGCATCGACAAGATCAGTGGCTATGAATGCGCCTGTGAACCTGGATATACGGGTAAAATTTGGAAATGCTTTATTTCAAGCAATCAAAGCGAAAATATAACAAAAACAAGACAAGCAACAGAAATTGATATCTATACAAAGATAGATCAAACATAGGATAATTAGTAGTGATGTCCAAATCCGATCACGTGATCGGAAATCAGGCCCGATCAGGTGGTTGATGACTCCATTGGTATCGGAAGTTGTCTCTCGATCAGTATCAGATATTTATACATGGGTTGGGTCTTAAAGGACCGGCGTCTATTACAACCAACACCTGTTAGACCCGGCTTTTATTGGAGACCAGTGTCTATTAGAGACCAGCCATTATTGGAAGATATACGGTACTTCACAGAAGAGCTCTGTTTAAGTGTTAAATGATAAAAGAATTGTTAATGAAATAAAAATGCGGGACAACCTGCATCTGTTTATAAAATTTGTTCATTTTTTAAATGTTTTACAAAAGTATCAGATCTGGACTCTGTAAATAAAGGACTTGGAATTGGGCCCACAAAAATCAATCAAAATAAGAAGTCATAAAATGTATTGGAAAATATGCATGCTTCCACATACACTCGTAAATAATTAAATTATTACTCTTGATCATACATAAGCATATTTTCCTTTATTTACATCAAGTTCATGACACATAAAACTATTACATACTAAGATTGTCAAAAGAAGTTCAGTAGATTAAAAAAATTGCGTATTTAGTCTTGCACAAACACCAACTGCTTTTATTCTGTTTCGATATGATAGCACAAAACGGCATCTTCAGAAACATTATTGAGAGTTAAGACTTAAGGAGCTGATTGAAAGAGGGGTGACAGATGGCGAGCGAGCGACCACACTCCTCCAAAAGTTAGAGTGGTGTCACTTTCCAGCTCCACCCTGTCCCCAACCAGTGTTAGGACACGCAAGCTGCCCTCCGTCACAAAGAGGCGCGCACACACCCTGGCACACAGAGCCAGCGGGATTTGAACAGGAGAAAAGATTCCCTGAAAGATTCCTGAAAGTTGAGCTTTTAAAAGCTTGGAAGCCGGTCCCTTGTTCTAAAGCTAAATGGGCCGCCTTTATGCTATCTGTGGCACCGGCCTATACGGCTTCAATGCTTTAAGTGGGCCACAAAGGCGGACATGTTTCTGAAAACTGAGATGCTCATAGCAGTGCTGTATAAAGGACAGTGTGAGGAGGCTTTGTGTGAAGTCACATGAGTTGCTGTCAGGTTTGTTAAAATAATGCATCAAACGGTTGCGTCTTCTTCTGTTCCTGGTGGGGGAATTTGAGCCAGCCAAAGATAACGTGTGACTTTCATCATTTTTTAGGCCAAATATTAAGATTTGTTTGCAATAAATCTAAAGTTAAAATCTAAACTTAAAACCATTCTGAGAAGGCTTTCATGTAAGGTTTTTTCCCCCAAATCCTTGAAATGACATTTTGAACCATTTATATCAGGATATCCCAGCATGTAATCCAAAGTGGGCCAGTGCAGCACGCTGCTGCATGATTTTCTTCTCATTCGCTGGGTCTGTTTGTTGTGATGCTTAAAGGAGTAACTTCTAGATGCTCATGAAAAATATTTTAGCTAAGAAGGTTGGTAATTGTTTCTTGTCTCCAGAAGGTATTTATACCAGACAGCAGTGGATGCAATTTATTTTTCCAAGACAAAACTGTGGATAGTGAGGATTTGTTTCTACACTGACTGAACTTATTGAAGGACGTGATGCTCTGCAATAAAATAGTTTTACTTGAAGCTGCAGAAGAAAGTAATTCCAGTTCCAAACTTTCCAAATCCCCTCCCTCTTTGCTCTGTCTGTGTGAATGGAGGCAGTAGAAGGACAGTAAAGAAAAAAGTTTTTTGGTTTTAGTTGTTTTTGTAAAGTTAAATAATCACGTTTCTACTTCAGCTGGAAACATGTCTTCTATTTTTCATCTATTGTTATGCAACATTTACATTTAGTGCTTTTCTTCAGTTTAAGCATGTTTTTATTGTATGTTGTGTTTCAGGGACGATATGCAACATTGATATTGATGAGTGTGCTGCAAACCCCTGCCGTAACGGCGGCACCTGTATCGATGGCATCAATACTTTCACCTGCAAATGTCCGGACGGCTACCATGATCCTACCTGCTTCTCCCAGGTCAACGAGTGCCTCAGTAACCCCTGTATCCACGGTCATTGTGAAGACAAGATCAATGGGTGAGAAAAAAGCACAACAAACAGCAAAAAGAGAGCCAAAGTGAACCTCCACCCTGATTTGTTGTTGACAGGGATCAGACTGACTTTATCACTCTCTTCCTGTCAGCTATCAATGTTTGTGCGACTCTGGCTGGAGTGGTAAAAACTGTGACATCAACAACAATGAGTGTGAATCCAACCCATGTATGAATGGAGGCACCTGCAAGGACATGACCAGCGGCTACGTCTGCACCTGTCGCATGGGCTTCACCGGTCAGTATCTGTGTGTGTGCCTAAGTGTTGTGTTTGTCTAAGTGTGTGTGTAACATAGGGTCTGCTTTCACTACAGGACCAAACTGTCAGACAAACATCAATGAATGTGCCTCCAACCCCTGCCTCAACCAGGGGACATGCATCGACGATGTTGCAGGGTACAAGTGTAACTGTGTCCTACCTTACACGGGTATGAAAATATGCTTCAACCTATTTGATACTGCAGCTGCATCTTACTGGTATTCTGGAATGTTCTTGCTTCGGGGGGCATTTTCCACATACTGCGCTCTTAAAGGAACTGGCAAAGAGGAAAAATGTGCTGCTGATGAAACAACTGTCCAGTAAAGTTCAGCTGCAAGACTTCCTCAGACACCAAAACCTCAGATTCCATCTGCTTTTCTGTGAAACAGAAACATCCCAAACATGAGCTGGAAAGGGATTTCATGTCATGTCACACTTTTATTTCCACAAACAAGCAGTGATTGATAGGCTGATGGCAGATTTTCTCAAAAATGTTTCTTGCGTATTAAAAAAATCCAACCGGACTTTAAATAACAAAAAGCTTCTTGCTGGTTTTGGGGTGGGAACGGGGCGCTTGACACATTTCCTGTTTGCCTGCTTCCTGTCTCACAGAACAGTAAATGGCTTCACAATGGCCGGAAACTGGAGCCAGCTTCCTGTAAGATCTGTGTGCTGTGGAAACAGATAGACATGTCTCCGCAGGCCTCCAGCACTGACAGAGCCTGACTTATATCTTCTGATAACACTGATTGAAAGATGATTCTGTGTCCATTTGGTTTGGGTTTTCTCCAAGTTCATGACTCCTCTCCTCTATGATACAACACAGTTTTTTTTTCACGTATTGCAGGAGATAACTGTGAAACATTGATGGCCCCCTGTAACTCCAAACCCTGCAAACATGGAGGAGTGTGTCGAGAGTCAGAGGACTACCTGAGCTTCTCCTGTGCCTGTCCTGAAGGATGGCAAGGTGAGCTGTTATGACTGCATACCTGTGGGGGATTTTAAGTTGGTAGAAGAAGTCATAAAGCTTGGGTGTGTGTCCAACCCATTAAATCTGTTTAAAACACTAAACTCCCAAAGTCCCACTTTAGCCATTGTTCATGTGCTAAACTATAGTCAGTTTTAGCTGAAAGCTGATATTACCTATGAGTCCTGAAAATAAGACATTAAACCAATATAAATTAGTATTTTCAGATCTGTTACTTTTTTAGCAATATGTATGTATGCTCATTTAGCCGCCCACCATTCGCATTAACCTTTAACTGCATTTTTTGAGTTGAAATATAGCATGATAGTCTTTAGTTTGCTTTTGTATTTTTTGTTTGAATTCTAACTTTAACTACCTTTTATTGTGATTACAGAATACTGTTTTTGAGTTTCCAGAGATTTTCCTCTAATGATCATTAAATAGATTTTTTCAAAGGCAAACCTTTAAAAGTTTTGAACCTGACAGGCTATTTCCTTTATAGGCAATCTACTTACAAATTCAGTCTATGAATGTTCAAAACACTATAGGCTTCATAAGCAGTGATATGTTCATGAAATTAAATACAGCATTTGTCCACTTCTGGCTTCTTCTCATTTTATTGTTGAACAGAAACAGGGTTTGTTTTCTGTGAAAACAAAGACTACTGATTATAAATACAATGATGATAACTAACCATTAGACCCTTCCATCCGTTCCTCATTCTTCCATGTATTTATTCATCAATCTATCCATCCATCCATCTATCCATCAATTAATTTATCCATCGATTAATCAATCGATCCTCCATCATCCATCTACCTATTCATCCATCTATCCATTCATCTGTCAATTCATCATCCATCTATCTAGCCAGATCTAATAAGCAAATCTTTATACAACACTTTTCACAAAGAGTGACTCAAAGTGCTTCACAGAGTTAAAACGACAAAACCAAAGTTGTCATAGCAGGTAACCACAATAAAGCGCGCTCCAACAATGTAAGTAGATTAAAAGTAAACAAAAGCTCAAAGAATGAAAATGTCTTAAAGCTCTTCTAAATAAAAACATCTTAACTTGACTTTCAAAAGACTTGACTGAGTAAATGTGGCGCAAAGATGGAGAGAGGGCCTTCCAGAGATCTCCCCAGTTTTTGGAACGCTTACAAGATTTTTTTATCTGTGAACCTCATGGCACGTGCAGAAGTGTAGAGTGAAAGGGTCAGAAATATAGTTAGCATCCATCCATCCATCCATCCGTTCACCAATTATGTCTTTGACGTATTTCTTTTGAAAACTTTGCAAAACTTAAACATACATTTTTCCACCATATTTTGTTTTGGGTGTAGAAAATGTAAGTTTCTGAAACAGTAAAAAGAAACAACAAACAAACAAAAAAAACTTGCATTCTCTAGCATGTCTGTATTTTTTTTGTGTCTTTGGACCAGACATTTGAACAAAATAGCAGAAAAAAATATTTTCACTAGTTAAATGTTTACCTTGCTGGTTATGGAAAATACACGCGAACATGTTCCTGTTACTTAAAATGACATCCATAGTTTACCTTTACATGTCTCTGTTTAGGCCAGACATGTGAGGTGGACATCAAAGAGTGCGTGAACAACCCATGTCTGAATGGAGCAACCTGCCAGAACACTCTGGGCAGCTACCACTGCAGCTGCAAACCAGGTTTTACTGGACGCAATTGTGAAGCAAATATTGATGACTGCAAGCCCAGTAAGTCCTCAAAAATTACAACTGTTTGGTTTGGCATGACGTTTTGCAAACATCCAATCTAGCTTTTCAGGTTTTGGTGTTAGGTTTTAATGAGATTAGAGATCCACATTCTGATTTTGGTAGTAGAATGTACTGATCAGGTTAAGTCACAAGTCATTATTGTATGATTTTCAGCTCATCTCTCTTCACTTGTGCTTCTTTGATGAAGGGGAATGATAGCAAATGTGCCAACCAGAGAGCTCACAGTTAAGTCTGACATTCCTTCCCACAGACCCTTGCAACAACGGAGGCCTCTGTAAGGACGAGGTGAACAACTTCCTGTGCACCTGCTTGCTCGGGTTTCGGGGCACAACGTGCGAAGAGGACATTAACGAGTGTGAAAGCAACCCATGCAAAAATGGAGCCAACTGCACAGATTGCGTCAACAGCTACACCTGCACCTGCCCGGCCGGCTTTAGTGGGATAAACTGTGAAAATAACACCCCTGACTGCACAGAGAGGTACGAGCTCACTCAAAGGGAGATGAGATGTGAGTTGAACCTAGAGCAGAGGAGGACCACGAGCTCTGGTCAACAGATTCCTTTTTCTGCCACTTTGTAGGTTTTATTTTGTTGCACACTGCTGCCCCCTGTGGTTAAATAATCCACTGCAGTTGACTTTGATTATATGTCTCATTTAAGACAACAAATGACTCAGTCTGTTTTTGTAGTTGTAAAATTTTAATTTCCACATTTTCTTTGAGTTGGTTTATAATGCTGACATAACGGAAATATCTGAGTTATTTACTCTGAAAACTGTGTTTGTTAAATCCGTGTGAGTAAATAAGTGAATTTCTCTGCAGCTGATTATATAATGTTTTATTTAGTTTACACTATCATGTTTGTTTTTAACTGTTATGTCTTTTATTTGCAGTTCATGCTTCAACGGGGGCACCTGTGTGGATGGCATCAACTCCTTCACCTGCCTGTGCCCGCCTGGCTTCACCGGGAACTATTGCCAGCATGACATCAACGAGTGTGACTCAAAACCCTGCATGAACGGCGGCACCTGCCAGGATAGCTACGGCACCTACAAATGCACCTGTCCGCATGGTTACACAGGGCTCAACTGTCAGGTCAGAGGAGATCCAGACAGGACTCTGCACCTCATTTTATTCTAAACACAGTCTCTTTTTCAGAAAAATACTCAATGTTTTTGTGTGCATTTTCTAGAGCTTGGTTCATTGGTGTGACTCCTCACCCTGTAAAAATGGAGGCTCCTGCTGGCAAAGCGGCGCAACCTACAACTGCGAATGTGAAACTGGCTGGACAGGCCTTTATTGTGATGTGCCAAGTGTATCTTGTAAAGTGGCAGCCAAACAAAGAGGTGTGGCAGCCGCTTTGGACACATATCACATGTGAAAATAGTAAAAAAAAAATCACCCTAAAGTTTTCCATTCTATCCTCCCTGCTTAGGAGTTGACATTTCGCAGCTGTGTCAAAACTCTGGCCAGTGTCTGGACGCAGGAAACGTTCACTACTGTCACTGCCAGGCTGGATACACTGGGAGCTACTGTGAAGGGCAGGTGGACGAATGTACGCCCAACCCCTGCCAGAATGGCGCCACCTGCACAGACTTTCTTGGTGGATACAGCTGCAAGGTGAAAAACTGGAACCTGCATTAAAAAACTGTCAGAGTAACACATTCTCATAGTGTCTATTTGGCTTTTTTCTCTTCAGAAAAGAGTCAGAAATACATGATAGTGGTTTAAGATGCTGCTTTATCCCATCAAAAAGCTGTCTTCTTTTTTTTTTTTTTTACATTGCTTTAAGCTGTAATTTTAGTTTTAGTAATGTTTGAAACCCTTTGCATGTTCAAATACCTTAAATGCACACCTGGCTGCAGTGTTTCCCTCTCCAGCAAGATGCTTCAACAAAAGGTTTGATGTAGCATTATTTGCTTACATCAGCGGCTCCAAGAAGACTAAAGTCACATAGACTTCTATGAGCAAGAAACAGCTATTCTATTTGTCAGAATAACCATTCTTACCCTGATAGCTATTGATGTTTTTGATAATCCTTTTTTTTCATGATATTTTTTCTGTTGGTCAAGTTATTCAAGTTATAAACTGACCAATCAGATGCCTCAATAAAAGCTGGTTGTGTCTGCTGCCCCCCCAGCAATCTAAACGTTTGATTCACAGATTCCCCTGAGCCTGCTTTCAGTGGAAGGGGTGTGGCCTTCCAACAGGTTCACTCCTGATTGGTGAAAGTGGTTGTCATAAAAATTGGTGACCCAGATCAACTCTGACCAATCACTGCTTATTGATGTAATCTGGCTCTAACACGGCGGCGTATTGTGTAAAAATGGCGACTGAATTGATTTCATTTGGTTGGAGCCGGTTCTCATGTTCAGTTGTTTTCCACATTAATATTATCAAATTCTCAGATATGTTTACATTGTATTTTTATTTATTTTTCTTGTTTTTTTTGGAGACAAATGTACCATCTATCCATGGACAGCAGTTTAACAGTAGCCTTTTGGATAACTGATGTTTTTTAATGAGCAACGTCCTTGTCAAATAAACGAATATAAAATATTTACTCCCTTTCTCCGGATCAGGGACGTAACAGCAGGTGGTAGTCTACAGAGCATCAATGTGGTTCTTTGGGGTCGTTTTTGCAGATTAAAGTATTCATTGCTCTGCAGATGGAATCTGCTTGGTATGCAGAAAAAGAGAAGATTTCTTCAACAAACATTTTTTGTTCTGGTTGAGTTTCCTTCTCTAATGAAGAGTCTGGTTATAAATAGAAAGTGAACTGTTAGGTTATGCTAATCTCCCCTCAGCCTTGGCAGGACTGGATCCAGAATACAGCCAGATAAACAAAAAATATCTTACTTTCATGTCAGACGTTGACGTTGACCCCTTTTTCGTCCTGCTGTCTTCCTCTTCTTTCTTCCTCCTCTTCCTCTTCACTTGTTCCCCTCAGTGCCTGCCGGGCTTCTTGGGGACCAACTGCTCGGTGGAGATCAATGAATGTTTCTCTCAGCCGTGCCAGAATGGGGGCACCTGCATTGACCTGATCGATACTTACAAATGCTCCTGTCCCAGAGGAACCCAAGGTCAGCAGACCCCCCGCACACACACACACACACACCTCCCACACTGCCCTGCCGATTCAGCTTCTCCTTCTCTCCTCCACGCTTCATTAATTAGGGCTTAACTGCACCCACAGCACAAAAACTCCACCTTCTAGTTTGCCTCCAACTCTTCCTTTACTTGTCAAATAGGCCATTGATTTCCCTCAGACATGAAAGAGGCCATTTGTTGTAGGTCATCTGAATCCAGAGCAACTCTGCAGGTTGGTTCATAAAAAGGGAAGTTGGTCCTTAAAATACAGGTGACACAGCATCAGCAGCACACCTGTCCCGCTGCAGAGGTAACGCAGTCTGTGCCCTCAGGTGTGCACTGCGAGGTCAACTTTGACGACTGCAGCCCATTCACCGACCCCCTCACCAAGGAGCCCAAGTGCTTCAACAAGGGCAAGTGTGTGGACAGAGTGGGGGGCTACCACTGCATTTGCCCATTGGGGTATGTGGGGGAGCGCTGCGAGGGAGATGTGAATGAGTGTCTGTCTAACCCCTGCGACCCCCGCGGCACGCACAGTTGCATCCAGCTCACCAACAACTACCGCTGCGAGTGTCGCACTGGATACACAGGTACGCTATGCGCCGGCAGACATTCATGTACGATTCTGGTTAGATGTTCAAACAATATTCATGATGTCCTTCAGAGAGAAAAGCTCAGTAAACAGTTTAGGCTGCACAAAATCTTCTATGAAGGTATTTTGCAGTTGATACATTTTCTCAAGTCGCCCAGAGAAATGTTTCATTTACTTTCATACATTTACTGACAAGCTCTTGTTCCTTGAATAGGAAAGAGGTTTTTTTGATGTAAATATTTAATGTTTCTTTTTTTTTCTTCTAAATTTTATTCTGAAATGCTAAAAGTTTGTTCTTTATCTTTTCTTTATTAAAAGCAGATTGTGCAACTTATGCACATGTGGAAATTTAATCCACATATTTCTTTAATTTACTGTATTTAACTTTAGATAAGGTTTTCTCAGGGTCTTCAAAATGTTCATATTTATTAGGTTTTTAACTTTGGAAAATGGGCAACGTCATATTTGACGTTTAAAAAAAAAAGATAGAAATTACTTTACAATCCAGAGCACTGAATAGTCCCACTCTATGCTGTCTTTTAGAGGTTAAGAAGTAAATTCAGACACAAATGTTGAAAAAAACGGAAGAAAAATAAATAAAAACGATCTTTCGTAAGGAAAGTGAGTTGCAGTTCAGAACTTTGAGTAGTTCTTAAGGAGATCACCGAATACTATTACCTGAATTCTTTTCTTATCAGTGTTTTGAGTATTTTTTTTGACAATTATTTTACACCTTTTTAGTTCTCTTTCCAACCTCTGTTGTTGTAAACATGAACATTTCTTAAAGTACAGAAACCTGCAGAAACATCTGAGTTTATGAACAGATATGGTATTAAATCATATAATCAAAAGTGAAAGTGTGTTTTGATTTGTGATTTTGAGTAAACGTGTTGTGTGTGAATGCAGGTCAGCGGTGCGACACGGTGTTTGATGGCTGTAAGAGTCGACCCTGTCGTAACGGAGGGACCTGTGCGGTGGCCAGCAACACGCCACATGGCTTCATCTGCAAATGTCCTCCTGTGAGTTCGCACACAGCCTAAGTGGACCGTTTGCTATGTTTTATAGCAATATCGGTGTTCTGGCAGTGTTTTCTTAAACCTTTCTACTCCTTGTGTTTTATTTTGAAGGGTTTCACTGGCTCCACCTGTGAGTATGACTCCCAAACTTGTGGTAGCCTCCATTGTCGCAACGGAGGGACCTGCATTTCTGGACACAAGAGTCCCAAGTGTCTGTGCCCGCCATCCTTCACTGGACCAGACTGCCAGCATCCCACAGACAGCCCCTGCAACTCCAACTTGTGCTACAACGGCGGGACGTGCAAACACATCTCCGAGGCGCCGTACTACCACTGCATCTGCCCGTCCAAGTTCAACGGCCTTCTCTGCCACATCCTGGACAATGGCTTCCCGGGGGGAGTCGGCAGCAACGTGCCGACACTGCCCGAGGTGACGGTCTCCTGCGGCATCCCTGAGTGCGAGGCGCACAAACACAACAAATACTGCAACACAATCTGCAACAACCATGAGTGCGGCTGGGACAACGGGGACTGCTCGCTCAACTTTGACGACCCCTGGAAGAACTGTTCCGCCTCACTGCAGTGTTGGCGCTACTTCAATGACGGGAAATGCGATTCGCAGTGTGACAACGCGGGATGCCTCTATGACGGCTTCGACTGCCAGAACCTGGAAGGACAGTGCAAGTAAGAAGCCTTTCTTTAAGAGACATATTCTCCAGCAAGACCTGCTTTAACTGCCTGTTTTCTTCTCATGCAGCCCTTTGTATGACCAGTACTGCAGGGATCACTACGCTGACAACCACTGCGACCAGGGCTGCAACAATGCCGAGTGTGAGTGGGACGGCTTGGACTGTGCCAAGAACCTCCCTGAGAAGCTGGCCGTCGGTCGCTTAGTCCTGGTAGTCCACATCAGTCCGGAGCACCTCCTGAACAAGTCCTCCACCTTTCTGCGCGAACTGAGCCGTGTCCTCAGGACCAACGTTCTGTTCAGGAAGGATTCCAACGGGGAAATCATGGTCTATCCGTATTACGGTGACGAGCACGAGCTGAAGAAGTACAACGTCAAGCGCTCTGTGGATTCCTGGTCAGAGGTTTCTGCGAGGGTGCTGAACGTGATGAAGAGGAGTCTGTATGGAGCTGTAGGGAGCAGCAGGAGAACAAAGAGGGAGCTGGATCATTTGCAGATCAAAGGGTGAGGAGAGAAAACCATCGAAGTTCATCTAAAGTAAACAGTAAAGATGTGGAAAAGAAGAACTTCATCAGAAAAACATTTGGTGAATCTTCTTCATCTGTAGCTCCATAGTTCACTTGGAGATGGAC
This sequence comes from Adrianichthys oophorus, assembly GCA_036245035.1. Lineage (NCBI taxonomy): Eukaryota > Metazoa > Chordata > Actinopteri > Beloniformes > Adrianichthyidae > Adrianichthys > Adrianichthys oophorus. Next base: position 24,071,287 of record BSAI01000189.1, on the reverse strand, counting down.
AACCGACAGTGCTTCCAGCAGTCCAGCGAATGTTTCCAGAGCGCTACGGATGCTGCCGCCTTTCTCGGCGCTTTGGAGTCCAGCGGCAAATTAGACGTTCCATTTACCATTGAAGCCGTTTACAGTAAGTATTACTGGTGAAGAACTCTACTTCTGTCTCCTTTACATCCCTGTCAGAGAAAACCTGCAGAAAAAAATGAGATAGAACGATAATCGATGCTTTGGCTCCATGATTTGCTGTAAACTTTTTTTCCGAGTTTACGTAACTCGTAAGTTTCTAATTACATTTAAAAGCTGAAGCATAGCAGAAGCTTTTGTAGTTTATGTCAAATGCAGTCATTTGAAAAAAATTAAAGTTTAGTTCAATGAAAACAGTTTGAAAACAAAAATCAAGAAGTTTCACAGCAGTAAAAGTATAAAGTATTGACACTTTAGTAAACCATTATTTGGAGTACAAGAAGTACAGATGAAAAATAACACAAGTGTGAACTGAATTCCCTCAGATTTAAAATGGGCCTTTTTATAGCAGCAGCATTTTTGATTTGTAGGATGATTCTATGTTCATAGATTTTTTTCTACAAAAAAGTAACAAAAATATATTTGCAAAAGGTCCTTTTTAGTTAGAACTTTGTGTCCGTTCAGAGTTGTAGCTGTTCCTTCAGTGTCTGTGCTTCTCAGACTCAAAAACACTTTAATGAGCCTCAGGTTTTTTTTGTTCTCTTTGATGAATCGACAGTGAAGATAGATTTTGTGTTGAGGCTCTGTGCAGCTACAAAGGAAAACTAGAACAAAAAAACTATTTCTGAATCACAGCCTTCAAATTGCTCATCTATTGCAAGTAACTTAAGCAAAAAAGGAAGGCAAAAGAAAAACTTTTTGTCACATTTACAAAGTTTGTGAGGAGAATATATGTCAAGAAAAATCTGAAGATATCACTTTATTGTAAATCTCTTTATGGTGTATTATTGGTGTTTGATGGAGCAAACATACTGTCAACTGACAAGGCAGGAGCTCCAAACACAGAGCTGAATCCCTCACTTCTCATTACTTAGTGCACTACTAGGGCGTTTTGTCGTTTTATCTACAATTCCAAAATCCAGTACTCTGGAAATTTCCCAAAAGTCTCTGCGAAAAACCGGTGTGCATCAATGCTAACTAGATTGGCAAATAGAGACCACAAGGGATTGCGTTTGAATGATTTGTCATTCCAAAAAATATATGTACATTTATGTTATAAGTCATCCACATTTTTATCTTATGATTAAAATGCAGATTTATAAACAGTCAGTAAAATGTTCATATTTCTGAAGTTTTTACTTCAAACAGGTGATGTCATATTTGGAAAAAAAAAAAGTCGTGAGCATGTGTTGGAATTGCATTAAAGTTAAAAATAAAATAAAAGGAATTGCAAGAGCAAATTCCAGAGCACTTGAAGGTCTTGCACTACATAGTAGGGGTGGGAGTCTTTAGGCACCTCAATTTAGGGAGCGATGGTTTGATTATTTATCAATCCATCCTGAATCTATGCATTTTTAAAGACCCCCTCTGATAAAAATCATGTTTTCTGTTTTTTTAACATGTTTTTGTGGCATTTTTCCTTATGATGAAGGAAGAAAAAAACTGCATTTCTGAGTATTTCTTTGTTCAAATTGCTGTGAATCAGGAGCAGAGAAAAAAATTCAACTTAGAGAAGGTTGCATTTGCTTTGTTTAAAATACACCGGGGGGGGCACAAGCTCCCTGCTCCGAGCTCTGAGCAATGGGGTGGGAAGAGGGGGCGGTGTTGCTCCGCACTGACAGTCTATTCCTCAGAGGAGAATTTCTGCAGAAACTATGTCCAAGAAAATGACAGTTTTTTTTTTTTTTTAAACTTTGGCTAAAACCATCATAATCGTTTACCCCACTGGGTAAAAGTACTTGAAGGCTTAAAAAGTAGATCAAAGATGATCAGAGTGTTTGTTTTTTTAATGAACAGAACCAGGAGTTTATTTTTCAGGTTTACTGCTAACCACAATTATTTTACACTTTACAGCTAAAGATACCAATGATTAGCTTTAAAACTAAACCAAAGACAAGCCACTCACAGCCCAGAGTTTCATGCTTGACCGACTTGAACTCATTGACCTCTTGACCTTCATCTCAGATGGACTCCAGGGTTGAGTTCCCTCACTACTCTCCAACCCCTAAAAGACTACATAGTTGGAGTGAGGAGGGAAAATGGTAATAAGATGCTTTGATTGTGATCCATAAATGATTCACATAATTTTTGTGAATTTTAAATAATCCATAATGTGCTTCAACGTAAAAGTATCAAGCAGAACGTAAAAACCCCTCCCCGTTGCTGAGAGCTCTTTCTTTACACCCTGTCTCCTGCTATCTTACAGCCCCTCACGCTCCCAACCTAACATCACTGGTGCAACAAAAACAGGAGTAATATCCGAGCTATCCAGCCGTACAGTTTTAATCCAGAGCGCATGAAGAAAACAAAGACGCTATCTTTAGGATCATTCTGGATGCAGAATGGGGCAGTGCAGGGAGCTTGAGGCCCACCTAGTGTATGTTCTACATCACAAATAACATCTTTATCAAATGGCCTTTTTTCACCTGCTCCTGATTCACAACAATTTGTATAAAGAAACACTTTTAAGCTGAATTATCTTTATATATGTCCTCCATTTTCAGAAAAACGCTACAAGAACATGCTGAAAACACCATCTTCATCAGAATGGGTCTTTAACCTTCACTTTCATGTTTGGTGCGGGAGTCTCCGCCGTTGCGCTGAAACTGGAAGTGTGTGCCTCCAGTTGGGTGTTCACTCTTTGATTGTGTATTTGTTATGCAGCCGTGAACAAACGTGGTTTTGAATCTCATGGCCTAAACAATCAATCCCTCCTTCTGTGTGCAAATCCAATGGCTTCGGGCTCCAAAATGGTTAATTGCCACAAATCAACTCATCCACCTCGCAGAATATATGCGTCTCCATCTCCCTTTTTCTCAGACGTATACGACTTTTGATAACACACACACACACGCCATATCCCACTGTGTGAGGGGCTGCTGCAACCTTCACCTCGCTGAATGTAATACCAGGACTTAATGTATCTCTGAGGGTTTAGGTTGGGGGAGTTTATCATTTCAAAATCGTTAGTAGGAAAAAAAGAGAAGGGGAAAAATTGATCGGGAGTGTGCTAGAAGTTGTGAGTCTTTGTTATCTTGAAAATCCTAATAAATCCTTGGTCTTTACAGCTTAAAGCGCGTGCAGTAATTTGAAGTTCATTAATCCCCTTTCTTTTTTTCTCTTAAAGAAGAAATGGTAAAGTTGTCTCTTGGTACTCTGAGTTGAAAAGGGAGAGAGGAGGAGGTGATTCTGTTTTTTTCTGACTTTTATCACGCCCCGTCCCCCTTTTTTGATGAAAAGTTGTTAGCAATTCTGATTATGACTACATAGATTGGAGACGCTAGCGGTGGGAATGGCCGATGAGTTCCTGCCGGTGTCTGCTCTTCATTTTTGAGCGGGAACTGTGGGGGCAGAGGAGCGCAAGACCAGCTGTGCTCAGACCCGTGCCGGACCCCGGCTTATCCCGGACTCAACCCATCCTGAGCATGCTGTCTGTCTTCCTACCAGGCAATGTGGAATCCAAGAACGCTCAGGGACTCTACCCGATCTACCTAGTCCTCGGCGGCGTGGGGATACTGGCCTTTCTCGGAGTGGGGATGGTGGCTGCCCGGAAGCGGCGCCACGAGCATGGGCGCCTCTGGCTTCCTGAGGGCTTTAAGACCACAGAGACCAGCAAGAAGAAAAGGCGTGAACCGGTTGGAGAGGATTCAGTGGGGTTGAAGTAAGTTGGCGCTCCGTCTTTGTTGATGTTGAATTGTTTGTCCGAAGGTCGGAGGAGAAAAAAAGAGTTCTGAGGAGGAAGTAGGCACAGCAGTCGATCGGTCACATTTGGACTGAGGCGTCTGCTCGGATCATTAACAGTAACGATATAGTAGATCTGAATTAATGAAACCGTTATTCAATCAATAATTTTGTTTGTGGACATTGACTCCAACATTTAATAGCTCGGATAAGAAAATAAAACTGCAAGTGCATACTTTTTTACTGAGTTACTGCTTTATGGCAGGCCGCTGAAGAACTCGGACATTTCGCTGATGGACGACATGCCCACCGAGTGGGGGGAGGACGAAGCTACGGACGCAAAACGCTTCAAGGTCCGAGAGAAAATTTTACATGAATTTTTTTAATTAAACAAAAAAATGTATTTTAGAAAAGAGTTTTTTTAATTTGCGAATGACCTCCTTGTTGGTATTTTAGCAGTTTGACGAGCAGGCGGTGTTGGACGCGGATGATCAGACGGATCACCGCCAGTGGACCCAGCAGCACCTGGATGCTGCAGATCTGCGCATCCCCTCCATCGCTCCCACTCCCCCTCAGGGCGAGATCGAGAACGACTGCATGGACGTGAACGTGAGGGGACCAGGTGGGGGACTCATCCAGAACACTGAATGCATTCTAATTACCGTCACCTCTAATTCAATAATAATTATTTTATCTATACGTGAAATTGGTCTTTTGCTAAAATCCTGGAAGAAATGCATGTTTTTTTGCAGCAAACATTTTAGTCTAAATTCTAATGAAATAAAGCAAGAATAAAATGTGTGATGAAAAATGCTAAAATAAATCATAAATATTTTTAGTAAAAGAAATATTTTTAAGTTCAGCAAATTTTATAGTAAATATGTCAAAAGGACAGCATATATACTTGCTTATAATAAATAAATACAGCACCAAATATAATAAATAAAGTAAACCATACAAATTTGGTGAGATAAAATATAATAACAAAAAAAGTACTTAAATGCATAAGATCCTATTATCTTTCTGTTTATTTCTTTTTTTTTTGCACTAACTACCTTACAGTCATGTCAAAATGTTTAATACATTTTGAGGCGTATTTATTATGGTTTCAACACTTTAATATATTGTAAATTCTTTTTAATAACTAATGCATGTTTTATTTGATTGCAGATTGATGAAATGACGCGAGTGAATGTTTTTTTTTTTCTATAAATTCTTATTTGATTTAACAACATTTGAAATGTAATTGTGAAAACACATTTTATCTTTTTTGAGTGAATCTTCTCTGAGGTAGCGTTCTATTTCCAGTGTGCGTGTGTAGTCGTGCATGTAAGCGCTGCTGCAGCTCTGTGTCCTCAGGATGAAGGATCATCTTCAAAGCAGCTGACTGAAAGCCCGGCGCCTCGGGGAAAACACTGATTCCTGATCAGATTAATCATTTGACCAGTAATGGGCCTCTCTGTCTGAATAGTTTATATCAGAATCGCCAATGAAGGCCTCAGATGCATAAATACTGTTTTGTAGTAAGTGGCAAAATCCCAGAGGAAAAGCTATGAAAAATCAAAGAAGCAGATTTACCAACTTGAGAGCAAGCGGTTTTCCCCTGGTTGAGGGTCGATACGCTTGAATCGACCAAATCTGAGAGATCTGGGGCTTGCTGCTCTTTTGAAGAGGAGAAAAGCTATCCAAGCAAACTGACAGAGCGGCCTCTCTTTAGATATTAATGCTTCGTTTTTGCAGCAGTCGAGCTTTAGGAGCTCTAATCCCCCGGCTTCACGTTCCCTCTGAAGCCCCTCTTGTGCCAGAGCCCTGATCAGAATGAATTAGACGGAGCTGTCACGATTCAGCTCCGGCAGAATTATCAAACTGTTTGATTTGTTTGGTGCTTGCTTCGGTTACTCTGACAACACATGAACGCTCCTTTATGTTCTCCTTCCTCTCCCCCTACAGATGGATTCACACCCCTAATGATTGCATCCTGCAGTGGAGGGGGGTTAGAGACTGGGAACAGCGAGGAAGAGGAGGACGCCTCAGCTAATGTCATTAACGACTTCATCTACCAGGGCGCCAACCTTCACAACCAGACCGACCGCACTGGTGAGACGGCTCTGCACCTCGCTGCACGCTACGCCCGCTCTGATGCGGCCAAACGCCTGCTGGAGGCCAGCGCCGACGCCAACATCCAGGATAACATGGGGAGGACGCCGCTGCACGCCGCGGTGGCCGCTGACGCACAGGGAGTGTTCCAGGTGGGTTCAAATCGGAGCTTTTCCCCTTTTTTTCCCCTTTAGTCTTTTACAAACAAGAAGTTAAAACAATTCCAAACCAAGAAATAGTGCAAAAAAATCCCGTCTCTGTCTGCAGATTCTAATAAGGAACCGCGCCACGGATCTGGATGCTCGCATGCATGACGGCACTACTCCGCTCATCTTAGCTGCCAGGTTGGCGGCAGAGGGCATGGTAGAGGAGCTCATCAACTGTCATGCCGATGTAAATGCCATCGATGACTTTGGTAAGATTTCAGGGTTTTTTTTGCTGCATAAACAAACATCTTTACCGTTTTGGCCTTAGTCACATACGGGGGAGGTTGACCCGAACGGGTGATGCAGGTTTTTGGGTTGTCCGGACTCGAGGAGGATGGCAGGGAGGAGTGGCTGCAATAAATGGGTTTGTCTTGCAGTTTTCTTGATGCTCTTATGGCCACCAAATGGGATGTCATGAAAATTGGTTCAGATCTTACCTTTTTGGCCACACTCAGTTTTTCCAACACTACGACCTGATGCCGCAGCATGCCCATAGGAAAATGTGCATGAACATTTTCACTCTACAGGTTCACAGAGCGGTTTACGACCTTGATATTTTGCGCGTCACCTGCGTGCTCCGTTCAGGTTTGACCTTTTTTCACCTGCAGACAGCCAGGATCCCCCGGTGGTTAAGGGTTTCTCTCTGTGCTCAAAGGTTAGGGAGGATTTTGATTTTGAAAGAGCGTTTTTTTGCCCAACATTCCTGTTCTCGTCTCTCCAGGTAAATCTGCTCTTCACTGGGCTGCGGCGGTAAATAACGTGGAGGCGGCCATTGTCCTCCTGAAGAATGGCGCCAACAAAGACATGCAGAACAACAAGGTTCAGAAAGAGTCTCTAACTGCGTTCTGTCCATCTGAATGACCGACAGTGGTAAACTGATGGCTTGATTTCTGTCTCTCCAGGAGGAAACTCCTCTGTTTCTGGCTGCGAGGGAAGGGAGCTACGAGACTGCAAAGGTCTTGCTGGAGCACTTTGCCAACAGAGAAATAACCGACCACATGGACCGACTACCCAGAGACATCGCACAAGACAGAATGCATCACGACATTGTACGGCTGATGGACGAGTACAACGTGGTACGAAGTCCTCCGATGCACGGAGGCGCCCTAAGCACCACTTTGTCACCTCCTCTCTGCTCTCCCAACGGTTTCCTAAGTAACATGAAGCAGCCTCAGCCTCAAAGCCAAGGCCAGGGCAAAAAGGCACGCAAGCCGAGCGCCAAGGGCATTGGCTGCAAAGACGGCAAAGACATGAAGGTCAAGAAGAAGAATTCACAGGACGGGAAGTCTGTGAACTTGCTGGACAGCTCGGCTGTTCTGTCACCAGTGGATTCGTTGGAGTCTCCTCATGGCTACGTCTCGGATGTGGCTTCTCCACCCATGATGACCTCCCCTTTTCAGCAGTCCCCGTCCGTGTCCCTGAACCACCTGCAGGGGATGTCTGACCCCCATCTGGCTGTCGGCCACATGGTGATGCCAAACAAGCAGGAGCTGGCCCGGATGCAGTTCGACCCGCTGCCTCCTCGGCTGAGCCACCTTCCAGTCCCCGGCTCCGGAGGTCAGGGACCGATGAACGGCCAGTGTGACTGGCTCTCCAGGATGCACAGCGGCATGAGCCAAACAGGCCAGTTCAACCCCATGAGAGGTGGCCCCGCCGGACAAGGGGGCCTCCACCAGGGGCCACAGCATGGGATGATGACCACTTCACTCCACAATGGCCACCCTGTCTCCAGCCTGTCCCAGATGATGACCTACCAGGGAATCCAGGGCACCAGACTGGGACCTCCGGTCCACATGATGCAGCAGCAGCAGATCCAGCAACTGCAAAGCCTCCAGCAGCTCCAGCAGCAGCAGAACATCCAGCTGCAGCACCAGAACTCAAACACAACCAACAGCCAGAACTTCATCAGCGGGGAACTGAGTTCTCCAGAGCTCCAGCCGGGCTCTGGCAGCTCCAGCATTCCCATCCACACTATCCTACCCCAGGAGAACCAGATCATGCCTTCCTCCATCAACCAGTCCATTCCCAGCACCCAATACCTGACCCCACCCTCCCAGCACAGTTATTCAGGCCCAATGGACAACACTCCAAACCATCAGGTGCAGGTTCCTGACAACCCTTTTCTGACCCCGTCCCCCGGCTCCCCGGACCAGTGGTCCAGCTCGTCTCCTCATTCCAACATGTCTGACTGGTCAGAGGGCATTTCAAGTCCAGCGACGAGCATGCAGTCTCAGATGGGACACCTACCAGATCAGTTCAAATAGGAGGCTGGTAGTTTGACGCCCGCATGAGCAGCTGTATAGTTTTAAATAAAACGGAGCTGGAAACAAGATTTAATAGGACTTTTTAAGCTTTTATACTAACAACATCTGCATCTTTTTACTTTTTATTTATTAATGTCTCATTATTTATGTGCCTGCTTGTTGACATCTGTGGTGTTAGGTCAGACACGCTCCTCCTGTAGTACCTCCTTCTGCCTGGAGGGTGCAGCGTACACACTGGGTATTTATTTTCTTTAAAACTTGTAGTCTTTGCTTTTTTATATTATTTCTTTATCCCTCTTTGTGTTTTTGGTATAATCTGAAACCCTGATTAAAATAGAGCACATTTTTCAGTTTCAGTGTTACATTTTGGGAAATATTAGTTGATGCTCACTGTGAATTTGAGCAGAATGTTTTTTTTTTTTTTCTTTTTTGTTTTGTCGAACGGGTGGAGCAGCTTTTATTGCATTCGTGGATGTGATATGTTGTACAGAGTACGGCCATCTTGCAGATTGGCAGTGGAGGCAGGCTTGTGTTAAGTCCTGTTGGAGAACCGGCCTGTTGGCCGCCATGTTGGTTTGTTTTTTTTCCTAGAGGGAACAGGAAATGCTGTTTTTCCCTCCCTCCTGTTAGTTTGAGCCTATGGCTGTTCTTCCCATTGTAAATATGTTCCGCATTCCCCCTGTAAGCAAGATTTTGTTTAAGAAATCGAATGCCTTTGACGTGGATTGGATGAGTCTTTGCACCAACAGTAGCTTCTAAAGTATAAGATATAGGAGATGATATATTTTGTATATTAAAACCCCCAATGCAAATAAAACATTGATAGGAAGCAGATGAACTTTATAATTAGATAAGAGTATGATTCTAAGATATGAATTTGTCAATCACTATAAATCAGTAAGAAAACTGCTTTTTTTTTGTTCCAATAAAAACTGTTGGTGAAGTTCTCTGTGGTGTTCTTTGTGAGATGCTCTAAAAAAATCAAAGCTGTTATGAAATCTGCAATATGTTTGTTTTCTTTGTTAAATTCAACTTTTCCTGAAATGTTTTTTCTTTGATTTTTATCATGTAAAAATGTCTTGTTATAATAAACGGCACTTGCGATTCTCAGATTGATCAGATTTTTTATAGACCTATAAGAAACTTCTATGAGTGTTATACTCATTGTTTGCACATTTATGAACTGACTAATGTGTTTTTTATAAAAAAAAAATTTCATGGTTATCATAGTCATGTGAAAAGAAGTTCAATAAAAAAAGTGATTTGTGATTGACAAATAAATGTAAATGACCTATGGTATTTTAAATTATCACCATGGGGGGGGGACTTGCAGGTAACTGGAAAAAAATGAAGGTCATTCAAAATCTACAGACTCACTTCACAGATTAAACCTCCTCTTCCTCCTCCGTGAAGATATTTTTTATGTCTCCATCTAGTGGTTCGAATTCAAAATCACAATTTACCTTTTACTGTTTCTGTTCAGCATCATTTCTAAAACAGACTCCAGTAAAATTCAGGTACAGTTTTTTTTTTTTTTTTTTACCGTTTTCTTATTTTACTTTTGCATAAAATACCCCAATTTGCAATTTGTTTCTATTTAATCTTAACTCTTAGACAGCATACTATTTGATCTGTAATTTAATTATCAAGATTTAAATCATAAATTGTTATTTTCACATTCCAGTGTTCCAGTTTTCAGTTCCAATAAATTACAACCATTTTAAATGCCTCATGTACCTATGCCACAACAAAGAATCTATGGAAAAAGATGGGACCTTCTAAATTTACATTAAAAACCTGGAGCCACTGCATGTAATAAACAAAAAAATTCTTAAAGTTATTAATAGCCTAAAATATAGAATTTTATTGGAAAACAGTTGCGGTACTGTTAAAAATACTGTTGAAAAACAGTTGAAGTAGTTGCTGAAACCATTAAAATAGTTGCAAAAATGTTTAAAACAGTTCAGTTACTGTTTAATGATGAAATCCTACTAAATGTAGAGTTAAAATCCTGTTGAAATCATAGACTGTAAATGGTTAAAACACTATAGAAACTGTTAAAATACAGTGGATATATTGGAAAGGCTGTTGAAACCGTTGGAATACTGGTAAAACCTGCACGGTCTTTCAGTGTTCAGCTGTAAAATAAAAAAAATAAAATGCATTTTAAAAAATCTAACTACACATTACTAGGAACAGTTAGATGATGCTTTCTAATCAGTTCGACAGCATTCATCTTGAACAAGTCCAGATTCACATATGACTTCGATTCCCATAATGCACCAGCACTCGTACAGTTGCGGGTCAGAGTTCAAACGTTACAGTAAAAATAGGATATTCGCTGGTTGTTGCCTGTGTGCTTATCGGCAAAAAACAAACAACTTGGCGGCCTCGGAGCTCGTCGCTCGGTTGTCACCCCGCCGACCACTGGCCCGAGAGTCCGAAGATGACCGTCAGCTGATCGGTGTGGGCTCCTGTTCGGTTGTCGGTGAATTTACCAACGGCGGCTAGCTGGGGGCTCGCGCTAGCAGGCTAGCAGGCTAGCTCGCTGGGACGAGGGAAGCACACAGCCACCGCCGCTCGCAAACGTCACCGGAGCCTGAAGACCGCAGCAGCTATGTTTGTCCAAGAGGAGAAAATATTCGCGGGGAAAGTGTTGAAAATCCACATCTGCACCATGGACGGAACGGAGTGGCTGGAGGAAGTGACGGAGGACACCACGGTGGAGAAACTGAAGGAGAAGTGCTTGAAACATGTAGGTTTGGAGGTTGTTTGTCACTTTGTGTGGTTTTGTCCTGTCACTCCTCTGCCGGGGGGGTTGCTCTTTTGCCCTGTGTGTAAACTGTCTCTAGCTTTGTATTTATAGTAACTGGGTAGACTCTGCTATTTATAATTGAAGAGGCTGGCAGCTTCTTTGCAGCTTCTCTGCTGCTCCAGCGCGATAAACTGTCCTTTTCTGTCCTGCTCTATTATTAACCCTGCTCACCTCTCCTCTCCTTCTATGGCATTAACCCAAGTGGAGGTCTATTGTCTGTCTTTATGTTCTTATTTATCCAGGTTGACACCGCTTGGTTTTCACCTGCTTATAAAATTGAAGGAAATGTGAAATTTCCTCAACGAGAAGAAGGGTCTAAGGGCAGGGATGCCAGTTGAACTTAGTCAGTTTAGTTTATTTTAGTAACCAGCTATTGTTTATATTTTTATGATTTGACTTTATGTGCTTTGCATAAATACCGGTGTGAAGCTCACTGAGACAGCTACAGTATGGTTGTGATTTTGTGGTATAGAAATACAACTGAATTGAAAGAAACTTTGGTTTAATACATTTCAATTCACACACTGAAGTAGGTTTTTATTTATTTATACTGTTTTTGAAAATTTGGACTTTTATTAGGTTATATTTATGTGAAATTAAAGTTATTTTCAGTTAAAGGTAGTTTATTGTATTTTTTGTGACCAAATGGGGATTCATTTGGAATATTTTCATTTATTGATAAAGTTTTAAAGCTTGAATCCGAATCACATTGTTGCAACAAATGAATGAGAGCAAAACAATATTTAGAAAATATCAGCAATACACAAAAATGGTAACTTTTATCATGGTAACCACGGTAACAGCAGCTGTCACTGCTGTAAGTATTCAGCATGAATTTACTTTAAGAAAAACTTCATCACAGCATCAAGACGGGTTTCAGAAAAGATAAAACGGTCTCCGTTAGGAAAAATATCACAAGATTAAAGCTTAAATGATCAAACATCTATACAAAAAAAAGACACCATAAACAATCAATGAGGACAAAAAAAGTTTTAGATCCGATCCGGAGCATAAGATTTAGAAGGCAAGCGATTTCATGGTCATGCAGCTCTTCCACTGTTTCACTCAGAAGATGTGGAACCAGCTGGAACATTTACCTTTAGATGTTGTTTAACCAAATGATGAATGTTAACTCCTTCATACCTGAATTTGTTTCCAATTAAATAAAACAAAATTCTTCCGTGTTTTTTCCTTTAGGGGTGATACTAGATTAAGTGGAGTCCTGGATTTATTGTTGTGTTGCAAATTAACAGCAATAGGTCAAAGGTTGCTACCTAACAAGTTGAGGATGTTTTAACTTAACCGAAGTGAAGATATTTATAGAAATTTGGGGGGGGGATTATCTAGTTTTTCTCAAGCGACAACATTAAATGGGATGAAATTATGATTCTGTTTAACTTACTGTTTGGACAAAAGAGAATATTTTAAATTATTTGTTTTAGTTTTAATATTTCTAATAGAGAAGGTTGTTTTATTATTGCTTATATTTGAGCTTTATGTGGTATTTATTAGTTGTATGACTCATCTGACAAATTCTTTAAGAAAAGTTTGATTTAGAAAAAAAAAAAAATTTCACTCTTTTTAATGTTATTTTTTTGGCTAATATGAGAAGTTAAAGACAACAGTTGTTGCAGGTAAATGCAGCTTAAAAGATGATCCTCCTGTCTGGTTGTGCAACACGTTTAACTTTAACGTTATCTACAAAATAAAAATGTCTTTCTTCACTTTAACTTCTTTAACTTGAAACTGAAATGTTCCAGCATTGTTACCTTGACAGAAGCAAAAAAAAAGCTTGTTTTGAATACATTGAAACTAGTTTAGAAAACTTGTATTTTTTTAAAGATTAGTAAAGCATCTAAAGAAAAACCTATATATTTCTTTATATTAATTAGCATGGATGACTTGATATAAAACCTTAAAAAAATAGATACATTCAATATACAACACCAAAAACATACAAGGCAATGCTTAAATACACTTTATAGGAATTGATTTTGCTTCCCTTTGTTTAAAACAATATTTTGTTCAGTGTTTTGATATAAAAATGCTTTTAATTTGAAAAGAGCAAGTCAATTTTACCATGGAGTGGATTTCCTCCACACTTTGCAGCCAAAAAATCTGAAAACCTTTATTGTCACCGCCCACATGAACAAAGAGACCAAAGACACATCGATTAAAATTACATGTGTGTAATGTAAGCATATAGGTTAGGGGCCCACAGTGTGCTGAATACAGCAATTAAGTAAAAATTTGTGTTGCAGATAAAAATATTAAGAAAATAAAAGCCGTTATTGCCAATAAAAAAAATGAAAACAAGTTTAAAGCTGCAACACCAAAAAGGAATATAGAAGATGCAGAAATTAAATCAATGCATACATAAACAAATACACACATACATTTACATATACATTGGTATTTATGCACAACATGAACACGCCAGCAACAAATGTAAAAATATAAAAGTTCAAGATTATATTTGAATTATTTGAGTTTAAGATGGTTATTGTCGTCGGAAAGAAGCTCATTTTAAATCTGTTTGTTTTAATTTAGTTTGAGTGGGGGGCATGTTAGTCAAGACCTTTTGATTGTCTTTATATAAGCAATTATCAATACTTTGAAAAGATGCCTATTCTCGGTTCCAATCACGTGTCTTAGCAACATTCCAAACAGAACAATTCAGGGGATTCTGGGGTATCAAAAGTAAATCATCTTTGTAGTGTGGAGTGGTTAAACAGTTGTTGTTTCCTGTTTTGTAGTATGTTCATGGAAGTCTAGAAGACCCCAAAACTCTCACCCATCACAAGCTCATACACGCTGCTACAGAGAGAGTCCTTACAGACGCTAAAACGGTCGCTGACGAAAACCTCAAAGACAAAGGTACGCAGGTTCACGTTTTTAACCGTCTCACTCTTACTAACTTAAACTCATTTATGGGGTTTTGTACGATTGCTTTTTAGAGGTTCTGCTGCTCATAAAGAAAAGGTCGCCCCCGACGCCTCCAAAGATGGCAGAGGTTGGTTCAGATGAAAAGGTAAACATCTTCCTTTTTTCAAAAAAAAAAGTCAGAATTACCAGCCTTTCCCATTTATAGCTTCTTATTAACCGTTTTTGTGCTTCATTTTACAGAAAAAACAAGATACCAAAGCTCCAGACAAAGACGCCATCCTGAAAGCAACCGCCAGCTTACCCACACGGCACACCGACCGCACTGTTACCCAACACAACATCAGAGATGTGAGCAGTTTATGCTGCACAGCCTCCAGGTTTGGAGCTGCCCTCCTCCTTATGGTTCTATCTTTTTGTTTTTTTACAGTTTCAAACCGAGCTGAGGAAAATCCTGGTTTCTCTCATTGAAGTCGCTCAGAAGCTTCTTGCCTTGAACCCTGATGCTGTGGAGCTCTTCAAGAAAGCCAACGGTGAGATGGTTACTTACTGTTTCGTTTCCACGCTGATGTTCTACTGCTGAAAACTTTTGGTTCTGGAGTTTATTGTTTGAACTTACTTCAAATACAAAATTATTTTAAATGAGTTATCGCTGACCAATTTAAAGTACAAAACACTTCTGAGTTTGTTTATGAGGTGAAAAGCTGCTCAGTGATGTTTGGAAAAGATCTCCTTAACTTTGGTGTTTCAGAGGTACAGTCTGAGGGAGTTAGACATTAGTTTATTTCAGATAAAAAGTACAAAAAGACAAACTAAATGCATGGATATAACAAACATGGTTAAGATATTAATCATATATTGGTTAAAAAAATTAATAAAATAAAAAAGACAATGCAGCTGGTTATTGCAACCTTTAAATTCCACGCAAAACTTTTTTTAAGGAAAAATTATTCTCATAACACAGGGTTCTCTTCCTATATTGCGGTTTGTTGTTCGCCGTCTCTCTGTTTCATAGATTTTTTTGTGGAAATTTGCCCGCTTCTTTTATTTTGTTATTTCTTTACGGCGCACGGTGTTCTGTGTCCTATTTGGCTGTAGACCTCATCAATCCATCTCCTATGAGCCATATTTCCTGAACAGAATGTGTTCCATTGCCAAACCCTCATAAATCTTTGTTTTCATTCTCTCGTCCTGGACTTATTTTTGTATGAAGGTTTGAACTTTGAGAGTCTATGCAAGAGAGACAAATGTGGAAATGTTCATGTCTACCTGAGAAAAGTGTGTAGTGAGGAGTTTTACTGCCTTAAAACATCTAGAGTTATTGTCAAATCAAAGACGACTTCTTAAGAGGATTTCACCCATCGGGAGTTATTTTTAGAACCTAACTTCTGTGATAAACGAGGGAAACCTGGAAGAATAGCTCTTTTGAATTTGGTGCTTTGAACACCAGAACCAATGTTGTTTTTAGAGTGGCGGTTCATGTGTACAAAGCATAATAAAAGTCGTGTCTCTGCGTCACAGCAATGTTGGATGAAGACGAGGAGGACCGTGTGGATGAAACGGCACTGCAGCAGCTCACTGAAATGGGTTTCCCAGAGAGCCGAGCGATCAAAGCTCTGAGACTAAACCAGTAATCCTTTTCATAAACTCACTTCCACCTACATGTTCATGTAGTGTGGCTGGACTACACTTCCCTGCATGCACTGGACCTGCATTTCTCTGTTTTTCTTTGGTTTAGCATGTCAGTGACTCAGGCCATGGAGTGGCTCATTGAACATGTAGATGACCCTTCTGTGGACGCGCCGCTGCCAGGACAGGAATCGTCTGGGGTGACGGGAGCTGCGACGGGAGCTGCGACGGGAGCTGCGACGGGAGCTGCGAAGGGAGCTGCGACGGGAGCTGCTGCTGCCACTACCCCGGGACTCTCAGCGTCAGCCTCTGCCCCCTGCTGTAACCTCCTTCGCAGCCAGTCCAGCTCGGATGAGAGCAGCAGGCAGGATGAACTCACAGAGATCTTTAAGAGGATCCGCAGGAAAAGAGAGTTCAGACCAGATTCAAGGGTATGAGGCTTTCTGCTCTTTAAAAATGTGGTTTTTCGGCCCAGGATTTTTGCCTTTGCGTGTAGTTTCAGCCGAGCTTGTATACGTTTTATATGTCAAACATTGGGTTTATTATCATGTTAATGCAGGTTTTTTTTCTTTCATTTAGGCTGTCATTGCTTTAATGGAAATGGGTTTTGGTGAGAAGGAGGTGATTGATGCTCTGAGGGTCAATAACAACCAACAGGATGCTGCAGTATGTACACACATACACAAAATGTTACTGCTCCATCCCTCCACCCTTCAGTGTTTCGTTGCTCCTTATAGATCAAATCTGAGTAGAAAAGTGAAGTTGCATCTTTGTCTATCAGATCATCCCCATAGAAAGCTGCTGTTCTCTCTGTTTGAAAGAGATGATGTGTTTATTTTTTCTGCTTGAGAAAGAAAAGGGTTTCTACAACTATGTAAAATATGAAACTGCTGCTTCCAACTGAAAAGTTTGATATTTCAGGATATGTAAAAAGTCTTTGCTTTAAAATGAACATATTTTGTTTTTAGGTTATAGATTTACTGAGGAAATCCAGAATTGTTTGATTTCTTCTAACTACACTTTACATCCTGCAGTGTGAATGGCTGCTGGGGGACTGGAAACCTTCTCCTGAAGATCTGGACAAAGGCATCGACACCAACAGCCCTCTGTTCCAAGCTATTCTGGAAAACCCGGTTGTCCAGCTGGGTTTAACCAATCCCAAAACCTTGCTAGGTACCCTCCAATCAGACAGTTTTATTTCAGGTTATCTGTGTTTGCCAACATTGTTCTTGAAAAAACGTTTTTAGTAAGTTAGCTTATCGTTAGCTTTCTTTGTGGCACTGAAGGTTTCTGATTGACTGTTCAGTTTAAACTGTTCAGGAAATCAGTCACACTGTGAAGGTTTTTTGTGTACAAGCCACAGACTGTACATGAGAACTGTGTTCCAAACAGGAAGTACCCGCTGGCTCCAAGAAGTCAAAATCCCATAGACTTCTATTGAGAAATAGGCAGCTGTTACTCAGCCATTCTATTGGTCAGAATAACCATTCTTGCTCTGATACTGGCCGTGGTGCAGCAGTGGGGTGGTTGGCCTCTGATCGGAAGATCGCAGGTTTGATTCCCACCTTGCCCGCCAATGTGTCGAAGTGTCCTTGGGCAAGACACTGAACCCCACATTGCCTCTGATGGAAGGTTGGTGCCAGTGTTCAGCAGCGGAGCCACCATCAATGTGTGAATGAGTGAATGGGGCTGTAGGTAGAAAAGTAGAAAAGCACTATATAAGTATAGGCCATTTACCATTTATGCCTTTTTAATGCCTTTTTTTTTAACAAGTTCTAGATAATCCTGATTTTATATTTTATTTTATATATAAGATATTTTTTTAACTGACCAATCAGAGGCCTCAGTAAAAGCATGTGGTGCCCGCTGTCCCCAACATTGAACGGTTGATTGGTAGATTTTCCCGGGCCGCTTTCAGTGGAAGTGGTGTCAACTTTGAACCAGCTTACTATTGATTGACGGTAGTATTTTCCATAGAAACGTTGTCTCAGACTGACTCAGACCAATCATTGTCGTCTGGCTCCAACGTGGCGACATCCGTTTCTTGGAAAAATGGCAACCGATTAGCCAGAATTAGGGCATTTTCCATGGGTGACGTCACAGCCAGTTATATCAGAACAAGGAAAAGGTGACGGTATGACATTAGGATAACGAGAAACTGAGCATGTTTTTATTTTGACAGCTTTTGAAGACATGCTGGAAAACCCTCTAAACAGCACCCAGTGGATGAACGACCCGGAGACCGGCCCTGTCATGCTCCAGATATCCAGAATCTTCCAGACACTCAATCGCACATAGAGCCGCCTAGTGGGACTGTGTGTGTGATTACACTGGGATGCTGTATGTATGTATGTATGTATGTATGTGTGTGTGAGAGAGAGACAGAGACACAAATACACTTTTTTTTTGGCATTGTGAAGAAAGTGAGGAGAGTCCAAGTATGAGTTCAGATGTTACACTATTTATTAAACTAAAATAAAAAACACCACAACAAAACAAATGTTAACTCCATTGTTATACGCTTACAATCGAGATTGTCAGTTTTACATTTTACGGTAACAGTTTCTAAGTATGACGGACAAGGTTTGTTTATATCAATTTATGTAAAACTGACGAGAGTAATCAATTTAATGAAAGACAGCCCATTTTGTATGATTTACTCGATTCTGTTTTCCTCTTTTGTCTCTCTTTAAATAATTTTTAATCAATAGGGAATGTGGGAATACTTCTTCCATCATCAGAGGGTTTTATTGAATTCTTCTCATCAGAGTGGCTTACATTATAGTTTATTTTTACATGAGGTCATTATTACCCATCAGCCTCTCAAACATATTCCACTCTTTGGCCTTCTAGTAGAACGTTGACTCTAAAGCGCGTCTCCGTTCAAAGGAAGTGACATCAGACCCGTATGTTCGCCATCAGTGTGTTTTTTAATGTCATGATATCACTAAAGGAGGCGTATAGGTGAAAGTCCCACTCCGATCATCTTTTGATCTATTTTAATTATGATGCCGTTTTTAGCCAAAACAATAAAAAAAACTGGATTGTTTTTTAGGACATGGTCTCTGCAGAGCGGAAGGAGTTCATTTGAAATTTGCCTTTGAGTTGTGGGTGGAACCGTTGTCACACAGCAACCTTGCCCCCTTGTGGGGTGCTAAGAGCAAAGAGCTGGTGACCTGCCCAGCATTTTTTCTTTGTCACAAAGAAGTCTTTTTCCAACTGCATTTCATCTGCTCCTGATTCACAATGATTTCAAGAAAGAAATACTCGCAATTTTGACTTTAATTTTATTTATATATGTCCTCCGTCATCAGAAAAATGCCACAATTACATGGTAAAAACCCCATAAACCCCATTTTCATCGGAGTGAGTCTTTCATGAAGTGGAAAAAAATGAGCCTTTTTACTAATTTGAATGATTATGTTTGGTTTCTGCTGCTAATGTTCAAGAATCTACAAAAAACAACCAGTGGAGATTTTTTTTCTTTTAAACCTGTCAAACCAAAACAAAATGTCACTCTTTAATCTGCCTTTTTCCTCGCATCCACCCAATGAAAAATAATGTATTTCTGTGCAATAGAAAGGACTTCTGTAAAGTCTCATATCTAAGAGACGTGTGAATTGAAATGAGTGGTGTGTTATATAACATTAGCTTTTGCATTGGCCACTCCAGCTACAAGACGGAGAACTTTGCCTTTGCTAGAACCAAGAATTAAAAAAAAAAAAACTACGAAGTGGAGAGTGGTGTGTTTGACAAAGCTTGAGTGTTTTTATTCAATATTTAAAATGTAGTATTGATGTGACTTTCTGCTCAGGGAGGCCCAGATTATTGTTATGGTAAACCCCTGCTCGGCTAATTCGGAACTAAACTGTGTTGAATTTTTGCTTACAAAAAAGAGCGCCACAAAACCTGGTATTATAAATGCAATATTTGAAATATTTCAATGTTTTTAGAGTGAAGTATCTGCTTAAACAATGTCTAATTACAACATTTATTTATATCCAAGCCAAACTAGTAACTTGGTCTTATTTATAGCATTTTTAACCAATCTTGAAGCTGATCAACAAATGTGAAGAAATAAAGTATTCAAAATGTTTGTAACAAAATGTGGACTGCTGGATTACAGTGGGATTAAAGGCGGCGCAGCAGCGTTGAGCGAGGAAGAAGCTCCACACGTGTCTCCAAAAGCCTGTCTGCACTTCAGTGGACCTACACTGATATATTTTGAATGAAACATTTGAAGATTGTACATGCAAATGCAGGCGTCTTTCATAACCAGCAGAAACTAAAACAATGAACTGGAATCCTGAAGGACGCTGAAGATGGAGATGCTGGAGTCACATATTTTCTTTTTTTTTTTTTACTCTGCTGTCATGCAGGACTTTCCCACATCAACAACCTATGCAATATTTACTTGCTGTCTCATCCAAATGCCTCATGGCTGCTGGCATCCAAGTCCGTCTCGCATTAAATCTGTTGTTTGTGGCTGTATTTTATTGATTCTATTTAAAGATTAATTCAGTGATGTATCCAAATCAAAGAACATTAAAAATTACCCACCTTTAAATTACCATAAAAATTAATGCATTTAAAATAGGGCGACATTCAAAAATTGATAAATCTCCATGTTTTTTTCCTACAGTGTAAAAAAGCATTTCTCTAAGTACATTTTAACTGCAATGCAATTTCTAAGTGTTACCGGTGCAAGTATGAAAACACTAAATTCATCCAGTATGCTAGAAAAAAAAAAACAGGAAACAAGCAGTTAAATAGATTAATGAAACCAGTATGAATAAGAAAATCTTTAAAATGTGCAAAGTTGTCTTAGTTAACTACTCCTGAATTAGATGTATTTAATTAAATAGTAAACTTACTTGATAACTGGTTCACCCTGACTCCTGGTTTCACCCCATTGCATTTTGTGATGTGGGAGAAAATCAGGAAAATAGCATTTATCAAACTTTTTGTCCAATAAAAGTTCTGCACTTGAAATATAAGCTGTGTTTATATGAAATGTAAAGGTTTTTCAGAATTAAAAATTTAAAATCTACATTTTATATTGACACCCATCCTTTGTCATTATAGGAAAGTTACCTTTAATGACTGACTCGAGAATGAAGCATTCACTTCTGAATTACATGTTCTACAGTCCACCGCCAGATGTCGCTGTTGAGCAAGCTTACAAATAATAGACTTGACATTTTCCAGCGAAATTCTAATTGAAGTGTCGTAAGTGGAGAGAAGGGTTGAATTTAAGTAATAATATATTTTTAAAGTAAAATATTTTTAATGAATTAAAACAAACTAAAAATTTTTCATTATTTAATTCAATTCACAGTATTCTAAACAACTCCGTTAATTGTGTATAAAATATATGATTCAAATTTGGATTTAAAAAAAGGACAAATATGATCACAGAAATAATTCGACTTTCCATTGTTGTTGCCTCTGTTACTATAAACAATATGGAAGGCAATCACGCATGCGCGCTTGGGAAGCCTTGGATCCAAATTACATTTCCATTGGCAAAGCGCGAACACACTCCCTGCGCGCGCGGTGGGCTCCCAAATAAAAAACGTACATCAGATGTTTACCATGACGCGGCTAATACAGAGATAGAGGGTTATTTTTTCCCCAAACGGCGGAATTTTCCATGTTTTTCAGCGAGAGCCCTCCTCTTTCTGGCTTTACCTGAGTGCGCCGCGGAGCGGTTGTCACGCAGGCCGCGATTCGGGTTCTGCTACTGGGAGGAGACCTGACAGAATCGCCGTCTTGCTAGCGTTATTAGCTGACTATGATGCGTGCCTGGTGCATTGTCTACGCTGCCGGGCTCTATTCATCAAGGCAGGTCCTTGGATAATTGACCCATCCCGCCAAGAAAAAAGGGGACTCGGAACCACACCGCACCTTTCAAGGTAATGCCTTGCGAGCTAGCTAACGTCATTCACGGGTCCAATGGATGCAGAGGAGCGGCTGGACAGCTAGCAAGCTAACGGTTAGCTGGCGTTGGTTGACCGCTTCTTCATTGGAATGAATCGCTGCCAAACTGACCGTTTGGAACGATTTGTTACAAACCAGCTGCTTTTTCAAAAATTTTTTTTTTTTTTTTTTTTTTTTTTTCTCCCCCCCCCCTAAAATACTATCCATGGAATACACAGCTTGACCATTAAGCCACATTCAGGCCTTAATTAGAGGCACAATAGTCAAGCTAAAACAAAGATTTTATTTGAATTTTTTAAAAGTCAGTTTTAAGATCCCCGTCCACTTCTCTTGGTGTTATTGTCGCCTAGAATAGAAAGTATATACACTTTATGTCTCATTGAAGATGTTAAAGGAAAATATAATTAGTAAAGTACTTTAAATATTTTTCATTGTGACATTAAAACTCTAAAAGGAAAACAATTCAGCAAAGAAGCTGTTTTGAAGCCTTATTTTAACTGGTTTACTGTTGACTGAATATTTAATATCTAAATTACAAAGTACTTTTCTTAAAAAGAAAAGACTCACTGTTACAGTAAATCCTACAGGTTGTGCAGGAAATCAGGGCATTGAAACTGCACTTACACTTCTATACACTTGTAGTTTGTTTTTCTTTGTAACCTGCAATCTTATGTTGGTATATAGTTTACTAGATTAAAAAAAAACATTTCAATCTTAAAATTTGGTAAGTTTCAGATCAGTTTCTACCATTTTGGCTCATTGTTCGTTGTTTTGACATGTTTGTATTTGTGACATCCCTCTAAAACACAACAGCTTTTCTCTGTCTCTGCATACCATGTGCTGCAACCAACTGTGTCCACCCTGCCATTAGGCATTTAACATAATTACTGTAATATGTGTGCAAAGATGCCACTTGTGTGGACTAGTGTAATAAAACACTGTGGTATGCTGAAGTCAGGTTCACAGGGGGTTCTCTATTGTTTTCTTCCAATAGTTGTGTTCATAATAAGATGAAAATGAGCTTTGAGATTAATTTGAAGTTAATAAAAATATGTTTCTCTTTAAGGATGGATGTTGACTTGTGTGCTGGTGGGGACGGTGCCAGGCGAAAAGCAGAGCTTCCTGGAGCTGCAGAAGGCACTGTGGATGTTGTACCTTTGGAGATATATGACTCCGCCAGGGCAAAAATAGCTGCCAATTTACGGTGGCTGTTTGCCAAAGCCTTCGGTATTGGTAAGTTAAAGTTCTGTCTTTTTCATCTTTCGCAAAGTTTCCTCTTCATGTTTGTAGGAACTTCTTTTGCTTCGTGTTTTGGAAGGCTTTTAAACGAAATAGTTATTCTTTATGCAGAATTATTTCAATAAAACATTGAGTTGAGAAATGATCATTTTAACCAATTTACAACATACAAAAAACACAGAAGCAAATAATTACACTACTAGGGCCATTATTGAACATTACAAAGATTAGGCTCTTTTTATTGGCAACATTGTTTTTTTCCAATGAAAACTTGTGAAAAAGGCTTATGTATCTGTAAACTTAAGTATCTGCTAGTGCTGTCAATCGATTAAAAAAATATGCGATTAATAACACTTTTGGATTGTGATTAATCCCAATGTTTTACTAGTTAATTTTTATACCTCAATATGCAGCTTTTGAACCCCAAAAAAGGACAGAACATTTTCTCCTCATTTTCATTGTCTGAAATGTTTACATTTGTAAAACGTTAAATCAGATATTGCAGAAATGTAATTTGTGTGCACAAAAAACATCAACAGTAAGGTAAACAGAACTCTGAAGAACACTAAAGACTTTAATGTCTGCAGTTTTACTCCAAGAAAACAAAGATCCTGATATACAGCTATAAGAAACAAAGATGGTGTTTCTGAACATTAAATGGTCCGGGTGAATACTCAAATCTGATTGGCTGCTGTGTATTCTCCAACACACAAACAGAAGTTTGTTTTGAAGAAGCCTGAGCATATAGAACATTGTGACTGGAACTTTTTCCGGAACACCCAGCAGCCAAGCAGAATTGAGTATTTACCCGGACCATTTAATGTTCAGAAACACAATGTTTGTTTCTAATGACTGTGTGTCAGCATTTTTGTTTTCTTAGAGTAATACGGCAGACATTAAAGTCCTTACAGTTCTTTAGAGTTCTGCTTATCTTACTGTTGATGTGTATTTTGCACACAAATTCCATCTGAGTAAAAACTTTACAAATTAAAACCTTTTAGATAATAAAATTGAAGGAAAAATGTTCTCTCTGGCCTTTTTTTCCCCAAAAGTCACATATTGTCATAGAAAATGTACCTAGTAAAACATTGTGATTCACTGTGAATAATCACAATCCAAAAGTGTAATTAATCTGATTAATTTTTTTAATTGATAGACAACACTAGTATTTTCAGAAACTGACGCTCGACATAGAAGCCTGAACCGTCTGATGCAAAGTAGAAGACGGTCGCTTCTGACATGTAATTAACCTGCATTAATAAAGAATAACACATTAATTTTTTAAAATTAATCGCGTGTGTTAACACGTTAACGTTGATAGCTCTCGTATCCACTTAAGCATCAGTGATTTTGCATTTCAGTGTGTTGTGAGAAAGTTGCCTACTATATTCTTTGAACAACATTCCTTTTCAAATTTCAGATCTACAAACGTAAAAAATAAGTTATTTTAAAACTACACAAAGGAATTAATGCAGAACATCCCAAAATTCCTAAAAAAGATAAAAAAAGAACTTCATCCTGAAGTCATCTTACCAACATTTAAACTTGTATAAACTTGAGTCTCATCCTTCTGTACAACAATACTTACGATGCTTGCATCAGAAATCCAATGCTTAGTTGTGAATGATCTTTTATTATTTGCCTCATCACAGAATTTGGTGCAGCTTGTGTTAATGAGGACCAGAGTCTGTTACTTCTTCATTGATTTTTAACTTTGTGTAAGACTTCAGTTGATGTGATTTTTAGACATTTTTCATGTTTCTCTCGTACTTTTACACAATCTTTACCACAATTGGTCATACTTGCTGCTGTAAGTCAGGCAGCTTCTGATATTTTCAATGAGGTATGCAATCGTCATAACTTCCACTCTCTGCAACCTCCATTTTTGTACAATGACACAGTGGGATTTAAAGCAGACATAGAGGCACTCTGGGTCAACAGACAACATTTGGTTGACTGTTGTAATTGAAAATACTGATCTCTGCTAAAGTGCACGTTCTGTTCAGATTGCATCAGTGCCTTTGTTGTACTAAACCTTTTTGGACAGATTTCTTTTTCTGTTCTGTGACAGAATAAATGTTCTTGTAGAACAGCATCCGAGCTCTTCTTCCCTACGTTTTATGCTTTTTTTTTTTGCATTTTATGGTAGTTACCTGAGTAGAGTTGATCGAGTACTATGAGCATATCAAATAAAACTTGGATTCACAGACACATTTAGACATGCACAGAAACAGATTTTATTTATACAATAATTGTATGAAGTTTTAACTTTACTTCCACCTTTAGTATTTGGTAACTTTTTTCACTTAGTGCTGCAGTGAGTTATTTTTTTTTGTACTTTATGTGAATGAAAAAGTCATTTTGAAATGTGTTATGTCCACAAAACTGGTTCAGACTTTTCTGAAGAGCTGATACCGTATAGGACTAGTTGGTGTAGGCAAGTAAAAAAAAAAAAAAAACTTAGTTTGACTTAGTTCTGTCAGTGACATTTGTGTTTATTTAACCTTTACCATTTTTGCAGACAATAAATCTTCAGGAAAAAGAGATTGACTAACACTAATGGTATTTCTGGAATGTTTATTGATAAAAGGCTGCTTTGTGTTGCTGAATGTCTGCTCAGTTTTTCAGCTAAACCTTCTCAAGCGTCCAGAGACTGTTGAAAGTGCGCTATACAGTGAAATGATTCCTCAGAACAAAAGTCTTTAGCTTTGGTCTTGTCTGTGTGTCCCCCCCCCAAATCCATTGATCAGAACACGTGTAGATGGCATGCTTGACCAGTTGATTCTGTGCTGCACATGGTCACAGACCTGATGGACCTTCCCAGGCTTCTGCAGATGATGACATTTGTGTCTAACAGGCCTAGCACCCCAATTGAATTATTGGATTCTCAGTTACTCTGGTGTTTTCTTAGGTCTCAGTGTTACAGGGTGAGTAATAAGGAGTGGGTTTCATGTCTGTTGCATCCCTCTTGGCTCTGTTTAAATTATTACTCATTATTTCTGTGACTTTTATAAGATGGCATTAGATTTTATAGTCTTTTGCATGTTTGTGGTCATCACACAGATCTCTTACTTAACACATTAACAGTCATTAAATATCTTAATCATTTTTCTTGTTTATGAGAGAACTATGATCAATATTCAAGAGAAATCCCTGGCTTCCATGTTTCCTTTGGAGGCTTACAGGCATTTACTTGATCATGCTGCTGTCTGTCAATACAGGCTAACTAGGTTGAAGCACACGAGTAAAGATGGAAATTATGTTTATTTGGGAGGGGGTTAGGCCTTTCTGAGAAATGGAAACTGACAGACCTGAAAGGAGGCGCCTCTGAGGTGCAGCTGCAGTTATTGGTTCCCATGGGGGCTCCATAATTTACAACCATTTAATTTTACCCTCTCGGATTAGGTGGTGTCTGCCACTAAGCTCATTGGGTTTGGCTGCACTTTGACTGACAGAAAAAAAGTTGATAGGATGTTATTCTGATACTAAACGAACCTTGTGATGATTGTGGAGATCTGCGCACGGATTCAGATGGATTTTCTTCGTATTCATTAGACTCTTCTTTACTGTCAAGTCTTTGGTTTTCATCCCTGCCTTTGCTGACATCCTCTTGTTCTGCTGGTGACACAGCAGCTCTCGGCTTTAGCGACACACGATAAGAGTTTGAACCTGTCATGATGGCAGACACTGCTGACACATCTCTGTGCGCTGATCACTGTACAGAATCGGTCACGGTCGGCTGACTGTTGTAGCCCATCCTGGGTCTTGTTGCCAGGTCCTGTTTTCCTGATCCACCCCATCTCTGGGTTGCAGGAAGGTTTGTGTGTGTGTGTGTGTGTGAGTGTGTGTGTAAAGGGGGGGCTGCCACATCACATTACTGTCTAGAATAAAGTCAAACATAGAAATGTGCCATGCTAAGATCCCTTTGTTTTCTCTCATTTTTCCATGTGTTCCTGTTCTCTCAGAATGACCCAAATGTTGGTTATTTAGTGAAATAGATTCATGGGGATGTACAGCAGCATTCTCTGCTTCCTTTGTGTGCAAATATCAACATGAAGGCTAGATCACATGAGCATCTACATCTAGAAGCTATTTGGTTAATTAAAATGCTAAATAACGTTGGTGAATTCCTAGGAATCTAAAACACATTAAGAGTGCTAGTTAAAGTTACCCCAAAAACATGGAGATTGCAAAGGGGTTATTAACTATAAACTGCACCTCTTTTTTTCTAGAAAAGTGCTGCTAGAATTTAAATCTGCTAGAACAAAATCACAGTGCTTCATCCTATTCAGTTTTCTGGGAGGTTAATCAAATGTTCTATGTCAAACCTGTTCTGTTTAGTGTTTGGTTTTAGACAGCACACTTGTTAATTTATTTAAAACATTATGGATTTTTGTTTGAGCACTATGACGTCAGCGGCTTCGACTTTTGGCCGTATTTGGCTGTCCCCTCTGGCTTGGGGAATTATTTCAACAGAGCCCATACTGCTGGTCCTTTTCAGTTTTTGCGGCTCTAGTGTGGTTCAGCCAGTGTTGGCAAACTTCATACCAACACCTAAAAAATGTCCTCTCTGCTTATTGCTTTATTGCATTCCTGCTGCTTGTTGTTATAGTTTTCACTGCTTTTCCCTCATTTAACACGCAGCTGTTTTGGTCTTGTCCTCCTGAATGGCCAGTTTTGGTCATATACTAACACCGAGCATCATATAGGTTCATTCTGTTCCTTTTATGACTTATGGAATAATTAACCCATATCTCCATCACAGATCATATTCCAGAGGACTTGAGGGACCCCTTCTACACAGACCAATATGAGCAGGAACACATCAAACCCCCTGTCATCCGGCTGCTGCTGTCCTGCGAGCTCTACTGCCGCGTCTGCGCCCTCATTCTCAAGACGGAGCAGGCAGCATCTCTTCAGTCCCACCTGTCCGTCATCCAGGCTCTGTCCAGGAAGGGCATTTATGTGGTTGAGAGCGATGATACGCCCGTTACAGAGGAGGACCTGGCCAGCATGCCCATCAAAATCGTGAGTGGAGATATAACAACCGCCTGCACGGACGGTTGATGCTGATGTTGCGTTTATTTCATGGGTTGTGCTGCTTTCTTTTAAGGTGAGAAAACAAATTAGTTCAGAAGTGCTTTCTGCCTTCTGCATTACCTGTAACATCAACTGCTTGATGTGTTACTGCAGGAAATTCTCCCATTGTCAACACTGTCATTAGTCTGAGCAACAGATTGTTGATGCACTGAGAAGGTGATTTGTGATTTGAAATGACATGGAGGAATGTGTTGTTGAAACCTCAAGTCTGTCTCATACGCTTCACTAGAGTTTCACTCATTAGTTTGGTTTGGTGGAGCAGAGACAGACTGCAGCCTTATCAGTTCTATTCAAATAAAAGCAGGAGTTTGACTATCATGCTTTCTGTATGAATGAAGACTGAGATTTAAAGGTGGATGACAGTTGTCATTTGGCTACAGCAGGGGTAAAGCTACTCTGTGCTTTAGCGTCTTTGTCAGTGAGCAGACCCACACAGGTGGGTTAGGGGTGCAAATAAAAAGTGATAGTGATGTTCAGGTTTGCAGTAATTTGTTACAAACTTCTAGGAAAAAAAGTTGTCATTTTTTCTAAAAAAGACAACTTGATTCTCGGGTCCAACACTGGATCCGTTTAGGAAAGTATTTCCCAGTACTGGTCCTCAGGGAACACTGTTGAAGTTTTCATGTTGCCCTCCTCCTGACAACTTGAAACAAAAATCGCTTTCCAAACCACTGTAACTATTCGACCATTTTTGGAATTTTTCTCAGACCAACAGCTTCTAAAGCAGAGAAAATCATTTATGGTGGTAAAGTGTTGAATATCTGCGCAAAGCTACTTTTTCTGTTTTAGAAGCGCCTGAATTTTTACAGAAATTGTGCAAACGATTCAAGAATCATGGTTGTCAAAAGACTGCTACCACTGGAGCTGACAACTGCTTTAGCTCATATCAAGCTCTGAAGAAGCCTGATACTCATCAAAGGCAGGTGTGTTTGAGCGAATAGGATGAAAAAGATGAAACGGCGTTCCCTGAGGACCAGGATTAGGAAATACCAGTTTAGGAGACTTTATCTATTAGCTGAAAAAAAAAAACTGGGTATGTAGCGGTGAGTGTCGACTAAGACAGTTTTTCCACACAAAACCTCCTCTGTTGAATTCTCACAAAGAAATTGACCCTTATGTGAGTATCTGTAGAACCAGAACTAGGGCTGGGCGATATATGGATATAATGGATTAATTCACATTTTTTTGTTTTAGAGGATTTATTTTTTGAAGCAGCGCCATCAAGCATGCTCAATTTCAGACTGAAATAAACAATAATTTTCCAGCGAAAATAACAAAGTTCAGACCTTCACAGCAGCAACAGGCTAAACTACCAGAAGAAATTCAGAGAATTTGCTTTTAGTTCCTAGATTATTCACAGGATGTTGACAAAAATGTTTGTCAATTTGATGTTTGTTCTGTAAAACTTGAAAACATTAGAAAGTATTAATAGAATTAATGCTTTGTTTTTAAATGTAACTAATCAAGCAGTTTAGTGTTCTGTTTTATTGATGTTCTCTTTTGAAACTTGAAAGCTTTTGGTTTCATTTTCAGTTTAGTTTGTAATATTTAAGCCTTTTTTAGTTTTCTGGAAAAAAAACTGTTGTGCATCTGTTATGTTTAAAGTATGATAGGAAATAAATATTTAAATCTAAACAACCTGCTGATGATTATACATTTCTCCTATGAGCAACAGAGCATTTAAATTTAACAGATACAGTTATTTGGTTTATATCGTGATTATATATCGTTATCGCCTGGTATGAAAAAACTCATCACCCAGCCCTATTTACAAGACATTTTATCTATGTACAGTTATTCATAATTTATCAATCTGTATTCCAAAATGTATTTGTCAGAAAACATTACTGCTCATTACCAGAGTGAACACAGCCATCTTATTTTCAGAACTGCTTACTTGTCATGATCCGTTTTAGTTAGATTAAGTTCCCTTTACTGTTGTTTACTGTGTTATAAGTTGTTTTGATCAGACTTTTCATGTCACGATGAGATCCTGTTTCCAATACTCTAAGATCACATCACTCTGGACAGGATAAACGTCAACCAACTCGCTTGTGCTCTGCCGTCTCCTTCCTTCCCTATTGCTGCCATGGTAACCAGCTGTAGGGTTGAAAAGGTCTCTGGTCCGCGGATGCGTTAGGAAGTGATGTTTGTTTGGGCTGGCATCAGGCAGTCTGTCAAAATAATCCACAGACAGACACAAAGCCTAGTGAGAGATGGAAAATCCTGAGCGGGACACGGCTCGTTGTTGATGTACTGCTGGATTCCTCTTCCCCGTTTGCTGACTTGGCATGTGGTTTCCATAGCAACCTGCATTTCCTTTTCATTTAATTTGTGCTTGTACATGTGTTTTTGCAAAGGACAGAGATGCTTCCAGACAATCCCTCCTCCTGACTTATTTTAGGGTAACGTCTGGGTATTTATAAAACCTTGAAGTGTGAACTGCCGGTACACTCTGGGATCAACTCAAACCTATTGATGTAAATGTGTAAGTGCCGTCTGTCGATGCTAGGGCTGTAATGAGTATCCGAGTACTTGGGTACTTGCAATCAGCTTCCAAAAATTTGAAAACGAATATTCGCTACATCCAAGATTGCTGATTTGTAATCTTTATAAATATTGTAGAGTGTAGTAAAAATAAATTTCTGGAACAATGTATTTTTTGTTCTGAAATGCAGAAATATCCAGAATTTTTAAGGTTTATAAGCCAAAACAAAGCCAAATGTGCATTTCTACCATCAACGGAAGTAAACAAATCTTCAAAATAAAAGCGCCTGTAAAGATTCAATTTTTCAGAGTAAAACTCGCAAGTGCTTTTTTTTCGTTCAAAATTTGAGAAGTAAGTTCTGCTCACTGACATAAGTTCTGAAAAAAACGAGCATTAGCTCTAGTGTTTACATTCCTTTGGTTATGGTAACTCTTTAACAGTAGGCGCAATTACTGTAATTCCAGCGGATTCTGCAGCGGAGAAAACCAGCCTTGCGCTGATATGCAGTGCTGCACAGTAGTGAAGTGCGAGTGCAATCAATGCCATCAGCTCATTCGGTCGCAGAGAAAAGTGATTTTTTTATACCGGCTTTGCACCAATATGTAATGCATAGAACGTAAAGTGTTGCAGAACATCAAGGATGGAAAACTGTGGAGAACATTTTCAGGTTTTCTTGTTAAGTGATTCAAAACAACAGTGATGTTTATGTCTTAATGCTAGTTATGTTACTGCTGAGCATAACCAGAAGGTTGATGGGGGGAAAAAACAAACATATTTAAAGTAACAAACACAGGTTCTTTCTAACTTTCTATCTAAATCTTTTGTATTAGTTTTGTTGGTTCTGATCTCCTGTTTCCAAAAAAAAGGGATAAAAGATGGTAATTTAATACATCAAATTTTAATTTTCATAAATCCAGCAAAAGTACATGCATATCGCAACAAACATATTAAAAAGTAAGAATCATAGTTTGATTTGTGAATTGTTGAACTTGATTGTTGAGTGGAATTGGATCGTCACCTAAGTAACGATCCACAGCCCTCGTCGATGTGCACTCTCAGAGCTTGGGGCAGCCTGGCCTTCATGGCCTTTGCTTGCTGCACTGATAAAAGGCAGGGTGTTGGGGGAGAGAAAACACAGCACATCAGGCCATTGTTGTCTTTGTGTATTTATTGATATGCTCTTGTAGAATCTGATCACCCTCAAGTTACTCTAACATCTCACACCCTTTTGCTACGCTTATTTAGCATTGCTATGCATATTTATCAGATACAGACCTTTCTTTCATATTTGTTTGGTTTTGGAGTATGAAATGCTGCATTCTTTTGTCCCAGATTGTTGTAGATCTGCATCATTCCTTGCAGCAGTCTTAATTTTTGTATGTTTAGCATTCTAAAATTGAAAACAAAACATTTCTGTTTCTTATACAAAAAAACTCTGTATTTGTATGTTTTTTCTTTTATTCAGCTATTCTGGAATTACTTGGGAGGGTAGACTAGAAAAATACTTTTAAAAATGATGGAGACAATAAAAAACACCCTGGTGAACTCTTTTCTGTGAGAGAATTCAAGAGTAATGGTATCTAAGAAAAAATGTAACTTCCTGTGCGTTTGTCTTCTCTTCCCTTGTGCTTTTATCTCATTTAACTTTGGGGGACATTTATTTTGAAAGTAGTTTCTCTTGCTTGTGCACTCTTGGTCTTGTCCTGGAGAAACCTCAACACGTCTCAATCATTATAGTAATGAGCTTAATCTCTGTGTACTTCCAGCACCAATTGGATCAGATCAGCCGTGTGTTGCACAAAGATCAGAACGAAACAACAGAGAGCTTTATTCTGTTTGTTTGATGGATGCAGAAAAATAAACTTTCAAAGATTATTTAATCAAAAAAACGCAAATCAAAGCTGAATCCAGCATTTTTGTTTTCATGTGTTGGCTTTATGAAATGTGTGTCTGATTTTGGAGCATGATTTGCCAGTTGGGAATCTGTGTTTGGACTGGTAACCCAGCCACCCCAAACAGAACCTTTTGATTGTATTATAACTTACTGATGTCTTAATCTGACTTTTTCTACGCTTCTGACAGTATGTCATAATTTAACATCAAAACAAAACTCCTTAAAGACTTTTGTGTAGGAAAATGTGTTTTTGAAGGAAACATTATTGAAAAACATATATGTAAATAGTTACAAACTCCTATACTGGGGTTGACCCGTGTGGGTGCTGCAAGTTTTGGGATCCGCATCTGAATGGGAACGCACGTGTGTTTTGCAGTTCTCTTGTGTCTTATACGACCACCCCAAGGAATATCATGAAAATAGAACATCCCATTGTACATTCCAATGGTACATTGGAATGTACCGTTGATTCGTGTGGAAAGTATGCACACAATAAATGAAGTATCCATAAGGCAAATGTTAGTTAAACACTTACAGGACGTACAGGTGATGTTGTTGTACGGACCGTTACGCTGAACTCTAGTTGTTAGTTGTTGGTGCGGGTTCTAGCCCTACAGGCTTCCTCATTTCTAACAGTCTGGCTGCATGCAAGGAGCTACTTACCCTTGCGTGTTCCAACATTATGTAAAGATGAGAAAGTTTCCTTATTTTGGTAAACCCACATTCCATTTCTGTTTTTGTTTTTCCTACAATTCTGTTTGAATTGTTTTTAACATGTTGAATAATCCTCCACTTCGGTTTCTTCCCTAGAGTGCTCACATGCCAATGATTGATGCCCTGATGATGGCGTACACGGTGGAGATGATCAGCATTGAGAAGGTGGTGGCTTCTGTCAAACGCTTCTCCACCTTCAGTGCCTCAAAGGAGCTGCCCTTTGACCTGGAGGATGCCATGGTCTTCTGGATCAACAAGGTTCCAATGCACAAAAGAACCATCAGAAGCGCATTAAAGCGAAATGCAACCTATTTTTTACAGTTGTTTGAGAGTTTCACATTAAAAGTTGTGATGTTGATCTTGTTGAAAGAATACAGTGTGTAATTGAAGAAAATGGGCTAAAAGGATAGAAGCGTGTTAGTCTCCTGTTGTTTTCATCTGTTTAATGTCTTTAAGGCCTCAGACGCTAAAAGCCAGTCTGTTAGGAATCAAATCAATCTTTCATGCTTTTAATGGAAAAAATATTATTATATTAATATTATTATTAGTATTTGGAACGCCGGGGCAGAGGGGAATCTATGTCCAGCTTTCTTTATATACTTTCTGTTTTTGTTATTCATCTTTTATCTGCAATAAGCAGCCTTTACAGAGTGTAAGACATCACACGCCAAACTTGTTCAAGCTCAGTACATATTCAATCAGCGAGGCTTCTGACTACAGTATGCATATTTGCCCCAACAATTCATCAAGTGGCGTCGCAGTTTACCAGATTTTCAAGCGTTGTGAACTGCATAAATAAGTAAGTGGTACCAGAAATCAGACGTAAGACGTACCAGATTGTAACTTTGTCAATTTTTGAAAAAAACCAAAATGTTTCTTATGGTCTAAAAAATATGGTAGTTTACTGCAGATTAGATGAAAGCCACCTTATGGTTTGTTGTTTGGCAACTTTTAGAAGTTTGACAGTAATGTTGGAAATAAAGTACCTTAGTGGTTGGTAAAATATTTATTTTTATAGACTCTTCTCACTGAACTATAAGCTTGTTCCTCAAAAAAAAACAAACATGGATTGAAGTGACAATATGAGAAAAGGCTGTTTATGAAAGCAGGCCTGTGTCCCAAAGCAACAACAAAGAGGAGAGCTGATGAAGACACATTTTTTTCTGTCACTGCAGTCCTTCAGGTATCACCTGAAATGTGGTGATTTACAGCTAAGTGAACTAAACATCTCTTCTGCAGGTGAACATGAAAATGAGGGAGATAACAGAAAGGGAGCACAAAGTTAAGCACCACCCCCTGGAGTCTCCCAGTCACCAAAAGGTAAAGCTGTCTTCTACATTTATGAAAAAAAAGTTCAGTTGTAAAATGCTGTCTTTCTGTCTGTTTCTGGTTGAGTCTGGAAAAACCTGATTTCAACCAACAACGTCCTCCTTAGTTCTTCCTGTGAAATGTCTTTTTCTTTTTCTGATCTGACCTACCTTTTTGCTTCCTTTATTCACTCTGGAAGCAGACCCCCTCTTTTTGCTTGTGACCTGTTGATCTTTTTGCTCCTGTTTCTTACCTGTCCCTTCCTCCCCT
Organism: Adrianichthys oophorus; assembly: GCA_036245035.1. Taxonomy (NCBI): domain Eukaryota; kingdom Metazoa; phylum Chordata; class Actinopteri; order Beloniformes; family Adrianichthyidae; genus Adrianichthys; species Adrianichthys oophorus. The sequence goes on along the minus strand of BSAI01000189.1, from coordinate 24,036,582 downwards.
CTTATCCCTGCAAACTGGATAGTCTCCCTCCAAATGGTATTGGAAGCTAGTCCCTGTAAGTTGGATGCCAGCCCCCCACACACCCATAACTCCCCCGATCCTCTGCACGCTTAGTTTTGTGTTTATGTGCGAGCACACTCCACCATGGCTCATTTAAGCTCATTCTTATAGGCCAGGATTTATCAGCAAGGGGGAGAAACCGGACTCTTTCTCATTTTTTTTCCCCTTGTACCAAAACATGACATGAGGTGTAACGTTCCTCCCACTGATGTGACGTGATTCCAAAGATATTTCTTCAACCAAGCTTTGTGTGCTGCATCATTTCAAGCTTCAGTAGGATGTTGGTTTTCTGTGCACAAGTCCATGTGGTATTTGCTCAGTCAGTGAGAAGAGCAAGCAAATCCACGCCCGCACTTATCTTTTGCTTTGCAGACCCAACCCAGTCCACCTCTTCTCACCAATATGCTTTGTCATTCTCGTCTCCTGTTTCCTATGAGCTCCTCTGACAGTAACTCTGTGTGTGTGTGTGTGTGTGTCAGCCTGATGTCATGCCCGAGCCGGCCCACTGCATGCTGGACCCACAGAAGCTCTTGGAAATGGTACAGTGTTTGTGATCTTAGTGAGGAGAAATCTTTGGTATTTAGAAGATTTTTTTAAGGCCCTTCTTTTGTTGTTATGCAGCATTCACACCAAACACAATTCACCCGGCAGGGCATCCAGTTGAAAATCGGCATTAGCAGGGCGCGGTGTTTTCAAAGCACCAAGTATCTGAACTTTGGCAAAGAAGTCGTGTTGCATCAACCAGTCAAACTCTCTGCTTTGGCCTGTGACGTGTTGATGATGTAATCAGCGGGTGGAGCCCAAAACCAACATGGAGGAGAAGCTGATTGAACTTTGACATGTTTCTAGTTTTTAAAGATATAGTATAAAAAGTTCCTCTAATGTTATTCTTATTATTTGTTCCCCTGTTTGGACTAATGTGGAACAGCAAGTTGTCAAACTGGGTCACAGAGAGATGGAAAAACAGCGCCATCATTCAGACACAGCTCCTGCAGTAGACTGTGTAGCTCACCTTATGTTATGATCTCATTAACCCAGATATGGAGATGTGATTTCTGACAATTTTGTAGAGCTCTTTAATAGAATAAACCTGATCTCTCGGCATCATCAGTGTTTTTCATGTAGCAGTTAGGCTGAAAACTTTCGATGTTGGCTCTTCCCGCACTTCTGGACTGAGCAGCAAAATTAATGTGCGTCAAAACAGGTGACAGTCATGAGTTTGATTTGCAAAGTTTGGTGTTAACGCAGCATTATCCTCTCCCATATCTTCTTGTAGAAGTTGCTGTGAGCTCCTGCAACGTGTTGTTGGTTTTCAGTGCATATTTTATGTAGCCTTTGTAGAGTTGTATTCCAAATATATAGAGCTCCTCACCCCTGCTTATGTCATGTGTTGAGTTTTCCCTTTTTAGAAAGAAGCTAATACAGTTATTTCATACATCTATGAAGTCATTTTGGTTTTGGTCTCTGTAATTGTGGCTCAGTACTATTTTAGTCTCGGGCTTTAGGTCTTTACACCAGTTGCAGAACAAATAGCTGAATGTTAGTCCGAGAATGTGCTGTACACATTGACTGCATCTGAAAACTGGACTGAGTGACTCCTCCCTCTTTCACATTCCAAACAGGAAGTACCTGCTGGCCCCAAGAAGCCAAAATCCCATAAATGTCTGTACAGAAATAAACAGCTTTTAATCTGTCCTTCTATTGGTCAGAATAACCATTCTTGCCCTGATACCTTTTTTAACATCTTGATGATCTTCTTTTTTCATGTTTTTTCTGTAGTTCAAGTTATTCAAACTGGCCAATCAGATGCCTCAGTAAAAGTAGGTGGAGTCTGCTGGCCTCTGATTGGCCAGAGTGGGTGCCATGGAAACATGGATTCAGAGCGACTCTGACCATTCACTGCTTGTTTTTGTCCAGATCATGAAGGAAACAGTTTTTTTTTTTGAAGAAGCCTGCATATAAAAACATTGTGACTGGAACTTCCTCTGGAACACCCAGCAGCCAATCAGATTTGAGTATTCACCTGGCCCACTTAAAGAGCAGAAACACAATGTTTGTTTCTTATGGCTGTATATCAGCATCTTTGTTTTCTTGGAGTAATACTGCAGACATTAAAGTCTTTACAGTTCTGCTTATCTTACTTTTGATGTGTTTTGTGCACACAAATTAAATTTCTGAGTTAACACTTCATAAACTTAAACATTTCAGGCAATAAAAATGAAGGAAAACATTTTCTCTCTGGCCTATTTTTTGTTCAAAAGCTGCATTTTGTCGTATAAACCTGATTAATAGTGATTAATCACAATCCAAAAGTGTGATTAATCAAATTATTTTTTTTAAACGATTGACAGGACTAATTATTATGTGGTTATAAGTGCAAGTATAGGCTATTTATTATCCACAAGTGCCATACTACATCACTATGGACACTAGCACTGTTCGTTAGTATATTTTGACATCACTGCATGTACATATTTTTGACCTAACATATTTTTTTAAATATTCATATATAAGACGTATTTTTATTTTCAAGCCTGGCTTTATATATTATTTTAAACACCTGGAAAGCGTCATAATTTCTTAATTCTTACAATGGCAATTAAGGAACGGATTCTGATTCTGAATTCAACTTCCTTTGGCTACAACGTGACGTAAGCCATTCTTTATGGGTGATGTCACACTGCCTTAGTCCAGTTCTCATATACAGACAAAAGTTGCATGAAACTCTTTGTATTCATATTTGCAGTTTTTGGTTTAAAATCTAACGATGGCTTTTAATGAGATGGTTTATTCTTGTTAAAGCTGTGTATTGTGACTTCTACCAGCTGCTTCTTTCATTCATATCAGTTTGATCAGTTACTAGTGATACAGAACAATCTCATCTGCATCAGTTGTGTGCCGTTTTTGGTTATAAAAAAAGTCTTTATTGAAGTGGGCCAGTTTTTGCCCCACTTTCCGCCTCACTGGGCTTTTTTTGGCTGTGCGGTTTAGCTGGGCTTCAGTTGGTGCTGGACTCAGGCTGTCGCTCTGCTCTGCTCTGCTCCTGTCAGCGCCTTAACCCCTTCACCTCATTCTCTCACAGTTCCCCAGGTCTTAAGGGTTCTCCATCACTTTGGCGTTGAGCTGTCATTGTACCTTCTCATTCTCTGAAATGCTTCCTCAATCTGGCTGCTATTTAGATGAAGAGGACTTTAGACTTAAGAACAAAGCCATTTTTTTCCTCTGAAACTGCTGTGGAGAACCTTGGCCTGGTTCATTCAGTATGTGAGCAGAGCATTAACCCAAAGATAAAATGTGTGGTTGAACTTTGCATTCACTAACTTAGCCTAAGGTAAGGGGTTCATGTTCTGGGTATTATCGTTAATGATGCTTTCTGTTGTCATCTCCTGGCTTTAAATGTTCTATGTTCATGCAAGCCTGATCATCTCCCCCTGCTGGTTAGGTACGGTATCGTCGGGAGCACCCTTCAGGGCGCCAGCTGCCTTTTTTCCCACTGCTGGAAGATCTGATGAGGGACGTTTGTGATGGAGCTGCGCTCCTCACCGTGGTTCATTACTACTGCCCAGACATCATGAAGCTGGAGGGTAAGATGATTTACAGGCTCAAACTAAAGTTTTCTGCAGGGAGCACCAAACTATTTCTGCTGTTGCGCCTCATCTAACATCTGAATGTGAGGCTATTTTAGTTATTTACACATGGCTGACAGTCCTCCTAGTCTGACATTTATAGTCATCAGATCATTGAGCTGTGCGGTGATCTGACCTGCCCTCTGCCTGTCTGATCAGATATTTGCCTGAAAGAAGTTCCTTCCATCGCTGATAGCCTGTACAACATCCAGCTTATTAGAGAATTTGCCACTGAATACCTGAATAAAAGCTGCTACCTGACTATGGAGGACATGCTCTACTCACCACTTGTTCTTAAGGTAAAAAAAAAAGCTATTTCTGACAGAGTCAAAAGAGTTCTCCTTTTTTGAGTCTGATTTCATTAAAACCTGTTTTTTTTTGTGTGTGTAGCATAATGTGATGGTGTTCATCGCTGAACTTTTCTGGTGGTTTGAGACGGTCAAACCTGAGTTTGTTCAGCCTAGAGACCTGCAAGAGTTTAAAGATGGTGAACACAATCACACACAAGCTTTAGTCCGATTGTTTGAACCAAACTTCAGTCACTCTGAGAGGCATTGAGTTTAAATAGTCATCAGTGTTTATTCTTTGATGTAGCCCGAGCCATAGCTCATCCCAAGAGTGCCCGCCCATCAGTGCCCATCTCCAACGCCACCAAGCGCAGCTTCCTGGCCAGTCCCGGCGTGGCGGACAACCAGAGCAGCCCAGAAGTCTGTAACAGGTACTTCCTGCACCCTGAAGACTCTGGGCCCCTGTAAGTCTTTCCCCACTTTCCCTTCACATTCTGTGTCACCGTGATCTCCTCAGCAGATAGCAGGAGCCTGTCAAACACAGGGAGAACAAACATGTTTATGCCCTTCGTGAAGCTGAGTCTCATCTTTCCTCTGAGTGTTTGGTTGAACACCTTCCTGTCTGTCGTCTTCACTACTGTGACCTATCTTATAATTGTACATTTGTTGACATTAGCTAAATAAATGTTGTCGTAAATATTTTTTTTGAAGAAAAACCTGAAGATTTCTTTGTAACTTCCTCTGATAAGAGTTTTATTGAGATATTTAATATTTTATTTTTCCTTTTGTTCTTAGTAAGGGGGGACCGACCTTCAGCCCCTCTCACCCACTCCTGCCCCTGAGGCAGCGGCAACAGAGGCAGCAAGGAGAGGACGTTTCAGGTCAGTTCAACAACTTTTTCCCTTCCCCCTCATGTCTTTCCCTTCTTTCTCACTCACTTCTTGTTACTTATACCTTCTTTTTCCCTCTCCTGTCATACTTTTCCCCCTCTTTCTTTTTCCTTTCCTCTTTTTTCCTTTCTCCTCTCTTGTTAAAGCATTTTTTTTTTCTTGCACAGGTCTGAGGAACCGTTCTAACTCCCTGACTCAGATGGATGCACAACACTCCAGAGGTTCTGGTGTGGCATGGTCCGACAAAAGGCAAAGGTATCTGGAAAATGATGTTTAAATACTTTACCAGCTGAATATTCTGTAAACGTACACACTGTCTGTTTAGTTCAAATGCCTTTAACTAAAGTTTTTATTTGGTCCTGCTGTTTCCAGTCGACCTCTTTCCACGCTGAGCCCCTTCACTCTGCATACAGCCACAGACAGTGATGCTGACCGGGCTTCTGGTGACAGCGTGAGTCTGGCTCGCTCCATCAGTAAGGACAGCCTGGCTTCCAGTGTCGCCAACATCACCCCCAAACATCAAACTTCCTTCCACCAGCCGCCACATGCTTTGCGCAGAGTGAACGGCCACAGCTTGCTGGGCAACGTTAGCTTGGAGGGTGAGGAGGAAACGATGCTGGCCGTCACCAGAACTGATACATCTGTTCTGCCCAGGCGGGTTGAAACTGCCCCAGCAGGACCCAAACCACCTTTGGACTCCAAACCCACAGAAGATGGATTTTATTTTGAACCACTAATGCCTGCTGTTCTGAAAACAGCTAAAGAGAAGTCTGTATGTCTGAACAAAGAGGAGGAGAGCGGCGAGTTGCTTCGCTCTGCAGAAAGGAGCTCCTTCTGGCGAGGAGATGGATCTGCTGCAGCTGTTCGGAGAAAAGCTCCCCCCGGTATGAACCAAACTTTTGAGAAAGAAGAACTGGTGGAGGAGCCGCCGCAGCAGCAGGCTGGTTTCAGACCAGCGGTCACTAGCAGCGTCGACTCCTCCTCCTCCAGGGAGCCAACAGAAGGCTTTTACCTTCATTCTGATTCTGAAGAACAAAAGTACAGTGTTGAAATGGAAGACCTCAATGAGGAGGAAGAGGATCTGGATGAAGCACTCACCACAACAGACTCTAACTGTCCAAGGAAGGAGTACATCGAGGAGGTAGAAGAGGAGGAGTCGGCCAAGCTTCAAGAGGACATGAATCTGAAGGAGCACGAGGACAAAGACCTGAATGGCGGCAGCGGCCGCTCCAGCCCTTGTCTTAGCACACACTCGCAGGCCAGCAGCCTGGCCAGCGGAAGCGTGCGCATGACTTCCTTTGCTGAGCGGAAAGCCCATCAGCAGCGCTTTGGCAGCAACCACGACCTGCGCTCCAGTGCCTCCAGCTCCCAGAGGACCACTCCCGATGGGTCAGAGAGCAGCGGGCCGCTCGCCTCCTCCTGGAGGCTCAAAAGAGACCAGAGCCCGTCCTCTCCACTGGCAGGATGCACTCGTGCAGGTGAGGGTGGTGGCGGTGCCAATGTGCTGGCGTCTGAGATTGTTCAGCTCCACATGCAGCTGGAGGAGAAGCGACGTGCGATCGAGCATCAGAAGAAGAAGATGGAAGTCCTGTCAGCGAGGCACAGGCAGAAGCTGGGAAAGGCTGCATTTTTGCACATCGTAAAGAAAAGTGGCGGGAAGAGTGACACTCTACCCAATCCGCTTAAAGCTGACATCGGTAAAGATAAGCTCAACGGAGAGAAGGAACCTTTGAGCAAAGACGATACCTGTGTTGATGTCCTGAGAGGAGAGAAAGAAGCAGATCAGTCCGGCTCTCTGGGGGCTTTAGAAGCAGACAAAAAAGGAAACGGTGGAAGCTTCTTCCTGGACGAGGAACTGGACCTGAACGAATGCAGTCGCTCCATCGACATGCTGAATGAAGCCATTGGCAGCATCCAGCAGCAGATGATGCAGCTGTCCCTGCACCAAGAGATGCTGATGAAGCAGAACACACTGTCCCCGCCGGGCGCCGCGCCGCCCCTTCCTCACTCCGCCGAGAGAAACGGCAAGGTGGGGGGCAGCTTTCATTTTGTGGAGCACCACTCCGGTGCAGGGGGCTCTCAAACCAGGAAACCCCCCAAGCTGAGCTCAAGCAAGAGCTCGAGATCCAAACCATTAGAACTCAAGATAAGCAAAGAGCAGAGCCGGCAGACCTCCAGGACCTCGACCCAGAGCAGATCAGAGACGTTACCAAACCCAAAGCAGTTAGCCGGGGGCAGGTCCCCCAGGACAGACCAGCCTGACAGCCCGAGAAACCCCACAGCTGCAGGGACAATCAACAGGCCGGGGTCCGGCCATGCCAGGACCGCCTCCTTCCGCCTCCACGATGAGGCAAACATGCGACTTCCAACCCGAGTAGATCTGACTTCGGTCATCGCCACAGAAGTTGCCTTAGAAGGTCCACACAGTTCCCCGAGAGAGCCCGAGCTTACCTCTGCTGATGGTTCGGGGAAGGAGAACGTACCGTCTGAGGAGGGGCAGCGCAGCAAGACGCATCTGATCGAAGTAGATCTGTCAGAGCTGAAGGCGCCCGAGGAAGACGAGGGAGCTGTGGATGGAACGGCAGAAGAGGCAGACGGAGACCAGAAGTCTGTTATGGGATTTTTCTTCAAGGTACAAAAAAAAAGAGAAAAATATGTCCTTCATTGTTGCAGAGAATCTGCAGCTTGAAACTCTCCTCTGTTTCAGGATGAACAGAAGGCGGAGGATGAACTTGCTAAGAAGAGAGCGGCGTTCTTGTTGAAGCAGCAGAAGAAAGCAGAGGAGACCCGACTCCGTAAACAACAACTAGAAGCAGAATCTGAACTCAAACGAGATGAAGCCAGGTAATTTGTTTTTTTAAACATTTCTGCTTCTTTAGGAACAGAAACTAAACGCCAAATGTGTCGTTTTTATCCGAAACCAGACGGAAAGCCGAGGAGGAACGTTTGCGTAAAGAGGAGGAGAAAACGCGGCGGGAGCTCATCAAGCAGGAATATTTGCGGAGGAAGCAGCAGGAGATCTTTGAGGAGCAAGGCCTGGTCAAACCCAAAACCCCCAAACTGAAGCAGAAACACAAACACAAGGCCGTCCTCAGAGAGGAATCCTCCATCGAGAGCTTTTCCAAGTGCTCTTCCACACGTAAGTTTGTCCACATTGTCCATGCTTCAGTTTTTCACCCTTTTACCCCATTAATGCTGCCATTTACACTTCCAATTCGATGCTTGAAACTTTTGTAAAAGTGTGTTCACATTCCGCTCTGTGTGGGAGGAGCTACTGTCAAAAGTTTTTACCCCCATCACTATATGGCACACACGAACGCTTTTGAGACCAGGCTTATGTATTTTAAAAAGCTCTACAAAAGCATCAGTAATCACGTCTCCATGTCTGGGTTCATGAGATCATTCAGAGAATCCCAATACAGTAGGAGCAGCGTCTGAATGACGGCGCTTTCAGCTTCCAGGGGCTGCCCAGTTTGACCACTTGCTTTCTGAGGAGGAACTTTTTTTCTTTTTCTTGCTACCAATAAGGAAAATATAAAGTTCAGGAGAAGGACAAACAGCAACAATCCGCTCTTCCTCCATGTTGAATTTGGTCTCCACTAGCTGATTAAATCATCAACGCGTCACAGGCCAAAGCTGAGTTTCTGATTGGTTAGCATCATGCAAATTCTTCGCCAAAGTTCAGATATTTATAGTCTGGAAACATTACACGGCGCCAAGCTGCATAAAACATGCTGCTGCTAGAGAATTGCATCATGCCTGACGCTCAAAACACACAGCACCTCGCATGCCATCTGTGCATCTGTGACTTAACATTAAAACTGGACACCCCACCACATGAATTGTTTTTGAACGCAGCTTAAGACAGAAGAAATGAAATGAAAACTTTTTTGATTATTCCATTACTCACATTACATCCAATCATCCTCGTTATACAGATGTGTAGAAAACTGCTGGCTCCATGGAAGTCTTCTGAGTCCCACAAGTGCAGCTGGAGATCTACAACAAAAACGTCATCTGTGTGTCAAATTGTTTTGAGACGCCCACATTTCTACATTCAGTTTTGTTTGCATATTGAGCTGCAATTATTTTAAATAGGTGCAGTTATGTCAAATGTTACCATACAGAATGTTTAGAATATGTGGACCTGCCTGTTCTCATCAGTCACTAACACGTTGAACCCTGTTCCTCAGCTGATAACTTGATCACGGCTCAATCAGGCTCCAGCCTGTCTTTGGCCTCTGCAGCCACCAATGAGGCGGACAGTGTCAACTCTGGAGGCGGGGGCTCTCAGCGGTAAATTCCTCACATACTGTGTTGTTTAGAACTCAGATCAATATCTTGTGTTGATGTGAAATACGTAGCGTTGTTGATCTGTGTGTGTTCAGCTGCGACTCCGTGGAGTCATTTCCAGGAAGTCGGAACAACAGCCGGGCTGCAGAGAGAGACTGGGACAACGGCTCCACCGCGTCCTCCATCACTTCCATGGCTGAATACACGGGTGAATCCACAGAGAACAGTCTCTGCAGGAGCTGCTCTTATAGCTGTTTAGCTACGTTCACACTGGGCATTTGACGTGTGTTCAAGAACACCCTAAGCATGCATTCTGGACAGTGTGTTTAGCTCGTTAATTCACAAGCAGGGAGGGGCTTCTTCTTCTTCTTTTTTTTTTTCTACTGTTTATTAGTGCAGGTCCACCACCTGCAGTTGAAAGAGACTTGGTGTGAAATGTCAAAACGGTAAAAATCTGGTGAATCTTGTCCCAAGCTTTTTCTTTCACAGCTCTATTCTGATAAATTAAAGACTTTCCCGTCACAATTCAGAATTCTGATACAAACAGTAATTATATTACTCAATACTTACTGTCATGAACAATTTTCCTTTGGTTGGCACTACCGTGAATTAAAGGGGATGTCATCCATACGTCCCTACCAAGTCCCTGATTGGTCAAAGTTTGACCAAGTTTAACATTCAACGTGCTTTTGTTGGCTGCAGGTTTTGTGCGTAGAGCCAGAAAATGGTCCAAAAAAAGTTGCGGAAGGAGCTTTCTGTGTTTAAAACTGTCTGTGTTGTAGTTGTTCATCGGAAGTGGCTTCTTGAATGCACGTTGCTGAGGGCAATGTGAACGTAGCTCCAAAGCTTTACATATTGGCTGGTTAGAACCAGATCTGCTCGTCAAAGTGATGCAGAAATGTCATAGCTGTTAACTGGATAAATGGGAGAACTGAACATACAAAATAAAACAATCTCAGTAAGATCTAAATTATGATCAGATAGAACTGTTTGGTTGTAAAAATGTGATATGTTTTTGGTTTGATTTCTTTCTCTTTAGGTCCCAAACTTTTCAAGGAGCCTAGTGCCAAATCCAACAAGCCCATCATCCACAATGCAATCTCTCATTGTTGTCTGGCTGGTAAAGTCAACGAACCCCAGAAGAACCAGATCCTGGAGGTGAGTCCGCTACCCCACAGGAACAGAGTAGATGACTGAACCTTAAGTAGAAGACAAACCTCTGAAAGTTTTTAAAAGCTTTATCAGCTTTTGTTGTTAACCTTTTGTTTAACACTGTGGAACAGCAGATAAACCTGTTTATGCTCATGGTGATGGAAATGTCAAAGTACAGACTTTCCTGTCCGGCGGTGAAGCTGAGATAAGCCAAGCATCTCACTCCTTTGCATGCAGCAGCTCCACATCAGCTTTAGATGATTTGCATCTCAAAGCAGGAGGAACTGGATTTTATCGCAGTAGATGAACAAAAGCTCACAGATGAAATGAAATTATAAATGTGCTTCTTCCGTATATGCTAATTTACTAAATTAAAAATACAAGGAAAAAGCCCCTGCGACAGACTGGCGACCAGTCCAGGGGTGTCCCCTGCCTTCGCCCATGAGTAGCCGGGTTAGGCTCCGGCAACCCCGTGACCCCGAAAGGGATAAAGCGGATTGGAAAATGAATGAATGAATGACAAGGAAAAAGACCTTTGTGACTTTAGTGTGATTTTAGATCTTTTTTTTCTCTATCATTTTTTTCTAAATAAAGAAAAACAAAAACCTGCATTAAAAATGAAAAGTGACAGCTGTATTTTTTTATTAGTTCAAACACAAGAACTAAATCCTGTTTCCAATTCTACATGATGTAAGATAGCTGTGAATAAGAAATGTATTCTTAAAGACAAACTCGTATTCGTAAATACAAATTTGTGCACAAATTTCTGGAAAAAAATACAGTATAACATTTAGAGTACAACATTTAGTTTTATGTTTAACATGTCTCTTTTTGAATACAACTTTCTTCTGATAACAAACTGTCAAAAATACATCACGGGGTCACAGACACATGGAGTCCTGGAACATTGATTCTTCAAACTGCGCATGCGTGTTGTTCTATTAAGTTTTTTACTTTCTATTAAGTTCTATTCAACTAATATAAAAAATAACTTTTTAGATCCCATAACAGGAAAATATCTTTATAGCCACAGGTCTGTTGAAAACTGAATAAAACAGATCAAAGCGGTGTCCGATTGCATTTTGTGGTTGTCAGTCTACAACAGCCGACTGTGTGAACAGTGATGCAGTGAATCGTTTTAGACCCAGAAGTGGTGAAAACAGCTAAAAAAGAAGTATCAGACATACTCAAAACAAAGAAAAATCGTATCCAAAACAGACATGTCAAACTAAATGTTGTTTTCATATTTTTCTGAAAAGTTTTGCACAAAGTATTAATTTGTGCACAACTTTGTCTTTATTTCTTATTGACAGCTATCTTACCCCAATAATTCTACAATAAAACTATTCAACATGTTTTTGCTCTTTTTCCTGACAAACACTAGAGGGCGCTCTTTGTCACTCAAGCTCATGTGTTCATAAGTCATTTCTATTCAACTAGCTTTAAGACCTTTTTAGATAAATATTTTTAAAGATATGATTTATCTTGAAGCTACTCCTCTTTTCAAATCACTATTTCTTCCATTTATGAAAACTATTGTCATCAATGTCGTTTTTGTCACAATACGGACGCCGCAGTGTTGGATCAAAACTTCGTCAGCGAGCAGTGATTGGTCCGAATCGGTCTGAGTCAATTTTTCTATGGCAACCACTCTCACCGATTAGGAGTGAGCTTGTGTGCAGTCCACACCCTACTTTCACCCTGAATAGGATCGGCTCCACCATCCCGTCACCCCGCAAAGCGGCTACAGAAGAAGAATGGAGGAACCATAACTCAGTGAATTTAGAAGTCTGTTTGTTGTCATGACGCCTCTTTTTAGGATCTAATGTTTTACTGAACGTTCAGCATCTGTCTGCTGTCAAACACATGCTCCATTAATGAAGAAGCTTTCACTTTTATCCGTCTAATTGACTGTTTTGGTTCTAGACTCAAATAAATGTATAGTTTGATGCCCATTCTGATACATTGGTTGATGTCTGACCTTTCCCTCTATCCGCTTCCTGTCCAGGAGCTGGAAAAGTGCGAGTCCAACCACCTGATGATCCTGTTCCGGGATGGCGGTTGCCAGTTCCGGGCGCTCTACTCCTACTTCCCCGACACCGAAGAGATCCAGAAGCTGACGGGCACCGGCCCCAAGAGCATCAGCAAAAAGATGATCGACAAGCTGTACAAGTACAGCTCGGACCGAAAGCAGTTCACCGTCATCCCCGCCAAGACGGTGTCCGTCAGCGTGGACGCCCTGACCATCCACAACCACCTGTGGCAAGCCAAGAGAGGCACCGTGCCGAAGAAGAGCGGGAAGTAGCAGGTGGATCCAGACTCGCCGCCATCCTAATTCTGTCTGCGTCTCGCTTGTCTCCGGAATGAACTGTTTGATCTGAGGTCACACCCGGGAGCCTTTAAGCATCTCTGCCGGGGTTTGTGTGATCCCGACCCAAACGGACGGAGTTCGTCTGAACCTGATTTTCTTTCAACCAAGACGCAAGCAGGTGGCATTCTGTTCCTTTTTCCTGGAGGAATTTGTTGGTTTGGCACCGTCGTGGTTCGGACGTCAGCCGCAGCCGTTCACCTTCCTTCTGTTCCAGAAACATCTGCACTTTGGATGAATCCGGACTCTAAGGGGGGGGGTGAAACTTTTGTACAGCCCTAAATGAACTTCAGACTTCTCTGCTGTCCCAGCAACCATCTCTTCCTGTGTGAACGCTCAAATCCATCAAATCAAACTGGCATTGCCGATTTCTGCCTCACCAGAGATCTCCGGGCACCTGCTGCTCTGGACCAGGGAGGGCTCCTCGCGTCTCCCTCAGGACATCTGTTGGCCTTTTCACGCATCATGGTACTTGAGTTTATTTATTCAACCGCTTTTTAAACTAGACGCTGATCGTGTAGCACTGGATGTGTGTTCTGCAAAAACATCAATAAGGGTTATTTTAAGGATTATTTTAAAAGAACTTTTTTTTTTTGGTTAAAACATCCTTTTTTAAGGGTGTTTTTTTGTGGGGGGAGGGCGGGAGGGGTTGTAGGCTGTACATCAATGATTCTCTTATGTTTTTTTTATTGGAAGCGGAGCGTTTTGTTCCCATCGTGGCGGCTGTTCTCTGATGTTTAGTTGTCATTTCTCTCCACTGGGACGCTGGGATTGTCCTGAAGAATCGGTGCACTCATGAACACTCGCCTGCTCCTCCTCAGTGTTGTTCTCCTGTCTTCATCCAACGCCAGCAGCGCACGCTCTTGTTGTGAAGGGTTCTTCCTGCGCCGCTCCGACCTGTTCCCATGACAGTATTTGATATCCGCGGGTGGGCGGGGTTGTGGTTCAGTTATGTACCAACATTAAAGAACATTCCTCCAAAGCGTTGACGGATGCTGCCGCCTTGTCTGTGTTCTCTCTGCAAAAATCAAAGTGCTTTTTCAGGAAGCGTGGGCCTCCAGATCAAGTGTTGCACGAGCACTTTCCCTGCAGACCGCTTCACGCTGAAGCTGATCTGAAACTACTGCTGTCTCCAAAAACCACTCCACACTTGATTTGCTGCATTTGGATGTTTGTGGGGGGGTATGGTAGATCTTTAGCTGTATCAGAGTGTATTTTTTATGTTCACTTAAAGATTGTATCGGCATTTGCTCACCGTTTTTGTTAAACTAGTGGACGTATCATCCGTGCTGATTTTACTGTTGATCCCATGCCATCTATTTATTTTACAATGGAAGCACTGACAATATCAATTTTCAACGTAATAAAAGTCACGATTTTTCATTTTGATTTTCTCATGACTTTATTTTTTCACCCTTCTTGACACTCCTACTTTGCATGATTCTCATGTTTCTATATTTTCTTTTTTTTTATTTAAAACATTCAGAGTTTTTCCTCTAAAATAAAAGCATCCGGACGAGCTCCTGATGTTGGATGGACTTCAGTTGCCTGAATGTCTCGAGGTCGTTGACTGTATACGAGAACTGGACTGAGTGTGACGTCATCCATGGGAAATGGTTTTCTTCTAAAATAGAGGCAATTCAACTTGCTGTACTTCCTGTTTGGAATGTCAGGGAGAGGAGTCTCTCAGTCCAGTTATCATATACAGTCAACGGTTAAGGCCTCCTGTGAGGCGAAGAGGCTCACGCTCCACCGACCACCTGTGGCCGCGGCGTCCATAACTGAACGCCAACACAAAACAAACCTCCATCCGCCATGACAACCGTTTGTTGCACCTGCTGCTTCAGGTAACTTAAGAAACCAGAAAACTTTCTCCTCAGACGTGCTGACTGTCCTCCTCCTCAGCATGCAGGGTGAGTTCTGATTGATATAAAAAAATTATCTCTAAAAGTTGTGAATCTTTACCAGAAGTGCTCTGCGTCCTCACAGGAGCGACTGCGCTCGTTCTGTTCCTGGCACACGTGTGGTTCTGTCAGACTTGTTCAGTCATAAACGAAGTCTTGATCTGTCGCAGCATCCCATCAGGTAACGGACCCGTCGGTTTCTGTGGAGTTCTGACTCATGAGCATCAAGAACCTTCACCGTATGCAAGTGTGGTTAAAATGGAGTATAAGCTTTGATTTTTGTGGTCCAGAAGACGCAGGTCTGGATCCTTCTGCACTTTCACACGTTTTAATATTTCAAACAAGCACTTGGGTTGTTGACTGATCCATTCCTCTCAAAGCATCTGCTTCTGCTTGAACAGCATCAGTTTGGATGGTACAGCAGAACAGATTTGTGACTTTGATTTTAAAGTAGAGGTCTTGCAGAGAAAGAAAGCCAACAGTCTGCACTTCCTGTTTTATTTTGAAACTACTTCTCCTTTATCCTTTGACATTATTTTACAGCATTTAAGCAACACACTATTATGATTGCACTGTTGACAAACGTAGTATTCTGGTTCCCTGTGGGTTCATCCTCCGGTTCTGCTGTCAGTCTTCTGATGGAGAACCGCCCTTGTGTTCTGATGATGCACGTATGAAACATCTGCTCATCATCATTTCTGCAGATTTCCGTCTTAAATCCTTTCTGTGGTTCTGTTCTGATGTTTTGCTCCAAGTGTTGGAACCCACTGACTGTTTTCAGTGTGAAATGTGTTCTTCTATTTGAGTTCTTTGTTTTCTCAGAGTTCAGCCCCGGAAACCAGATTCTGGTCATGGTCCTGCAGAACGCTGGAAAAATCAACTCCACCGTCTTTCAAAGAAACGGATTTGGCTCCATCACCACACTCATCCTGGATGGATCGAATATCACAGAGATTTCTGAAAACGCCTTCGGCTCCGCTCCGCAGCTCCGATCTCTCAGTTTAGACCGAAACAATCTGTCAGAAATGAACTCAAACTGGTTTCAAGATCCTGCTGCCCTCAATACTCTCAGCCTCGTTGAGAACCAGATTGAAGTTGTGAACGCAACCACACTCCACGGACTAACAAACCTCAAACAGCTCCGGCTGGGTAAGAACCGGATCAGAACCATCCACCACGACAGCTTCAACGCCCTGATCTTGTTGACGGAGGTGGACTTGTCTGAGAACAGGTTGACCCGGCTCTCCACGCAACTCCTCAGGTCACTGGGGTCACTGAGGTCCATCAGTCTCCATGGAAACCCCTGGGGCTGTATGTGTGATTCTGAAGCCTTTGTCGCGTCTCTGAGAGGTTTGTAACCCAAAGTCCGAGCAGAACACTGACGTTCAGGTACCTGAAGGTTCTTCTGTGCTCAGATCTGCAGAACCGATCTGTGCTGGTCCAACCCACACAGGTGACCTGTGAGACCCCCCCCTCTCTCAAAGGTCAGCCCATCTTCAATGCGACCGTTTGTCTGATGAAAACGGAACCCACGACCGTTTTCACATCCACAGGTACAAACTCCTCCCACTCTTCATGTGGCTCCGCCCACCTTTAAAACCCTTGAAATGTTGGTTTCCCCAGAGTCCATCAGCTCCAGTCCTTCAGCATCAGAACCTTCTGTCCAAACCAGTCCCCCAATAACTGTCTCTGCATCCTCTGGTACACCTGAAAAACCTGTAAACGGTTCTGTTGAGGATCTGACTCCATTCAGGAGCATCTTTTTTCTGTTTCCTGCAGCCAAAGGGACATCCAGTCCACGGATGACGAGAACCTCAACCAGCTCCATGAACACTGGTACATCTGCTCTCCTCACACTTAATGTTTCAGTGATGCTACACAAAAAAACAAATCTGTTCCCTCGTCGATACAACTGACTGAACACGCCTTAAACCTGATTTTATTCAACTCTGTGGCACTAAAAAAACAGTTAGATACTCGCATTTAAATCTTAAATTATTTTCGTTTTTCATAAAGTCACATTATTGTACCCTCAGAGGCAGAACATCAATCTATACTTTCTGATTTGTCAGCAGGGTTCTTAAACATTTACAATTAAAATGCTGGAAATGACCAAACAGCTCCATAAGTGTGTTTGTATTTTGATTCCCTTCAGTTTGTTCGAGCTGCGTAACTCCGCCGTCTTTGTCACATTCTGAGCGGTTTTAGGTTTTATTTTAGCTTTTTCTCCTCACTTATTTATTATGGAAGAACCCACATCATAGAAGTCGGTATACTGGTGGACCGTAGCTTCACTTTGAATGTAGTCTCGTGATATTACTTTTTTTGTGGTCCTAATCTCGGAAGTTTATTAGAAAAAAGTCGTACATTTACAAGAAAACTCATAAATTTAAAACTTTAATCTTGTAATGTTATTTGTTTTTTTGTGGCCCTAATACTCTGTCGTAATCACTTTTAACTTTTTTCATAAAATAACACCTTGTATTTAATGTGTTATTTATTTCATAACTTATTTCTTTGATAAAATACGCCTTTTTCCTCAATCTAAAGTAAAGTTGCGGCTCTTCACTAACAGGTGACGCCACTGGAAAACGTTGCTGTTACACGTTGAATATTTAAAGGAGTCTTGGTTTAGTTTTCGCTCAGCTTTTAGAGGATTTAATAAACTTTACAGTTATTTTTTCTTGTTTATCCATCAGGAAGTCATCCTTCTTCATCAGTCTACTCCAAGCCTACCTTTACTCCGTTTACGGTCCTGAAACCGACCGGAGCCACCGGTGCGTTTCTCTCCTCTCTCAGGTGTTTCTCAGGTGACCTTCATCCATGAATCATGTCTCCTTTCAGTTTCTGCCTCCTCTCCTCCTCCGGCTCCAGACTCTAACATATTATGGACGCTCGTTTCCATCGTTGGTGTGTATGTTCTGCAGAGTTCTGGTGACGCTGAACTTCCATGTTTCTAAATGGCGTTGTGTTTGTCTGCAGTGCTGCTGAGCGTTCTTCTGGGTATGGTTTGTTTCCTGGTGGCGATGCACAAACAGAAACGCAGCAGCAAAACGGTGACGCCTGAATGTCCAGGAGAAGAAGACCAGGAGAAACAGAGGGGACAGGAAGTGTCTGGATCGAACATCAACCTCTCCTCAAAATCTTCTGAGCTCAGAGGTCCAGAGATGGCCTCCAGGACGTGTTTCAGAGCGAAGTCAGCCCACGCGGTGATCCTCACAGCTCCTTTTGGGGTTTCAGGAAGAGATGAGCTGACCTTCCAAGCTGAAACTGAGGAGTCGTGTGAGGTCTCTGTGAACCCACAGGACAGAAAGCAGAACCCAGCATCCGTCACGGAGGTGGGACAACATCATCTGACCAGTCTCACCATAATGGAGGCTTTGAAGGAGCACAAAAGAGGAGGAGAAGAGAGGAGAGACCTGAAGGAAAACCTGCAGAGTCTTAGTGTCAGCACAGACGTGGTCCCCTACCTGAGCATCGGGAGGGGACAGAATGAACCCGGTCCTGACAAAGAGTCCACGGAAGGTCCGGGTCAAAGTCCTCAGAGAAGTCCTCAAAAGGTCATGAGCAGGATCTCCACCTGGCCTCCAACTGCAGCCCAGTGGCAGGCAAGGTGCAAGATGAAGGAGGAAGAGGATGATGAGGAGTTAGATGTGTGGACAGGAGGTGCAGCTGAGAAGACTGTGAACCAGACAAAGCCTCCTGGGGGGTCTGATCATCACAATAAAGAAGATGAGATCAATCATCCTGAAAGCTCAACCCATCGGAAAGAGCTGAAAGAGGAAGAGGAGCTGCAGGAGGAAGAAGAGCTCTCTGAGAAAGCTGCAGGGGGAACCGGTGATGGAATCAGCCAAAGACATCAGCGGACCTCCCCTGAGAAGGCCGCGCACAAGAGCGGCAAAAGCTCCAAAGCTGAAGCTGCACCCCGCAAACAGAGCAAGGCCGCCGGCTCTAAAGCGCCCTCTGGTGGCGCCACGCCGGATGACGAAACGCTGCTGTCCGGAAACGAGTACGTGTTCATGAACCTGCTTCACGAGGTGGCGCACAACAACGGCCGCTGGACCCGGGAAAGATGGAAGCAGACACACCTGAACAAACAACGGCTGTAAGGCGCTAAAACACGAGCAGAGTCTCACAGCAACGCCTCTATTTCCCACAATGCAGCACGCATGTAGAGCTGTCTACTCTGTTATAAAATAAACTTTCTGAACTACGGAACCTGAGTGTTTTATTTAATCAGGAAATATGAGATCTCTTATAAGATTGTAAAAAAAAAAAGATACATTAAAACTAGTTTAATTATTATTTATTTTAGAAGGAAATAGTGAGATATCGCCATCCTGTGGACACATGGTCATTAAAAACTTGCACAGATATTTAGTAAAAATGTTTTGTTTCAATAATAAATGTATAGATTATTTATTTCTTATAAAATAATCTAATCTTTGCAAAATAAAAATATGAATAAAATGCACTTATAGGCATTACACAGCTCAGAGGCCTTGTGCAACTACCCCTGACTGCAGTACGCAGACCGGGGACGTGCCTCAACGTGGGCGGAGTTAAACGTTGAGCTCCGCCCACTATATGTGATTCTTCTTCGTCACAGCAATTGCCGGCTTCTTCTTCTTCGCATTTTACAAGTTTCCTCGTGAAATATTGCCACCTACCGGATTCGGGAGATGATTTAATTAAGTTGATTTAATTTATCTAAGGCTCGGAAATATTTTGTAATTTGGATGAAAGTTAGTTATTTTAATTTTAAGATAAAAAGTGCTGGACGTCTGTTGGCCTCACGGACCTGGAGGAAGAATTCGGGTTCCCGAGCGCGGCTGTTGGGAGCTTAACGCTCCGACGGGGGATGACCAAAGGCGGGGAACAAATGCCACACACCTCGGAGCGTGACAGCTAATGGGACTTTAACTTTACATGCGAAAATATTCACAGTACAATAGTAACAATATTTACACTTGGAAGCACTTAAATTATGTGCGGGCAATGCAGCAATGTGCATGTTGGCTGCACGCATTACGTGTCACCAATATAATTTTCCATCACTTTTTGTGCTGATCGGAAGTAAATAAGAGTGAATAACATCAGTCTTTAGGATATCTACACTCTGACTTTAATATATATATATATATATAAATAAATATCCCTTCTATAGGAATAAAAAAAGCAGACTGAACAAAACAATTGACTGTTACATTATTGTCTCCTGGAAATAAAGATCACCTTATCATTTGTCATTTCTTGATCAATACTTGACTGGTATTATATGTTAAATTGTAACATAAGATAAAATATGTCCTATATTACACCCATGTTCCACCAAGATATTGTGTGTGTGATCACTGCTGTGGCCTTCAAACTGTTCAGTTCAAACTTAACTCAAGGAGTGCATAGTTTCAGGTCAGTTAAAAGTGGTAAATAAATCCCCTTACCCCATGCTAGATGTCCAACCATGGTCCCACAGGGAGAATTTAACGCCTTAGATCAGCTGAAACACTCAGTGTTCCAAATCCAGGTTAAACACCCACCTGCTCTCAATTGCATTTGATTAGTTTGTGTTCAAAAGTTTACATCTGCACTGTTTATCTGTGCTTGTTTTAAATTCAGTTCTTTTTAACTAATCTTAATTATCACATCTTTACTATTTCTTTGAATGTTTTATGTAAATCACTTTGCACATAAAATGTGCTTCACAAACGTGTCTTGCCTAAAGGCTGAGATTGAAATGACTCTAGCATTGTAATGTAACACACAGACAAAGCATTTTTTTTCAAGAGACAAACAGCAAACACTGTTTATTGCTCCTCAAAACACACACAGTTTTACACATCCATCATTTCTGCAAAAAAAAAACAACAAAAAAAAAAACAAGTTTCAGTCATTTCTCCACTGAAAGGAGAACATGGAAGACTCTCAGCTCCACGACTCTTCTCCTTCACTCATGAAGTCACAGTTTTGGAGTTCTTTCAGTGTTTCCTTTTGTTCTTCTTCCATCTCTAAAACATCCATCCATCCATCCATCATCGTCGTTGTCGTCTTCTGCTCATCCGGGACTAGGTAGTGGGGCCAGCAGTCTAAGCAAAGATGCCCAGACTTCCCTCTCCTCGTCCACTTCCTCCAGCTCCTCTGGGGGAACCTTTGCCCTCTACAACATCAGGCAGGGAATATCTTCCTTGAAATGCCTGTGTTCTGCACCATTTGACTGCTTTATGGTGTCATGCAGTAAAGCATCTTCTTCCTGTGTCGGATAATAATTTATGTTTGCGTGTACAACAACTCTACCTTCAATCGCACCTGATGAGATGGATTCAACTCTTCTTCTTTGAAAAACGGACTCCTGTCTCCTTCTGTGGCAGCCGTTGTAGCTGATGCTTTGTCCCAGAGTGACGTCACGCATCAATGACACACGTGTGCACTCTGAACGCCAACATGGAGACTTCCATGATTGTTGCGGGAAATTTAAAATGATTTTATATAGCAAATGTCATGAATGAATCGACAAAACAATGGTATGATCTTAGCTAGTACTAGTGAATGTTTAATGGGAATTTTTTTGTTGGATGGTGCTCCTTTAAGCACGAAAACAAAAAGTTATTTTCCAAAGAATCTTCACAAAATTTGTAAGAACACTGAAAAAGACCTCATATTTTTGAAATAGAGGATCACAAATGATAAAAGAGAAATTGTTTGTCCCGACGAAGGCCTGGGCTGTGGGGGTGAAGGGACTCTGTATACAAAGACAGAATCACTACATAAAAAAAGACATGGTCATTAGAAACAATCAGTACCGGTATCTATTTATTCCAGGGATCTCCAGTTCTGTTCATGTAAGCATTGTGGGCTGGTGTCCGTTCCATATCAGTCATACCAAAATGGGACCCAGTGCCTACCTTTTTGACACTCAACATTAAGGGTTGGATTGGGGGGTTAAACCACCAAATCGCTCCCGAGCGCGGCTGAGACTGCAGCTCACCTCTCCCCCAGGGGATGGGTCAAACGCAGAGAACAAATGTCACACACTTTGGTGAGACAACTGATGGGACATTTACCTTAATCTTTAATATAAGATCCCAATATTTTTAGAGAATGAATATGTTATGTTCAATAAAACATTTTTGTTTAAAATAACTGTATAAATGAGCTACTTTAATCTTTTTCTAAGAAACTGGAAACTTCAATTTTTTTCTGGCATGAATTTTGTAAGAAAAAAAATGAAAAGACTTTAGACTAGTGAAAATTTAAAGGCATTACACATTCACAAAGCTCTTCAAATTAGAATACTATTATATATTTTTAAAGGAAATCAATATGGCATATTCAATGCTTTTGTTGTTTAAACCATAAATGTATTGATTATCCATTTTAGGCTTTTACATCAAACTTTTATAAAAGAAAAACTGACTGGAAAATGTTGCCATATAGCTTTTATTTTTATAGTTGTTATTGGCATCAGTCATTTTTACCTAGATCTTTAACTGAAGACGATATTTTTAAGAAAATTCACATGGTATGAAGAAATGCTTTTGCTTAAACAAATGTAAAGATTAGCCATTTCAGGCTTTTAGAAATGACACTGATGAGAATTACACATTTCCAAACATCTTAATACATTTAAATATCAATTTTTCAGAGAATAAAAATAGCATCTTCAGTAAAATATTTTTTATTTAAGCAATAAATGTAAAAAAATTAGCCATTTTAAGCTTTTACATTAGACTTGTATTTTCATATTTTTCCAGCCTGAATAAAAAAAAATAATCTTGAAATTAAGATTCAAGTGCTTTATTTTATTTTAGAAATCAGTTTGATATCTTTAACTAAATAGTTTAAACAGTAAATGCATATATTAGGCATTTAAGGGTTTTTACATTAAATTTGTATTTTTAATATTTTTTTCAGCCTAAATTTTACTAGATGAAACAAATGTATTAAGGCATTACACATTTACACATATCTTCAAATTAATATTTTTCTCAGAGAATCAGTCTAGTGTCCTTAAGCATCAACATTAAAACAATAAGTGTATAGATTAGCCATTTTAGGTTTCTACAGGAAACGAATCTTTTCAGTTAGTCTGAAAAAGTTAGTGGGACATATTGACCATTTTAAGGATAAAACATTGTTTAGAGAAACAACAAGGTATTGTTCAAATTTTTTTTTGTTTTAATCAAACAAATGAGTAATTTTGTACTTCAACAAAATGATTTTTTTTTTGCCTGAATTTTGGAAGAAACAAAATTTAAATGAAAAATATTACCATCCGGTGGACACCTTTAGGCAAAACATCTTTACATTAGTCGTCAAATTAAAATCCTTTTTTTTTTTTTTTTTTTTTAAAGAGAATCTACATGGTATCCTTAATTTAAAACATGTTGTTAATAAAACAACATTTTAGGATTTACTGAAAATTTAAAAGATTGTTTTTTTTAGCCAAAACTTTCCAAAAAAACGAAATAAAAAGAGTGGGAAATGTCTCCCCCCAGTGGACACATTTAAACATTACATGTTAAGATTTTCAGAATCGGGTTTTGAGAATTATTAGAAAAAAACGTTTTCTGTTCTAATAAATAAAAAAATGTGGGCTTTGACAGGAAACTTAAACATTTTTTTACGCCCCACAAGCAAATCTAAATTAAATTCAACCACGGTAATCTGGGAAAAAAACTAAAATACAAAAGTAGATAAATAGTGCTTGAAAAGGCTCATCTCAGAAGTTTTCTGATGCATAATGAAGAGTAATGGTGTAAAAAACATTTGTGTTGATTTTTCTACAGAGCTGGAATAAAGACCTCAGTCTCACCTCAGTGTGTCTGGCTGCATGCAGCATATATTTGTTCATATTTGTGTGCAGAAAACACTTCTCATATTAAACAGTACAAAATGGTTCAACATCTTGACAGAAAAAGTGAAGGTAAACATAATTTTGGTAACACCAAGACAACATGCATGTTTCCATTCATATAAATAGAAGGTATCAAAGAAAGGCTCCGACTTGCAAGCAGCTGACTGGATGTGTTTTTGCTTCACAAAGGATGTAAATGTCCGAAATGTACGGAGTTTTTAGTTCTTGGCAAGCTTGTATATCAAAAAACATGCGTTCTAGCAATAACATGCCCTGTTTGGTGTCTAAGATGTCAGGAGATGTGAAGTTTTCTGGGAGGTGATACCTGAAACCTGGACAAGTGGCTCATGAGTAGATCTGCAACCTCATCCTATCTCCTCATGCTCTCCGGTAAACTCACAGGATTTCCTCTGAGAACATCTTCTCCTGAGAACAGAAAAATGAAACCCAGGTTCTGCAAACATCTACAGATGCTGCTGAATTCCCGACCCGCGGCTTTTCCGTCTCTGAGGTTCTGCTTAAATGCTGCCCGCAGTCGGCTGCGGGTTAAAGGGTCGTGCTGCTCCATACATCACCACAGGGCTTAGTGCAAAAATAGTTCAAGTCCTTTTCACTTTCATGACACAAACCGGCAAAGAAAAGGTTTAAAAAAGTTACTATTTACAGTCAGCAAACACTGTACAGCTACAAAAGAAATACTGTAGGAGGAGCACTTCATGTTCACCTTCATCAAATTCAAACAGGGGAAACTTTGGGGGGAATCGGAGACTTTCCTCACGTTTCTGAGGGAAAACTTCCTGCAAACAGTCAGACTTCATTTCACAGACAAACCACAATCTCCTACAAAGCTAAAGTGAGCTCGATAAAACCCTAAAAGCACAACAGATTCCTGTTTTTTTACTCTGGTAAATAAAAACTGAATGCAGTGGTTCCAGTTCAACAAGAGCAGAACTTCCAAAGACATGAAATGTTGAAAATGAAACAAAAAAAGATTTGTTTTCTGCTTAACTTCAGCAATAAACCTGGACGATAAATGAGACGCTTTTTAAAAAAAAAAAACTGGAACCAACGACAAACGGATGTTTGAGGATCAGACCAGATCTTACTTATCTGCACAATAAAAAACTCATCTCACTCCATCTGCTGAGTTAAAAAATGTTGGGATTTTGTAAACAAAAATCAACAACCAAAAGCGTTTTTTCTGAAGAACAGGCATGTTTTGGAAGGCGAGCGCTGAAAATCAATTTTTAGAGATGAAACGGATGTTTTTGGTTGTTTCTCTGCTGCAGAAGCGGGGAAAACAGAGGAATCTGTGACGGTGAAGAGGTAACCACAGGTTTTTGGAGCGACATCTGCTTCCATCACACTGCAGAACCCAGCTGTGAAGCTTCATGAAGTGAAACATTCTACATCCAGCAGGAGCAGAAGATTTGTCTGAAATATTGTTCCTGAAAGATTCGGATGTTTGACTTTCAACAACTGCTGTGTTTCCTAATGCTATGATCAGTTTAGTGGAAACATTCCCAGAGAAAATCTCTGAGGACGAGATTCTGAGCTGTAGATGCTTCAGTTGCTTGAATTCATGTTTCGTCTACTTTTGCTTTTTAAACCGTAGGAAACAGAAACTCTCAGCGGACATAAATGGATTCTTTTCCTCACAATCGCTCTGTTCTCGCTGCGATCAACCAGAAGTTTTCACAGCTGACACTCATTTACAGAAATCCTCAATCATCTGACATGAGAACAGGTTAAAGGAGAACGTCTGATTGGTCCATCACGAAGCAGCACGATGTGAGGTGAAAACAGGGTTTCTAACAGAGTGGAGGGAGGACCGCAGGGTTCTGGAGGAGTTTGTGCTCTCAAAGCGAATCCTTCCTGAAAGACGTGGAGACCTACAGACGGAGGAGGTGATCCTGAAAACAGGACTTCTTCTGGGAGCGTTTTGTCAGTGAGAGAGCAGAGTCTGCAGGGGAGCATCAAGGCGGTCGCACACTCCACCAACAAAGCAAAGCAGCTTCCAGGTCACAGACGTGAAGGTGAGTCGGGGGCGTGATGAGGATGATGAAGCACTCTTCATCATCCTCAGGGCTGCATCAGGTATCTCAGGACCCTCTCTGAACAGCTGTGCGAAACACCTGACGGGGCGGAGCTCCAGGATTACAACCAGAAGTCAGATCTTCTCAGAGGTGAGTCTCGTCTCTGGTCTCGGTGCCAAAGTCCTGCTGGTTCCGGGTGCTGTGGGTCTGGCCCACCCGGGAGTCCTCAGGCATGTGCGCCAGTGGGTCCGGCCGGATGATGTATCTGCAACGACAGAACCAACATCATCCGTGGTCTGCAGGGCGGCCGACAGCTTGGAAAAACATCGGCGTTCAAACTCATCTTCAGATTTGACTTTCTGAGATTTTAAAGCTTCTCAGATGAAGCTGTTGATGTTTTGGTGCTGAAGACTGTGGCCTTCGGAGCAAATTACATTTTTATTTCTGCAGATAAATCAGATTCACACAGATTCTTCTGTTTGTGGCAGAAAACTGCCTGTTTTTCACACAAGAATGAAGAAAATGTACGATCTGCTGGACGGAGCAAACAAACAAGATCTGATTCAGTTATCTGTTGTTTTCAATTCAAAATCCTAAAGCTCCCCATGAGGAGAAGAGCGCGCTCTCACACGATGTCGTTGAGCTCCAGCATGGTGTCGGGCGGAGGATTGATGAGGACGTAGGACAGCGTGTTCTGGTGGTCGTTCATCTCATCTGTGAAAAGAGGAAGAGGAGACCTTCAGAGCCGCCCCGCAGCCCTCCTTCATCCTCCTCCGTGAGTCTGCCTCAAAACCAGCCCTCTGGCCGCCAAAACCTGAAACTACTCGCTTCTTCATGAAGAAATCAGGGAAAAAGAAAAGTATTGCTGAAACCGCCAGCAGGTAAACTAACAAACGTTTGTTCAAAGCAGGGAGTTTCTAACCACTCATTTATGTTGGAGTTGGAATGAAAAACCTCTTTTCTCTGATAAATTCGTGCAATTTTTTAAGGTTAATTTGTACTTTTTTTTATTGACATTATTATGTTAAAAAGATCAACTCAAATGATTTTTGCTGCAAAACAAGCAAATAAATGAATAAAAGAGGATTTCCTGACAGAAAGAAACAAAACAAATAATGTTTTGATTTTATTTTACAATTTACACATTTGGAAAGATCAAAAGTTCTTTCCACAGTTTGTGATGGAGAAATATCTTTTTAGTTTTATGTCAAATCAAAGTCATTTTCAGACGTGGAGGTAAAAGGCCCATCAGATAAAGGTACAGATGCTGTTTGCCTTCTGTCCTGTCATTTCTTCATAACCATTTTAACATAAAATACAGCAAATCAGTTCCTGATAAAGTGTTAGTTAATGATTCATTTCTGAATGAACTTCTTACTATTTATGTTGATGCACAACACTTTGTGTTAACATGAAAGAAAAGTCCCATAAAAATAAAGTTTGATTTGATAAAAGGTAACATGAATTTATAGTTTTTCAGGCAAAAAATCCTTTGATTTGAAAATGCATGATTATAAATAACTTTAATTTTGTCCACTGACACTCCCGTGGAGGATTATTAATGATAGGAAATAGGTTTGTTCCTTCATTCCTCGGGTGTGTTTGTGATCTGTGATGGACAGAGGACAGAAATGAGGGCGCGTGTGTTTCCATGACAACCCACCTGCTTGTGGCTCTTTACAAAGCCAGGCGGGGAGGGAGAAAAAGAAGGGCTAACTGTTACTGACAGGGAACTTCACCGAACTGGGGGGGGGGGGGGG
>BSAI01000189.1:23754933-24009252 GCA_036245035.1 Adrianichthys oophorus | reverse complement strand
GGGGGGGCACATGCTGCCCGCAGACGCAAACAGGACCCCCATGCGCAGCTTCACATGCAGGCAGCGTCCGCGGCAACAGTGTCCGGCGCATTCCACACTGGACCAGCAGGGATGGTGAGGCCGCAGGTTGCCATGCCAACAAACCACCAACCAACCCCCCGCCCAGAGGTGACACGTGACACACCCACAAAGAAAGGAGAACATGCTCCAGCATCCGTCCAACTGGAATAAAAGGCGGAGCGACTGACAGCAAACAGAGAGTGAAGCAGAACCCATCGGGGCTGTGAGGTGGAAGAAGTTCTGCTCTCAGATTCACTTCCTCTTCCAGGCTCCTCCCACTTTCAGAGAACACCGGTCACACTCCCGTTTTTATGGTTTTGGTACGAGGAATCCTCACAAAGTGAACTTTTTCTGGTTTTTTTTTAATCTTTAACTATTTCAGCTTCAGGAGTTTTAGGTGAAACCATTTGTGACCAAAAGTGACCAGTATTTGAGAGTTCTCTCTATTTACCATCAAATGCCCGTTTACATTCCTGGACCTTCCAGGATCAAAGAGGAAGCAGCAGAACGGATCATCGATCCTGATCTTAGTTCTGCAGCAGCGTGGAACAAACCTCAGTCCATCTGAGCGCATCAGTCACTAAAAGTGATTCAAGCATTTCTGGACCCTGAAGAGAACAATTCTCTTCTTTAATATTTCATGTTTGTTTTTTTTAACAGCAAAAAACAGCAGCCAAAAAAATGTAAAAAAATACAAAAAGAACAAAGAAACAGCGACCAAATT
Source organism: Adrianichthys oophorus (assembly GCA_036245035.1). Classification (NCBI taxonomy): domain Eukaryota; kingdom Metazoa; phylum Chordata; class Actinopteri; order Beloniformes; family Adrianichthyidae; genus Adrianichthys; species Adrianichthys oophorus. The sequence goes on along the minus strand of BSAI01000189.1, from coordinate 24,008,468 downwards.
TGACCGACTCACTAAATGAATGAAATGATCTGTAAAATCATCTTTGAATGTTAAAGTAAAACTACTTTTCTGGACTTTTACTCATAAATCATAAGTGTTTTAAAATAGTAAACTACTTCAAAAGTGAGAGTTTCTATCATCTCCAAGGAGACGCTGACAGTAAACATAGATGGGACTCTTTCGTATGAAAGGTTTGCTGACATTTGGAAAGAACGGCGAGGTCAGAGGAGAAGCCCGTTGGCGCAGAGCTTCACCTTCCATCCACAGACATAATGCACTCCGCTTCACTCTATAAGCCATACTCTGATGCCCTGCAGGACTGGAGCCATTTGGGACGTCACCTCACGGGAACACAATGCAGCAAAGACCAGGTGGACAGAGATAATAGGATGAGACAGTGAAAGGTTGGCTGCTGCTCCACCACGGACTCTGGTAGGAAACAGGGCTGGGCGCTACAGCAAAGATTTCCACTCTCTCCTTCAAACGGCCTGTTCCCAGGAACAAACGGCATGTCTTCTAGAAAACTCAAGTTCCTCGGTGACCTCTAAGCTGCCGCGTCTACCTGCTCAGTTAAAGACCCACTCCCATGAAAATGGTGTTTTTGTGATGATGAAGGATATTTCTAAAGACATTTAAGCTTCACTTTGCATTTCTGAGGATTCCTTTATTTAAATAAAAAAAAGATCATATTTGTGATGTAAAATATAAAGTGGGCGGGGCCACAAGCTCCCGGCTCCGCTCCATTCTGATGCATCCACCTGCAGACATCCAGATCCGTGAACGTCTTTGCTTTCGTGGAAGCTGGATCAGAACTGTATGGCCATTTTTTGTGCCCCGGTAATGTTGAGAAGCTGTAAGCTAGTGAGAGACAGAAGGGCGACAGGAAGGGGGGTCGGGGTTGCTGTGCGCCAACAGTCCCGCCCACAACTCTGAGGTAAATTTCCAACGAACTCCTGCCGCTCTGCAGACACTATATCCTAGAAAACGACACGGGTTTCATGATTTTGTCTAAAAACAGCAGAATCGCCGTTCAAAGAGCACTGGGAAGACTTTAAAATAGATGATCGGAGTGGGTCTTTAAGCATGCTTTGGACCGGCACCGTGTGCATACGGGATAAATGAAACAAGAACGGTTCCGTGAAGCAAAAGGCTGAGCTTATATAGAGATAACAGGAGAGAAAACGGCCGATACGAGCTGCTGACACTTTCAAAGACCATCTGGGCAGGAAAAAAGCTAACATTTTGGCCTCGTCGCCCAGCCCTGGTAGGAACCACACATAAACACAGTCACACTCATGCAGAAGGTTCAATAGTGGGATCAACTAGCTAACCTGCCGGTCTGGTCCCCTCTGAATACAGCTGCTCTGAAATGTCCTGCAACTCTAAGCAACGGCATTCACTGTTAACTTCAGTCCTCATGTCTCCATTCATCAGTAGTTTGTAAAATCATCTGCTGCAAATCTGATGTTCTGCAGGTCGTCACGGGATGCTGGTGAAAGGATCGGTTCCTTTCTCTAAAGATGGACGGAACCACTCAACAGGTCGATGTTAATGAGACACAAACGACACACAAATTACCTTGTAAATATCCTAGATTAACTCGATTCATGACATCGCTGGCTGTGAGGTTAGAGACATCCTCTACAGGCCGGAGGGAGGGGGGTGGGGGGGGGGAAGAGGAGCAGAAGGAAGAAGAAGAAGAAGAAGAACAAGTAAAAAAGAAAGCATCAAGCAGAACAGGTTGGCAGTGTTCAGACAGAACTGAGAAAGTGGAAGCATCGTAAAGAAGCTGTGCAGAGCTGTGAGCACAGGATCACCGCCGGATGATCTCAGGTTACAGCACGCCGTTTCATGACCGCGATGGAGGGTGATTCTGCTTGTGTTTGGGAGCACCAGCACACAGAAGCAGAGCGAAAAGGACCGAGGCAAGCAACTGAGGTGATGGAATTAAAGGTTTCTGCACCTTAGTGGAGTGATCAGGTCACACGGATTGAAGTGTGACTATTCAATCCCCTGGAATTTCAGAAACATTTTAGAAACCACGCTCACTTTCTTATATGATATCATCCATTTGCCAAAATCAAAACCATGTAAATACAACAATTTTTTAAAGTCTATTTATAAATGTACTGTGCTCTGAGGATGATTTGGATGATTTATAACAAAGGAATTTAAATATGTTTTAAAATGACAAAGTCTTCAAACACAATGCATCATGGTCTATATTCAACAAAATCTGGGAAAATTCCAGCGTACTGAATGTCGGATAACATGGCAAACGCCCAGGATAGAGCAGTGAGGGAGTTGTGTTTCTCTAACCAGAAAAATCTGAGGGGAGAAATGGTTTCTACGACTTTAAGCCCAGATCTGACCGCATGGTGGCGCTACTGAGCAAGCTTGGATACACCTTGGGTAGAACTAAATCACGTAACATTACCTTTAGTTTTTTAAAGATAGTTTCAATGGGAAAAATATATTTTTGTTAAATATTCATAATAAATAAACCATATGACCACAAGATATTAAAGGAAAGCAGACTATTCCAAGATGACCTGGTCGCAGACAACAACATGGCGCCAGAGCATCATTAGCTGGAAATCCTCGACCGAATTTCAATCAAAGTTCATGCTCTTCCCCTACAAAAAGACCGGAACCAATTTAAGGTTAGGCTTTGTTTGGTAAAGATACGCAGATTCTGCATCCGGCTAAAGTTGCAGAATTTCTGCTTCTGGCTAATGATGTGTCTGATGATGTGTTTGGGCGCCATCTTGTCTGCAACCAGGTCCCCTTTGACTATTCCCATGAGAGCTTTACAAACTGCAAGTTTTTGCATCTCCATGGCTTCTGCCGTTTAGAAGGAGTAGCAAAACAAAAACATGTCAGAATAAAGTCATTCTGACTGAACAGATGTTTTAGGAACCAGCTTTTCTTTAAGTTACTGGAGTCAAACTCCAGCAAACATCTGCCTGGGAGTCCAGCTGCAAAATTAAAGCAGGAAAATGAGAAAAAAATCTGCATCTGCTGCGCTCCTCCACAGCACACTTGCATCTGTCCAGGTCCACTCAGTCAGCTTCATGGTCTCTGCATCCAAACCGCAGTTTAACCTGCAGCTTGAGGCAATGTGGTCTCCAACCAACAACACTCCACACAAGGTTGATGAGAACGCAAAAGCATGGTGATGAGAGTTGAAAAAGTGGCCCTTTTTCAACTGATTGGTTGAAGCAGATGCTAAAATGAGTGATCGTTGCACCGTGCCACTCACCGTATCCCACGGTAGGCAGTCCCAGGTGCTTCATGCGGTTTTTGACCAGCTCGGACAGCTCCTGGCGCTCAGAGCGCCTGTAGAGGTTGAGTCTCTGCTGTGAAATGCGCTCCGCTCTGCTCCCAGGCTTGTTGCTCTTCCTGCTCAGCCGCCGCGCCCACTGCATGCTCTTCTTCCTCAGCAGCGGGTGGTCTGACTGGTCACTTGTGGTGGAGTTCCTCTGAGCTTTTTTTTTCCAGGAGTCTCCTCGATCACGGAGCTCCTCGCCGTGGTCTACGTTAACAGACACCTGCGACTACAGCAGAGAACAGCAATGTGAGCGAGAAAACTTACAAATACACTCCGATAGAGAAATGCTGAATTCATTTTTGATTATCTCAAGCATCCTTTGTTTGAAGTTTGTTGATTTTTATGTCTAAATTAAGATGATGTTATAACCTGTACGGGGTCTGTAGGGTTTTGGGTTGTCCGAGCCCGTCAAGGGTCGTACAGAGGAGCACTTCTGACGTACAGGTGACTGTCAAACAGCGTCCTTATGCCACATTCTAGGTTATTAAGGTGAGAGTACTAGCTCCTTACTGACCGCACACAAATGCTGCACGAACGCGGTGCACATGTGGTACAAAAGTGCCCGTAAAATACCCATAGGATACCCACACAAACTATGGTCTGACTGTCTAAGTTTCTCTGTCCTGAAGTTCACACTGCAGAAGGCGGGTATCCACCTGTAAGGGCAGTCAGGACTTAAAGTGGTGTTCAATGTTAGATGTGTTGTTCTGTGAGGTCATTTAAAGGTACAGGCTATGCCTTCAAGAAGAGCAGCTAGTGCTTTCTAAATGATTGATACTAGCAGAGGAAAAGATGTGACTTTTAAAAGCAGACTTTGAATCAAAGTGAAGAGCAGATGATCTTACCTGCTTTTTACTTTCTTTGGCCTAGGACAGACAACAGACAGAAGAAACAGCCAAGAAAGGAAATGTAATGAAAGATGGGGGCATCCAAAGCAAAGGAAAGAATTTCTAAAGCTAAAATCTGCATCAAAAATGGTAAATTTGTTGTATTTACCATTTTATGCTTTACTATTCAAAGCAGGAAATTAATTCAAGCAAGCAACTTCTAAATACTGGCAAACTGAAAGTTTCCCAATGGCATTAGGAGTTGGGTAACTTCTTCACCTCCTGGTGGAATATTGCATTTCAGCATTTTAGAGCAAATGATCCAAAAAAAGAAGGATTTAAAGATCAAGCACTTAGAAGCAGAATAATGAAAGCAGAACAGTGCAGAAAAAAACAATAGAAACAGAAAAAAAGAGGACCGGTGTGATAAAAGAAGAAGGAAAGAACGTCAATCCACATCCAAAGTCAGAGATCAGAAGGGAGCATCTTGCCTCAGACGTTGAGAACATGTGCGATTCGGTGCGGTAGATCCCGATGGGGATCTCTGCGCTGGAGGAGCAGAATTTCTGGAAGAGTCTTCCATAAGTTCTGATCCAAAGATCCTCCTCTGTGATTTTCATCTGAGGATGGAGAACAGAGATCAGGCTGTCGGTGCGGTGAAGCGAGCAGACGTGCACATGGATGTGGTGGCTCTCCGACGTACGACACACAGGTAACCGGAACCAGGGGTGGTGTCCAGGCCCAGCAGAAGTCGCATGATGGCAATCACAAAATCCTTGACGAATGACTGTTAAAGGAAAGAGAATTACGATTCCAACGGATAAGTTAAAACGAGGTCACAATTCAACATTAGAAGCAACTTCTCCCACCTGGTAAAGCAGTGTGTCGAGCATGCTGATGCTGAAGACTCGGCCTGCAGCGAACGGCAGGCGGAACATGAAGGCCAGGTTGGAGCCTTTATCCCGTTCGATCTAGAAAAAACAGAAAGAAATGTTTTAACCAAACACTTCTTGTGTTTCTTCTGCTCTGAGAGGAATGGATGTGTAAAAGATGTGGAGAGCAAAAGCATCTTCGCAGAGCTAATGGGACAAATACCTTCTCCAGTTTGGAGAGTGCGAGCGAGTAGCAGTCCTTTGCTCTGAACTGCATGAACCTCATGTTGGATGGATGTGTGAGCTCAGTGATGATGCTGAGGCTGGGGAACAGCCTGAGAAACAGACGGAGATAAATGCCTTTAATTCAGCGTGTTAATAAAGGAGCCACATCCACCCTTTGACATGCATACTTTGTCTTTGAGATAAGCTCATTCTTTGTCCTGTGAAACTACAAATAAGGAACCATTCATCCTCAGCTCTTAAGCCAGATATGATGCTCATCCCTTACATTTAGGAATCAACAGGGTCACTTCAGAGCTGCACTGCCAGCAAAAAAAAAAAGAAAAGAAAACTCCAATCTGTGTGTTACCTGAACATGGTCTGGACGTTGACGATGGTTTTAGCGTCTGCCATGTAATCTTCCTCCGCGCTCATGGTGCTCTCTTTGTCCACAACCACCAGGTTGTCAGCATAGATTATTCCACACTGGAGCAGATTATCCAAGCTGGTGTAAGAAAAACAAACGATGAAAAACTCTGATAAATGAATTACAGAATATGACTTTTCAAGGACAAACAACACTTTTTAGCAATGTACTTTACTTTTTAGAACCTCTAAGTATTGGAGATGCAGATAATTTACATCTAGATGAATGAGCAAAATTCCCCCCTCCCCCCAATCACATTTAATTTTACTGTCATGGTACAAAATCTTAAAGATAGTCAGAGATATAAAAAAGTTGGAAATTAAAGATTCCATTACAGATTTCTTTTAAAAAGGTTTGGTGCAAGATCTCAGAGGATGTTCATGATAAAAAACATTTTTACCTGCTAAACATCACACACAGCATTTCCCACAAAAAATAAATAAGAATAAACAAAGGCCGCAAAAGTACTGACTTATTAATGTCAAGACAGTACAGACAGAAAAAGTACTTAAAACAGACAAATGTTCCAAATGTACTTACATCTACAGCATGTTTATTTCAAACGACAAGATTTTCACAAAATCTTAACCAGATCTTTACAAAACACAATGTTAACCAAATGTCAGTCTGATCCGTCCAAATTGTTAACCAGATCTCTGTAAAACCTCATCCAGACATTTAGAAACAACAACCAGATCTTCATAAACGCTAACCAGATCTTAACTGTATGTTTACCAGTTTTTAACGAAACAAACAAACAGATTCTTACAAAACATTAATCAAATTTTTACCAAACCTTAACCAGAACTTTAGAAATGTTAACCGGATCTTCATAAAACCTAAACCAGAACTTTAGAAATGTTAACCGGATCTTCACAAAACATTAACCAAACATCATTACATCTTTCCGCGGCTCATCCCCTCTGACAAACCTAATTCTCAAGTTAGTAAATGTTATTGACTTGTTTCTGTCTGTAGAAATGCTCCATTTAGACAACAGTTACCAGTCCAATCAGAATCCATCTGTACTCTAGTCTGCTTGTGTCACCTTCTTGTATCTTTAATATGTTTCACTGAGTTTTGCTAATGGATAACAAATAAAACAAGTTGTTCACAATGCAAAACACATCAGAAAAAAATCAAGAACAATAAAAAAAGATGTTTAAAATAAAATCATAAATTGACTGAAATAAGTAGCATCAGCTAAAAATTGTTTTAGCATTCAACAGTCTGTAAATAAAATGTTGCAAAGAAATAACATTAGATCTAAATTCAATGACAAAAAAGGATTTAAAATAAAGATGACATTAAACATTTTAGTTCCAGTTCCCCCTTTTGAGTTAGGGTGAATACATGGCATCACAATTTCAAATCTCCATGACAACCAGCAGTTCACCCAGTCTCTCATCTTTAACGCTCAGGATCAGAATGACCGTTTCTTCTTCAATTCGAATGTAAAGCTTGAATACAAACATAAATTAGTTGATTCATTTGTAAATGTGTTTTGATCACAGGAGACTTACTTATCAATGGTTCCAGCCATGAAGTAAACCATAGGAAAGCAGCAAATAGCCTCCAGGAAGTGGTTATCCGGTCTGCAGAACATGGAAAATGAGGATGGAGAACTAATAACCTTCCAAATTCCACTGACAAATTCTGTTATAAATAAATCCTTGAAATATGCTTGCTGACGAGGTTTGGGAATATTCACTTGAGATGTCTCTGGAACATGAGGGAAATCAATATTTAATTCCTTGATGCAATAGAAGGATGCACAAAAAGTGGTTGCTATGGAGACTTCTGAGGTTGCTGTGTGTGTGTAGTTTATTTTTTCAGAACAGATGTGGTAAAAGTGATAAAATCCAATGTGAGATGGAGCTGAAAAGTGTCCTGAAACTCACAAAACACAGAGAAATACATATGTATTCAAGAAAAAAGGGAATATTAATTTAACAAAGTGGTGTCACTTTAAACAAAACTCAGCCCCAAAAGACTCGTTTTTTCCCCTCTGCATACAGATTTAAATAAATGCAACCAATCAAAAATGCATTTCATTACTTTATCAGCTTTACTCTACAGTTCATTTGTTTCCTTTAGTTTTTCAGGAAATGTATTTATTTAGACAATATGCTGTTTTAGTGAAAGCAAATTAAAATAGATAATTACTTTATTCTTTAATCAACAACCTCTGACCACAGAAATATCCATCAGAAATAATGATAAATACAACTGTGTCTTCAGCAAAACAGATAATTTTTTAAATTGAAATTGCTGTGTTCATTAACACACATTTATTTTTTGCCTTTGCATCAAAGTGCAGAATCTGATCATTTTGAATGGTTTTGTAGATAAAGCATGACAAATCAGACTGAAAGAGCAGCCAACTGACTCACGGGTAGTCCAGCAGCACCACGATGGGGTTGAGCTCCTTCCTGGGCCGATAATAAGCTCGCAGAGGGACTATGAAGTTGTACAAACCATTTCCAGCAGTCTCTGCAGACACTATAATCAGCTTATTCTTGAAGCCATATGCCTTGGCATCCTCAAAGCTATTATGTGTGCAGCCCTGAGTGGAGACACAAATCATCAGAGTTTCTGTTTTCCTTTGAGTTGAATCAGAAAAATGATGGCAGCAGGTGGGTTTCTATGAATCTAAGACAGCTTTCTTTGACTCACCTTATCAAGGCGGAGGCAGCAGAAGGGAGCTTTCTGTGGAAGGAGGTGGCACAGCGTTGGAGAGCTGCCGATGTACGGGGAGTTTGGTGGGTAACCCTTCACGAAACTAACACGTTCAGAGACAAGACACGTGGAGTCAGTCTGAAAGTTTTCCTTTAATAAATGCTTAAACACTTGAGAGGAGGGAAACTTCAGGGACCTGAGCAAAAACCGTTTTAGATCACTTTCCTTTATGATTAGCTACATAAAGCTGTATAGAAATGGGGGGTTGGAGGTGAACTGAAAGAGCAACACTTAAATCACAGCACTTATAAGTGATCTGCTGCTTCTCAGGGCCTTCTCCTCCCTTCTTGTTAATGGACGGGAACTGACACTGTTATGGTCAATCACTCCTCTGGCAGATTTATGATACTCCTCCTTTTTTCAGCTATTTTTTGTCTGTTTCTACAGAAACTGTTTTTTACTTTTAGATTGTGTTTTCTGTCTGTTTTCTTTGATATTTTCTGTCTTCTTTTTTTCTTCTGACATTTTTGTTTGCAGATGTTCCTTAATCGCCCAGATGTCCTGATTGGTCGAGGATCTACCTGACTGTTGGACTGCTGGACCACTTCCCCAGCTGTCACACAGAGCTGACATTTCTTTTCTATTTCTGCAGTCTCCATAACATTTGGTTATTTTAGTGAAAAGTTTTTTCTTATAAACAAAAATTCAATTATTTCCGTTACTGTGGTCTTTGTGTGAGTTTTATGGCATTTCATTTGTTTTTGTTTCTTTTCTGTTACGTCTTCTTATAGATTATAGACTAAGTTTATAATCTCATCAACCAACAACATTTGCATTATTTGTATTTTATAAATGCAGAATTGTTGCCCTCTGTAAGATTTGAGGGAATCCTATATCTAATTTTCACCACACGACTTCACTCTGCATCTGTTTGCCTCGTATTTGTGACACAGGCTGAAAGGGAAACGTGTCTTTAAATTTCTGTTAAACTGATCTTTTTTGATAATGTTACTGTCATGGCCAGCCGCCACATGGCTCTGTGATACCGTAAATTTTGCTCTCTGTTCCTCTGCGGTTTCCTGCCAAGCCCTTGATGATACTCAAGCAGACTGAAGATAACTCAGGCAGAATGTGCTGCAGTAACTGAAGCTGGAGGATTATATCATGTCCAACATTTTGGGAACTCACTGATGGAAGGGATCAGTCTAACAGGTGCTGCTCAAGAGCACTTCTTTCTTTCTATAATTGAACTGGACAAAAGTCACGCAGAACAAAGTTCAGAAATCCTCAGATCCTAACAGTATCTGGTTAACTCACAGAGGAGCAGAACAGTGAAGATCAAACGAGAAAGACGAGCTGACCTCCCTGCCATGACATCACCCACACATCCATCACTGCCACTGTGCGGCTTACAGCCATCATGACACACTCATTACATGCTGAGTTCACACCCATCCTTCTTTCTATAAGCACTGATGCATTAAACAGGAGAGGGGAGCTCAGTCACATTCAGAGCAGAGAACATTCGAGCTCTGCTGAGCTCCTCAAACACCTTCCAGGCACTTACTCCGGCCCTACAGAGCCTTCTTCATCTGATTGGTTGGTCTCGTCCTCTGACTGATCGCTGAGTAGATCGCAGGGCAGAATGGCGGAGGAGTCAGCGATTTCTAGGACAGGTGCGATGCTGGGCCTTCGGCTTCCAGCACCGTTCTCTGCAGGAACAGTCAGTTTGCTGCTCTCCTCCGGAGGGTCGGGGTGCTGGAGATCGATGGCGACAGTGCCTACAAAAATGACACAAAATCAGCCATCGAGGAGCAGCACATGTCCCAAAGGAAATCCCATGCCATAGCAAACCAATCGGCATGTTAGGAAAAGGATGACGTGTTCAGAATTGGAAGACTTTCACATCTGTTGGGCTTTAGGGAAAGAAAAATCCGACTTAAAAACCATCATATTTCAGCTTGTTGTCAAACATACAAAAATATCAGATAGTATTAAAACTTACTAAACGGCAAATTCAACCTCAGTTTTTAAAACTGTTCAGAAAAACTCTTTAAACGGTAAGAGCAACGATTAGATTAGATTGAGTGCCCATTCCTGCTTCCAGGAAATGTGAAATAGCAATAATGGTGATTGTTTTCAGTCAATATAGAAGTAGTTACCAAATTATGTTTTAATAATATGAATTCATTGCTCTATATTCAGAAAGCAGGAAGCATTTGTGGCAGCTGCCATTTTTCCTCAGGAGGTGACAACCCAGCAAATTCCTCTCAAAACCAGACTGTGCAATTCTGAGAAAAAAAAAAAACATAAGCTGTTAGCTTATTTCACATGTAAGTCTTTTACACGGCAATTAGAAGAAGACTGTAAGTTTGAGCTTAATTTAGATTTGTTCTGACGGGTTGTTTTGCCATTTTAAAAAGAAAAACAAAACACAAAAGAGATTTTAAAAAAAAACATGAAAAATTACTATTAGTAGGACATTTTTGTATTTTACAGCAAAATCTTCCCTCATCAAATCATCAGATCAGTGATTATTTGATGCAGCTATATAGAGCAGGGATGGGCAAACTTTGTGACTCGTGGTTCAAAAGGGAATTAAAGTTTGACAGAAAGGCTGGACCAGGAGCAGACTCAGAAAGAAATATGAAACCCCCATCAATTTTGATTGAAAATTAATAAATATATTTAAGAACAAAATATTTTGAAGTTTTTATTTCAAAACTGTGACTTTTCTTCTCCTTTTCGTACCAATTACTTATCCCTCAGGAAAAAACGCAAACTCAGAGAAAAGTTACTTTAAAGTTATGGAAAAAACGACTGTCCGACTCGGAAAACACGCAAGAAAGTCTGAAAAAGAACAGATCTTCCAACATCCCATGAATGCAGAATAACTTTCTACATCCTAACAAAGGTCCATTTATGTCTATTGCACCATCAAGAGGTAGACACCAGAATTACAGGGAAAATCAAACATTAATAAGGTTAATCAATATAATCAATACCAGTTTTTAAAAGGCCCCTGGGATTTAGTTAACCCACCCCCATATAAAGCTATAAATATAGATATACTTTGCATAATACATCAGTCTTCATACATTGGAAACAGTCCTAAAATGCTAAACGGATGATCACTCTGTTGAATGAATGTTTCAGGACTGTGACCCAGTCATGTATTTTTGACAGTTTGTTAACAAGAGAAATTCATATTCAAGACAAGCAAGAGTTGTATTCATAACAAAAACAAATCGTATTCAAGACACAGTTGTGCACGACTTTGTCATTATGAATGTTTCTTGTTGACAGTTTACCCCATCCTCTATTCCTCTTCAGAGGAACTTCTTGTCTGATCGCGTCTGGTTTTCTGCTGCTGTGTTTTAGTCTTACCCATGCTTGCGATGATGCTGTGCACAGGCAGCCTGGAGGGGGCGTCATAGAGGCCAGTGACAGGCAGACCCTTGCTGTTTTTCTCCTCCTGCTTGAAGATGAAGGCTGAGTTCTCCTCCTTAGTGATGTTGATGTAGTAGCAGGTATCAGAGGCAGCCATGATGTGGCGCGGGCCCGGGTTGAGGAGGATGCTCTTGTTGTCCTCTCTCTTCACGCCAATCAAACAAACGCCATACCTGAATGCCCATCAAAACAGTTTCAGCACTTCCTATTCCTTCGGTTTAAATTCGCTAACATCCTAATATTAAATTGGCATTGTTCTGCATGAGGGAGGACTGGCTCACTTCTTGTGGGCATGAAAGGAGGCATATGTGAAGCTCTTTCCGTCGTACTCTCCGAAGAACTTGCTGTCACCCAAGCGGATGTGGTAGACCTCGTTTCCAGAGCAGCGTCCATACATCCTCTGCCATTGCTCCGGGGACAACTGCCCCTCTCTGGAAAAGCATCATCATAAAATTGTGTTTACTGAAATGTTAGAAAATGCTAATCAAAAAAGCACAAATAGGATGTTCAAAAAGTTTTCTTGTCATTCATGCTTTGTTTTGAACAGATCCAGGATATTTTTACACTGCAGAAAGAAAGAAGCAGCGTCTCCTGCATTTAAATTTCCCTACAGGCCATAACTGAAAACTCCTCTGACCCACTTCACTCCAGCAGAGAAGAAAGGAACAAAAAAAGCTTTGAGGTCAAAAAAATTTGTCAGTTTTCATGCATCAGAACTGTCAGGTGATAAATGCTTCAAAAAAACTAAAAAATAAATTCCTCTAATAACAGAATGGACATTAAGATGGACGAGAGGAGATCTTTGGGGGAAAGAACGTTCATTCAGTAACATCTGCAGATTTAAACTGATTTGTAAAGACTGAGGAAGAACCAAAGACAGCGCCTCATAATCAACCTATCATTCACTTGGTAAAAATGGTAAATTGGTGTATACTGATATAGTGCTTTTCTACCTTGCTCTGAGACCCTAATAGCTTTACAGTCAGAGTCCTACTCACCCTAACCCCAACCCTGTCTGAAGCTATTTTCAAGGTATTAGTATCGTTAGGATCTTAGTGACAAACAAACTATTTTCCCTGAAACCTTTTTTTTTTTCCCAATTACAACACAATGTATTAATATAACATTCTTTGCAACAGTAAAATAAAATGATCAATAAATACTAGTGTGTCTCTGTAATCATAACAAATATTTTAGGGTAACAACCTAAATAAGTAAGTGTAGTTAATAACCAAAATGCAGAGAATATCCAATCGCCTCCTCACTTCAAAGAACAATAGGAGTGGTAATACAAATTTTCATTGTTGTATTCTCATTAATTTTACATTGGATCATTTATTATTTTTGAAGCACAACATGAACGTTCAGCCTGGTAATATTATATGATCATTGTTTTTTTTACAGTGCTGGTAGCACGTATAATTTCTCCCTCCTTTTTATTAAAATTTCATGAACTCATCTTTGATAAACAACACTTGAGTCACGCGCTCCACGTGTGTACCACTAGCATACACACCAGTTGGAGCGATTGCGGCGCTCGACGTCTCACTTGGACGGTGCACCTCTCTGCTAGAATCTGGTGTTACCGCCCTTACAGCCACGTTTTTGTTCCTTCAGAGACAGCGTGAGCTGTCTGCATCTACTTTGGAAAAATACACACGCTTTCCGCTCAGCTATATTGGAATAGAGCTGTGAAAGAAAAAGCTTTCAGCAACTTTCCCCAGATGTGCGCCACTTCCACATTTTGCACCAAAACTCTTCCAACTGTAGGTACTAGTAAAGGGTAGCGACAGTCCAGTGTGAACACCATGAATGCGTGTCACATGCCCAGTGTGAACATTGTATAATTATCATCTGAACAGCACTACCGAGCTCCATCAGTCCACAGTATTTAGGAGATTATAAAAAATGGAAAATCCTAAGGGGCAGCAGTGGCTCAGGGGCTGAGCAGGTTGGCCAATTGAAGGATCAGCAGTTTGATCCCCACTCCCCCCAGTCAACTATTGTTGTGCCCTTGGGCAAGGCACTTCACCCTCCATGCCTCTAATGTTGCTCCACCGGTGTGTGAATGCGTATGAATGTCCCAGTGACGGTCAGAGGGGCTGTACTGGCAGCCACGTCTAGGCCAGTCTGCCCCATGGAAGCTGTGGTTACATCAGTAGCTCACCATCACAGTCATGAATGAATAATGGATACACACTGTAAGCGCTTTGAGCATGTGGAAAAGCACAGAAAAACCCAGTCTATTATTGTTATTATTTTATTTTCCAGGACTGGGTAGCACGGATGAGAATTTGAAACTGTCCTGAGAATTTTCCCCCGATCCCACCAGCATAATTGGCTCCTTTCCATTACCATCCATCTACCACTAGTTTGTACAAGTCAAGTCTGTTGTTCAGATTGACAGGTAAGTAAATACCTGCATTTTGACTACTTCTATCTCCCATTAAAGATGCATCTCACTGCAGACAAATGCACCAACATTCCTCTCTATGTTTATCATTTTATCCCTAAACATGACCAAGATACTCAGACATCCTATTCTCCCCTCAAGACACCCCCCCGCGCGCTTCATGGCTGATAAAACAGAGACTCTCCCTACACGCTGGTTATTCTCATCATTCACCATGTCACATCCTTGTTTACCTGCACAAAAAGCTGCTGCATGCTGAATTGGTCATTTTCATACAAACACGCCATCTGGACTTCTTTATCTGAGTCAAGTGTTCTGTTTTAAATAATGCAGAAAATTAAATTTGACCTTTTCAGACATCAACAAAGAAACATTTGCCTTTTTTGTATGTGACACCAAATAAGCCAGAGAAACTACCTGCAGTGAAGAAACTAATAAAACATGAAAGCACTTTAGGGTTTGATATTTGGCAATGTTCTTGTTTTTAACACAACTCATGCATTAGAGGTTTATTTAAACATGTTTAGATAAAAATATTTATGGATTGTAATCCATAAATATATGTCCAGAGCAGTCGTGTGTACTTACTGGCCCCTGGAGGTGTGAACTAGGAGAGTGACTAAGGTAGACGTGGCCGGACAGACGCAGTTGAGGGCCAGCATGGCATACTTGAACTCCTCTTCACACACCACATGGTCTGTGGAAATGCAACAGGTTCTTCAGCAAAAAGGTCAGAATTCTTTGACCTCTGAAGATTTTCATCTTTTTACCAGCAAACTTGACGTGAAATTTGTTTTCAGGTTTGAGGATTTGGACGTAAAGAGGACAGTTCGGAGCGAAGTCCTTTGCTGCCCAGGCTCTCAGGATGGTTTGATGATCCTGTTGGAAACATATCACCTCATTATACTGATCCAGTGACTTGTAATAGATGGAAATTGAACTTTAGGAACCTTGACTTTTATCTGTTAAATGAGCTCCATACGCAACAATTAAAATACAATTCACATATCTCCAAAATTCTTGGCTAATAAAAAAAAGAAGTGTTAATAGAAGTGCAACTGTATCTTAATTCTTTATTGGAGTTTGCTTGTGATTAAATAAGTTTGCATCCGTATGACTCACAGCGGCAGTTCTGTCGACCTCATTCCTGCTGCTCAGGATGAAGCAGGCCTCTGCGTCGTCCATCCTGAAAAAATAATGACAAACTTAAAGTGTTCACAGGCAAGTTTGAGAGGAAGTTTTACTACTATTTACCAAAATCCCCTCATATTATCGTAGTTTATCATAGAAGAAAACCCACGAAGCAAACATTACAGTGAATGGATGGACTGCCTAGTAAGATTAAGTAATGACATAGAAAACTGCAAGGTCAGAGTAATTCCTGAATCATCCATCATAATTCAAATCCCTTCCTTAGTCTATGAGTGCAATTTAATTTAAGTAGATAATCAATAAATCCTGCAGTATCTTGTAACTAGCTACCTTTTATTGAGTCTAAGCTGCCAGAAGATTCTCCATCAACCCGTGAATCTCCAGCATTTGAACATTGTGTCGTGCATGATTTAATTGTTTTATTTACATGTATAAACGTTTGGTTCAAAGCTTTTCCTTACTTGGCTCTCATCAGGTCCTGGTCTTTCAGGGCTGATCCTTGCAGGTAGATAACCCTCTGTGACCACAGAGGAATCTGGAGAATACGCCGGACTTGAATATCTATCTCAGTTGGACACAGGATCACCACGTAATAATCCTGCAAGAGGCGGAGTTTAAATTGGAAATTTATTTTTAAATCGTTGATTATTTATATCTGTTTTACACAAAAAAAATGTTTAACTCACACTACACACTTAAAAGGATTTCCCCTCATCAGCAAAAAGACCAAAAGTATAAAATAAATTTGTGTTACATGAGGAAAAACCAGAAGGTAATAATTGAGTTTGGGGAAAAAATTTGTTCATTTAAAGCCGCGAGCGGCGTTGCACCCCCTTCTGCCCTCGTTGCCCCCTTTCGATCTTTTTTCAAAATGGTGTCTTTTTTGTTGGTTTTCTCTCCATAGCAACCATTTAATTTTTTGGTTGCCCGGGGATGACGAAGAGGTCTGTGTAATTTTTAGAAGAATCAGCAAAAGTATATTTTTGGATTTCCATAACAACAGAGGTTTCTTGTTAGCTACACCCACACTTCTGATATGTTGATATTGTATGTCATAGTTCAAGCTAAGCATTTAAGTATTACATTTTCATATTATTCCGGTAAAAGATGTGCGTGTAACAGGGTAACGCTAACATCATTAAAAATATACAAAATTTAAAACAATGATGCTCGAGGAGTTGGGAGGTGATAGATTGAAATCCCTAGGAGTTAAAATTTGTAGAACATACTAAAAATTATTATTATTATTTTAATTAAAGATGGTGACCTCTTCCGGAGATCAAAGGTCAAGGAAACTTTAGTTGTGGTTGTAGACTTAACCTGATGATATGTTTGTGAAATTTTGTGAATATCGCTCGAACAATTTGCATTGCAAATGCAAAAAGCCTTTCTTAAGCACAGAGGTTAGAAACCTGTAATTTAAACTAGGGCCATCCACGTAGTGAGTTTACGCACGCAATTAATTAAAAACAAATTTTGTGTTATGTGACCAGAACTTCTTTTCTAGGTGTGCATTACACACAGCAGCCAATCAGAATCGAGTATTCACCCGGACCATTTAAAGTGCAGAAACACAATGTTTGTTTCTTATGTTTATCAGCATCTTTGTTTTATTGGAGACAAAAAAAAAATGAAGGAAAAATTTCTCTCTGGCATGTTTTTTGCTCAATAGCTACATAAAATTGACCTAATAAAACATTGTGAGTAATCGTGATTAATCACAACTCAAAAGTGCGATTAATCTGATTAATTTTTGAATCGACTGACAGCACTAATTTAAACAGTCTAATCCAAATGAAATGCTGAGCAGCACCTGTAGTCTGGGATGAGCGTAGAACTCATTGAGGAAGTCCATCAGCAGGTCAATCTTCAGGGAGCTGACGCACAACACCACGTGCTTTTCCGTCTGCGCCCGGTGCCGGCTGTAGTTCCCTCCCAACTTCTGGCTTTCCATCCACAGGTATGCAAGTTCCTCAAACTGACAAAGTGTGAAATTAGAAAGAATAATTCCTGTTGTGTTATTTTTGTTTTTTCACTAATTATCTCTGCAGATATAACAAACTCTTCATCAGATTTCATCTGATCTGTAGCCAAAGACACCTCTGATTAGATTTCACACTTCTTGTTAGCTCCCACCAGCTACAGGAATCTGTCATCCTAATAAATGACAAATCATGAAGGACACCACCACGGTTCATGTGTGAAATGCTTCAGGAGGATGTGACTTATTAGATCCATACCTGCAGTGGAAGGACTACCAGCGCGACACAGATGAGAATGACCACCAGCAGCTGTGAAGGCCAGATCTGTGGCGTGACGTCTCCGTAGCCCACCGTGGAGAAGGTGACGATGCAGAAATAAAAAGAGTCAAACAGAGACAAGTTCTTCCCCGCTCTCTCCAGATGCTGGATCCCACAAGCTCTGCAGGAGAGAACACAAAATGAACACATCAGACGGATTCACGGACGGTTAGCACAACACAAAACAAATATGGTGTTTTTGTCACTGAGACATTAAGGCCTCATGGTTCAATCCCATCAAGATCAAAGGGAATTAATGTTAACACAGCAAGAGCCTCTAGTTGAAGTGACACCATTGATTGTTTGTTCGGTTCCCTTTCGCTGCGTGCAGTGATTCTTCTGGGATTTTTCCGGACACATTAGAGATTTAATGAAAAGCAGAGGATAGGGTTGTGTAACCAGACAGTGTGAAGATGAGGAGGAGGAGAGGGCTGGCCGGAATTCAAGAAGACAGATGAAGAACTGCAGACATTGTTTAACAAGAAGGGAATAAAAAAAAAATAGGAAAAAAACACAACTAAGAAAGTCCATGTCCAGGGCCAAAGACCACAATTGTTTTGGCTACAAAATTTGACCATAAAATGTAAAAATAAAATGTTCTAAAGTTTATTTTTGAAAGTACAACAGAAGTTTTTACTTTGAAACACAGACCTGTTTCCTGTTTCTCTGGCTTTTTGTTGCAAAATTGATGCTTCGATTGACGTCAGGCATGACAGAGGTGATGTAAACATTTGATTGATTAATGAATGTTGTATTGTTTGTGTAAGGCTTAAGCCTTTCTACTGTAAAACCACACTGAATTACAACAAAACAGATGCCATCAATAACAGAAATGATAAATTATGAAAACATATCTACATAAAAAAGACCGAGGCGAAGATCTGCCATGACCTTCATCACCAAAACCGTGAAGAGCAGCATTAAGAAAAGAGTTCAAAATATGATTTTAACAATCAAGAACTCCAACACAAATGTGTACCTAATGGACAAACACTTGAACATTGAAAGCAGCAGGTGATTGTCCTGCACTGCAGGATCCCTCTTTGTCATCTCAGCAGCAGACCAGCAACCACACCTGCATGTGAGCCGAGTATCTGTTTGCACACCTGCTCTGCGCTCTCGTAGCAAGGAGGTCTCATAATTATCTGCCATAGCAACTAGGCTCTGAGGAATCACTGACAAAACCGTTCAGAGTAATCTTAATGCAACCTTTTAACGATGAAATAAAAAAGCGGGATGAAACAATTCTGAAAAGTCATTTTAAACCGAGAGATGCAGTTAAATGACGTCCAGCTTGCCTGTCTGATTATATTCACCGCTTATGTAAAGAAACTCTGTAAAAACATGCAAAATATTGCTTTCAGGGCTGAAGTTTGAGTCAAGTCTTATGGTCTCAGAACACCAAAACACTTTTGCTCACACCGCTTTATTAGAAAAAGCTGAGATCCCCCTGGTTTTGCTGCCAAAGGGGATGTTTGATAGCAGATGTTCACTCACCCCGTGAAAACCAGACACAGCAAGGTGCAGATGAGAATGAACACTTGATTGAACATGGCAGAGTGGGTCCTCTGGATGGCACGGTGGAAATCATTCTGGAGACAGAAAAGAGAAGTCTTTTGTGATGCGCAAACTCAGGTGATAAATCATTTCAATAAAACCCTGCGTTTGGAATGTTTACAGGTGT
Organism: Adrianichthys oophorus; assembly: GCA_036245035.1. Lineage (NCBI taxonomy): Eukaryota > Metazoa > Chordata > Actinopteri > Beloniformes > Adrianichthyidae > Adrianichthys > Adrianichthys oophorus. The sequence continues at coordinate 23,989,111 of BSAI01000189.1, read as the reverse complement.
ACTCAGTGTTTTAATGCTAATAAGAAGAATGTCATCCTGGCGTTGACTTTCAGAGACTGTTCTCAGATCAGAGTATTTTCCACCATGCTGGCGCACAAACATGATTTGACACTGAATTTCTCCACTGACAGCTCCGAGCCATGTCAGCACTGCTTTAATGACTTCCCCTCTGCATCTCCGTCCGTGGACACAATGCACCACAGACCTCCCTCAGCCCCCATCTTCTAAAACTAAGAAAAAAATCACCTAAATTGGACTCCAATTATTTTATTTTTACACCAAAAAGTTCAAAAAGTGTAGAGCTGGATGAACAAAAGCTCATTTTGTGGATCTTCTATCCTGCTTTCAAATACCTTCTCCTACATTAGCATACTGTCTGTCTGATGTGCAGCGGCTCACGACTCATTTCCAGTCGCACCTTGTTACAGCAGCCGTGTCCTGCCTGCCTGCCACCTCCTCTCTGCTCGCTCCATATTCCTCCATCTGCCAGCTAGTGCTTTGGCATGAAGCTCTTGCTCTGTCATGGCCTCATCTATATCACAGCGAGAGCACATACTGCACTGGTTGAACACCATCCAACTGCTGAGAGTATCATGTAGCAGCTATATTCCTCCAGAATTCATACTCCCTCAACAGTTGAGCGTTGCTTCTCCGTCTAAATATTTTTACATTTTTACAACTCTGTAAGTTATCAATCCCACTTTTACATTTACAAATGCAGACAGGCTCCATCTTTTAGGTATTTGCATAATGTTGCACTATAAATCTCCATAAAAATCAACCAACAAATAAGAAGTGATGGTTTTATCCATGTATTTATTTACACGGCCTGCGACTAATGTAAAGACAGGAGCACTTTTTAGACATTTGACAGCATCCTCCCTCACACAGCCAATAAATGATTTGGTTTTGCTTTGATGGCTGAAAAATTAGACAACAGGTTAATTTATAGGAGCAGCCTTATAAGCGTCAACATAAACTGATTTCAGCCCCAGCTCCCTCTGTTGTGCGTACTGAACTACACTGTAGCGGCAGACTTACAATCATGTTTTCCAGGGCACCTTTGGCAAGCCAGCAATTAAGAAATACTGGGACAAATATGTTTCTTAATGGAGGCCAGAAGATCTAAATGAAGAAAAGACAAAAACAAGTCAAAGTTAGAAATGTTAAGATTAAGTTAGATTGAATAAAATAAAAAAAAAAACAAAAAACAAACATTTGAAATAGATAATTCAGAGGATTACAAAGGGCGAATGTCCCTGTGTTTGCCTGCTAAACAATCAAGAAAAGTCAGTGGTTTACACACAAATGCATCATTTTTATGGTGAAACATTTGAATGTGCTAAAGCTAACACAGCACTGATAAACTTAAATATTATCCAAATGATCAGAAGTACTCACTGTGATTATAAATGGCACGGTATTGATCATCTCCAATATGAAGGATATCTGGAAAAACTGCTCCCAAATGTTCCCCTGGAATGAACCAAACAAACGAGTCACTCAGCACAAGTTCATGATTACGCCTGAATGTTACGACAACGGCAGAGATTTTCCTATTCTTTAGTTTGTTATAATTATTGTTTTTTTAATGCACTCAAACACAGAGCCTGACTGCTGCTTACAGTGCTTTAAATGCTTTTGTTAAGAATCTGCTAATAATTCTTGCCTGAAATGTAAGTTGTAATTGTTTTTAAATGAAAACTTGATTCATTATTTTTCTTTCATGTTGTTATTTTCAATCATTTCTTTCGACTCTTGTGTAATCTATGTTTCTACTATCACATCATGTAGTGTACATATCGTCCTCAATGAGGAAAACTCAGCTACTTTCTTACAACAGAGGTGCTAATCCTGTTTATGGTGGGTGTAGACGAACAATGATGCCAAAGCTGGATAGATGGTCAAAGAAAAAAAAAATGCAATAAAATCTCAGTTTTCTGTTTACATCAACAGGCTTAAAACAAAAATCCAATAAAGATTTTAGCACAAGACGAAGGCCTGGGTCCAGATACTTCAGTTTAACCAATGACTGTATATGACAACTGGACTGAGTCACCCCTCCCCCCTGGTGTTCTAAACAGGAAGTACCTGCTGGCTGATAGACTTCTTTAGAGAAATAAACTTCTTTAGAAATAAACAGCTAATCAGCTTGATATTAAATACACATTCTTTATTTTGTTTTTTGTTCAAGTTATAAAGTTTTTTTTTAAACCAAAACATTAGAAAAAACTGTCAGTGGTTTGAACTGAAGAAGCTCCTTGGATGAGTAAAGACACATCTTCTAGATCCATCTTTAAGGTCTAGTTGCTTTGAAGAACAGATTCCTGAGCCTGGATGACAGAATCTTCTCAGAATAAAAGCTTGGTGAAGACGTACAAGTGTAAACTAAATGCAAACATTCACATCAACCAAGACGTTTTACAGTCAATAAAAAATCAGTAATATGTCAGCAGATAGAAGCTCTGATAAATGACTGAAAGTTTTTTTTAAGTCTACCAGGTTGCTTTTTACAATGCAGCATGTTCTAAATCGAATTCAGGCTAAACACTGACTGCTCTCTTCCTCTTGCTGATGTTCTTATGGAGGGACGCTAGACTTTCGGTGACATTTTGCCTTCCTATTAAATTTCCCAAATAAGGTTCTGCTCCAATCAGCTTTATTTCTGAATCTCATTACAGATAATTTCCTTTGAACTCTCACTGTGGGATGGAGTAAATGTAGATTAATCAAACCACAGCTTCACGGTTCAGTCCGGCAGTAAAGTGAGGGCCTTTTCTTGCATTAGCATTAAAGAGTATTTTAGTCCCTGTGGTTTCAGCTCCTTTTATGGAAATGCTTTTAACTTTTGATGAAACGTTGCTTTCAGTCTGCTGATGTCTTTTCTTTAATGAGATTTTAGCAAATGTAAAATGATCTGCTATTAAAGCTGCTCAATTACAGTGTCTTTGGAAATGATATCTTTCCGTACAACACGGCCTTTCTGCAACCACAGGATGTTACGGTTGTTCAATGAAGCATTAAGTCTATACTTATCAAATAAAGCTTATTAACACGTGGGGATGTGGCCAGATCGTGATCTTAGTTTAAACAATGCTTAGTTTGGAATTCAGGCAGATTTCTGCACCTGAGCCTAAACTAAAGGCTGACTAGAGAGAAAACAGGCTGTGCTTTAAAGTTTGCTTCAACACAGTAATGCGACAACATGTGTGAGTCAGTGTACAACAGTCGCTTACCTTGTAGCTTAGATATGTTATGAGCATAGTCTCCAAAAAACTGATTAAGGCCACTGTCACCTGCAGGGGGAGAGGAAGATGAATGCACCTTTCACTCCAGACTCCTCTGGCTTCTCAGCCAGCACTTTGGGGTTTTTTTGTCTGATGAATTATAGCTGAGGTTCAGCGTGGAGGTAAACGCTGAGTCAGCACAGGCAGCAGGATTTGTGCTGCCACTCTCACCTGTATCGCCCATACAGGTTCCCTTCTGGTCACCCAGAAAATGAGCTCCCTGTCAAAAAAAACCCAAATTAAAAATCCAAAAACAGTTCCTCAAGATACACAGCATCTTTAAACAGTTAAATGCACTTGTGACAGAAACGTGAAACTCTTCTCACACGTACCAGTTGATTTCTTGTGAATCTGTCGCATTGAGGAAACTGCTGTTCCGACACATTGCACTGCAGAGAAACAGAGGTGAGGACAAGAATTCAGCTGAATGAAAAGCAAAAGAGGATGAAGAAAAAAGATAGGAGGCCTCCTTAATACACGATAACATGTTCTGTTGTCTCAACTGAGATTAAATCATGTCTAAAACAAAGAAAATAAAATACTTATGACTCATGATGTATGATTCAAGGGGGTTTGTGAAAACAAGGCCTAATTTGAAGAGAAAACAGAGATTTACTATCAATAATAAAACATTTTAACATAGGTGCCCTGTGTCTTTGTAACATTTTGTTTTTTCATACTTTTCCTGTGGAAAACAATGAAACCAGACAGAAAAACAGAAACTGGCTTGAGGAGAAGAAACACGTTAAACAACAAGTTCGGCGCATCGAAGAACAAATTGATCATGTGACTGACCATGGATTACTGTTGACCTCCTTGGGGTTATCCAGACTAACTCTCAGGATGTAGAGGGCGCAGGTGAGAATCTTCAGAGCAAAATTGAACAAACGGATTCTCAAACCTGTATGGATAGAAAAAAAAAACAAACAGATTTTTTTTTTAATTTGCTGATTTTTCATCCTACTAAAGCAGGTTCATCAACATTTTGGAACCTAAAGTTAAAACTGAGACTATTGCTGGTAGTCCAGAACCTTCAATATTTCAAGAGTTCTTATTTCTTTAGAGGCATGCATGCATGCTGTCCTGAAGAATATCTAATGAAGCTGCAACTGATGGTTTTGACACGAGAATCCTGCAAATATTGATAGATTTATAGTTGTCTCTTTGAACAACACAAAAGAAGACAGGTGACCCTTCAAAATCTGGAAACCCGGCAACAGACACATGTAGAAGCCACGGGGGTGTCACTAACCTTTCCAATCAACCTCAGCAGCTACATAATCTTCTCTGGCATGGCCTCTATAGATGGAGCCTCCATCAAGGTTAAGATCATTTGAAACTGCACAAACAAACACTGAATGGAACGACCAAAGCCTGCAGCCAGATGTAACATTTTAATTAGAGGCTGGTGGTTCTCAGACGCCGCTGAGCAGATGAAGGAAAGTCGATGCGGCCCTGTCAAAGTTAATGACACCAGTTTCTTCTTTTTATCATTTAGGCACGGTCCTGACATGTGTCACAAGTGTGAGTTTAATGTACAAACACAAAAGCTGCCTTGCTGCAGCAAATGGACCACACGTTTCCCAGCTTGGGGGCCATTACATCCCAATGCCACAACCACAACAACTGCAAAATTAGCAGCTAATCTTAATGTGGAAACTTGACCCCCGCATCCCTGACCACAGTTTCCCATGCTATGCCTCTGCTGATGTTTGTCAGCAGAAGACGAGATGCTTCTTTAGCTGTACTTACTTGACCTTTGGTTTTTGATGAAGAAGAGCTTCAGCCTCTCCTTGAAGGTGTTTTCATTCACATAGAACTCGACCTGCACCCTGTGGGAACAGCCACAACATGTCAAAGCAGACGTACACAGGCAAGCATGCATCCACATTCACCATGCTAACACGCCGCTCAACAGTAATGATTATGGAAGGAACCATCAAAGATCTGACACATTCTTTAATTTAAAGCTGCAAATGCTTGATTTTCAAGCCATTTTTTAATAATGTTGTTTAACATTCAATAGTTTGATAAATGTTTTTAAAATCCAGAAGGGACACGTGTAGACATAAACTGTTCACACAAACAGCTGTGTAGCAACACGACACCAAAGATCATAATTCTGCCCAAGCTGCACAAATAAAATAAATAGCAACCAAGAAAAGAAACATTTACCTTTATCCCCCTTTAGCTGAATTTGTACATGATCTTGAACTTGATTTTAGAGATTCTTTAGTACATTTCTGCTTTAAAATTGTATTGAATATTTTTTGTGTTTATTACATTTGAAGCAGAAAAATCGGAGTGAATACTAAAAAACTAAAATGCGTCACTGACAAAAGCTGTATTGCTTTAATGGTTAAAAATCCAAACAGACTTTACAGAAACAAAACAATAAAATGATACTTTTGTTTTTTATGGAGAGAATATCAAGTAGCTTTAAAGCGAAATGAGTCATTTTAAAAAGGAGCTAGGTGTTTGACTCGAGGATGATATGCTTCTCTGTAAACACCACAAACAAAGGATTAAAAAGGCGACATAGAAGTAGGTGAACCTCCAAGCAGGTTCAGCCTTAATCCTTCAGAAAAAAACTGCATTGATTGTAATTTCACTGTGGAAAACTTTCCTTAGAAAAAGAAGAGACAGATTTTTTCTGTGATACGTTGCTAAAAGTACATCTTACATGTCACATTAATAACATTTTAGTTTTGTGGATTTAAATGATCTGCTGAAACAATAAAATCATTTTATATTCACTGCTTATTTAAGGACATTTTATGAAATGGTTGCTCATATTACTTGATGAACACAATTAAAATAAACATTTTGGGATGTTACAGAATCCATTGAGCTTAATATCTGGCATCATAATGAACTCTAATACAAAACATTACATTTAAAATCAAACAGCATGCTTTTAAATCCAAAAGAACACGAGAATCAACAAAACTGATGTAAGCTTGGTCAGATAAATACAAGTATTGAACTACAATGTTCCTTTTTGTTGTCACTAATGAGCACAGAGAGAAAGTAATAATAGCTTCGAGGTCACAGCAGGTAACCTGAAAGTCTTCTACCATGTCTGACAAGAAGAATGTGAAACAGACGAGTATTGGAAAAGAAGGAGAAGAAGCAAGAGGCCAATTACAGGAGCCAGGCCTGAAGGGAGGAACACAATGTATATGTCCACAGAGTGCTGTTAGAAGAAAGGTACATACTATAACAGCTATACGCTTCCTTCCACCTTTGACTTCATTGCCACTGAGACAGTTAACGGAGCCGCAAATGTTCCATCCGTATTCTTTGAGGCTTTGCAAGGACGTGGATGAAAACCATCAGCAAACTGTAAGAAGAGTTTGTTTTCCAGGGATTTAGGGACAACCGTCCTTCAACAAATACTCACATTGTTCTTCCCAAGAAAATAAAACACATTAAAATCAAACCTGCCAGCTGTGTAGACCACACATTTTCATCAAACGTCTGACTTTCCAGCATTGTGCATGTACATCAGCAATGCACCACACATCAAACACAGTAGTCAGAGTTTTTGTTGACATTCGTCTCAGAAACACAACCCTCATGCAGGTTTGTATTTTTGACTAATCTGCTCTTCAGACAAAAAAAGCTGAAAATAGAACATTTCTCACCAACCACCCCTTCACTGTGTCTGATAAGAAGGCTTAGACTTTAAAAACATCTGTTCTGAGATCTGCATCTTTGTTAGTCACACTCTCTGTTCCTGTAGGTGGCATAACAATGATCACATGCTGTGCTGATATACAAGTGAAACAGCATTTTTACAAAAGAAAAGTGTGAGCAAATGATGGAGTTCAGACTGAAACCAGCAGCTTTAAGAAGGAAATGAGTTACAGGCCGTGAAAAGGAGGGAAATCTCTTTAATGGGACTCTGGCAGGTTAAGCATCAAGGTCAACTTTAAAGATTGAAAAAGAAACAGGTCCACAGAGAATATGCACATCATTTCAGCACATGCACCAGATAATCTATAACCTGTACAGTAAAGAGAAGTCTTTTGCATGAGAAACTGTGAGATCATTTATTATAACTCAGCTTTGAATCAGCACTTTACATTTTCCGATTCAGAGCTGTGGTCATAACTTTCAGGTCCTGAGAGAAACTTTAATGCTAATGTGAATTTATAAAAGTCCTGCTCACTTTATGACGGCTCTGCTGGCTTTGTAAATCTTTCTGTTGGCTTCATTTTTTCACTTTATAAAAGTTAAAATATCAAAGGATGTTCGAAACCTGAAAAAATCAGTGCAGATCTTAAAGTAAAATGCTCTGTGAGCAAACAATACGGTTATAAAGGGAGCGCTGCAATGGCCCAACAGATGAACACAACCCTTTCTGAGGAACCAGCTTCAGCAGCTCTGCTGCTGTGTCTACATGACACAGAAAGAGCTGACCCCCAGGATAACCTGACGATCATTTTACACAGTGAAGCGCATGTTAAAGTGGACTTCACCTCCTCGTAGGCACCAAAAACATTTGGCAGGGATTCGGCTCAGTGGTAAACTATTGACCATTTGTTCAAAGTTTTCTTAGCTGCAAGAACAAAACTAAAAAAGAATCAAAACTGAAATCCCTCTTTAAGATATTTCTAGTCTGTCAAGACAAAAAAAGATTGGATTTATTTTGGAAAAAAATTTGGTGGCCAGATCTTCCTTAATTTTTGTTTTTCTTGATGAGCAGATGAATTAACATTAAAAGAAACAATTTTAGACATACTTGAGGACCTAATTAAATCCTGAGCACACATTAGGAAAAAATCAATGTCTAGTCTAGGCTTTTCCTGTTCAGAAATGTGACAGGAACAGAGCTCACAAAGCTCAGGTGGAAGACAGGTGAATAAAAAATGGTGCATCAAATTATCAGAGCCTATTTTTGTGGGAAAAGTATCACAGACTTTTTGACAGAAAAATGCCTTAGAGTGATTGCTGTTCCCGGTAACACATTAAATTATGACCTTTGCTGCATTTTAACAGCAGCAAAGCCAGGACTGATAGAAAACTCATAGAAAGAAAATGGTTGACATTAAACAAGATTGATATGTTTTTGAAGTCACTCCTTTTGATTAATATTTTGTGCATGGATGGTATCTGTAAATAATCCACATTCTGACACAAAACTACAGTTTGTAAACTGCTTTTTTAATGACTAACTTATTTCTATAAGTTTGGTAAATAACGCCAGACAACAACCAAAACCTTTAGCAACACGTTTCTGTTTGGTAGACAATTTGGTATTTTATTGCTCTAATGGAACAAGTAGAAAATGTAATAGCTGATCAATCCTAACTTTCTTGGTTCCACTGATTGTATATGAGAACCGGAGTACGTGAGTGGGACATCACCCATAGAAAATGGTTTACTTCCAGCTTCAAGCAAAATAAATCAGTTCAGTCGCCATTTTTTCATGATACGGATGCCACCATGATGGACCCAGTCAGTCAGTAAGCAGTGATTGGTCAGAGTCGGTCTGAGTCATTGTTTCTATGACAACCACTCTGGTCAGTCAGGAGTGAGCTTGTCGAAAGTCTACAGCCCTTCCACTTATAAGCGGGCTACACGAAATCTGTCAATCAAGTGTTTTAAATGTTGGCTGTGGAGGCCAGCAGGCTCCACCTACTTTTATTGAGGCATCTGATTGGTCCGTTTATATTGAATAATTTGAACTAAAGACAAAATATTGTGAAAAAAAATAGGATCATCAACCAAGAGAATTTCTGAGAGATGGTTGTTTATTTCTTTATTGAAGTCTATGGGATTTTTGCCTCCTGTTTGGAATGCCAGGTGGAGAGGTCGCTCTGTCCAGTTCTCATATACAGTCAATGGTTCCTACAGAAAATCTTTTTACTAATATAACTTTTCTTCCAATGTGTTGCTTTAGATTAGCTTGGAATCAAACAAAATCACTAAAATTAATCAAAGTTCATACAATAAAAGAAGAATCTATATTATGTGCAATCATTTTTGAGCTATGGGGCCTTTAATGTGAAATACAAACATGAACCAATGCAGCAAAGAGCCTGGACACCCTAAATAAGGTTTTATACCCAGCTTGCTCCATTGCTCTTGTCAGACATATTTGCTAGAGAGCAGAACCGACCTTTTGACCACAAGCTGACAATTAAAGTCCTTGAAAAAAGCTTTTCAGTCACTCATTTCACAAATTCCCGAAATACACACTACTGCAGAACATCCTCACAAAATGACTTGATGTTTTCAATTTTTCAAAACTGTAACAAAAACCTGTAGTGAATGTAATAGATGATCAACCCTGCTGAAAGAACGATTGAAATGTTTTCACAGCTGATAGCATGCACTAAACACAAAGAATGTTTTTAGGTCAATGTTAAAAGAATATGAACTAAACGTTTAGATTTCTGATATCTTTCCTCAAAAAACTACCTTTTTACCATTAATGTTCATATAATAAACTTTTTTATAGATCAGCTGTTTTCATGGTGAAAAGGTAGCAATAATCAGAGCTCTGAACCTGAATTAAAATGCCACTTTGCAGGTGATGGAGAGGATGTATGTCAGTGATCCACATGTGGTCTCTGCAGAACCCAAAGTGAACCGTGCAGCATACATGGTTTCGGTGGAGTCCAGTTACCAGTGCAGACACAATCCATGCCATGCAAGCATGATGCTGCCAGAGACTTACTGGGCATTGGTTGAGTCCATACTGTACTCCTCCTGATACCTGGATGCAGCACACACAGACACAGATAGGTACAGGTTAGGATGGGGGGGGGTCCAGAAAACAGAAGGAGGGACGAGGCGGGTCAGGCACTTCCATGCATTTACTTGGTTTCGTTTTATCACCTTTTGGGAGAATAAGAGTAAAACAGCAGGTCACTGAGTGTATCAGTCATCTGAACAAAAAAGAGACTTCTCCACCAAGGCCTTCTTGTTCTGACTTCACATTCAGATGCAAACAAAACAGTATTTCAGAGCAGAAGCAGCGGCCAACATCGGGTGAATACAAATCTTCATTTTTGCGCACTAAAGAACAAACATAACACTCAATGCAAACCATTGAGATTATTGGACACACCATCAGGGTCTAGAGGTTTGGAGATGGCCACTAAACTGAGAGGAGGAATCTACATTTGACTGACATACAAAAAGAATGACTGACAAAGAAACTAATGAAAAAAATTACGAATATTAAAAAGGTTTGGCACTTTTTTCTGTCATTGCCAGGTGTGTTTCATACTTCTAAATGTACACAGATACATTTCTCACATTTAAAGTCTGCAAAAAAAAGAACTTTATGAAAAATTCCTTGTAAATGTACTGTCAAACCTATTGGAGTTTTCTTTGAAGTATAAAGTTTAAAAGTTTAACAGAAGGGTCTACGGATTGAGGACCTGCGTTGGAGTTTTTAATCAAAACAATGTTATTTAGGTGTAATGCACTGGACATTGACAAAAATAATCAAATTGAGATTTTTCTTTTTTTTTTTTGAGGTTTTTTTTGTGCTCCAAAAGCAAATAAAAATCAATTCGGGTAAATATACTCCCGGTCACCATTTTTGACAAGTAGGTATTAGTAGTTTAATAAATGAGCGAATATTCTTTAAACACAGAGGATAAAGAGTCTATACTAGATAATCTTAATTTTACTTTAACAAGTTTAAAGTTGTTATTTAATCGTTCTTTATATAATAAATCCTGATCTAATTGCACAATAATTTTCACTTCATTTTTATCAAAGCATCCTGATATGTCCTGTTTGATGTTTTTTACATTCATTTGAAACATATGGAAATTAGAAAGTGATTAGTTTGCTTTTATCATATACATTAAAAAACCTGGTCTGATTTTATTGCCCCTTTAATGCCTGACTGCACGTAAGCAGCAACTATAAAGATGCTATCTGCCTGTTAAGAGCCCATTCATCCCAAAGGCAGAGCAAACAAACTGTTTCTCCAGCTCCATTTTCTGAAGCACACATGGACTCAACACCAACTCATTTATTTGGATTTTTAGATACTTATTTTATTAAAAACAATACTTATATTTACTGCTGCATAACTGTGATTTAAAGGTCCAATTGGCTGTTTGCCAAGCAGTTGGTCAGTGGTTCAAATCCCAGACTGGACAGGCATGTGTAAAGTTCACGTTGCTTTGAATTTGAAACTTGCTTGGAAAAAAAGGATCTGCTAATTGTCTAAATGTAAACATAAAAGTCAAAAATATTATTAAAATAATAAATTAATATGATAGTAATAAAAGCGCAAGTGTTACCTGACCTGATAAAATACTTCTACTTGTACAACAATAATCAAAAGGTGCTCTTAGGTCAGTGCATCATTTATTCAAAAATACTACAAATCATTTACAGCTAATTAACTTGCAACAGTGCATTATTCAGTCATTAAAAAACACACCTAAAAAATCTGCATCTAATCAATAAAAAGTGTATCATTATGTCTGTAAAATCAATACATTACAACAGATACATTTAAAACTACTAGAAGGTGTATCAGTCGTTAAAATCAAGAATTTACAATTAGAAAAGAGCTTTAAAATGGTCAAAACATTATGAACATTATTATGAACATCTTTTTCTATTTATTTGAAGAAGTCATTATCCTGTCTTAGTAAAACAACAACAACACTGCTTTACTGCATTGCTCTTAAAGTGCACCAGTGTTTCCTTCAGTCCCATTCCTCTTCAAAGTATTTGCATGTTAATATTGATCCTCCTCACACAAACATCGAGGGGATTCCTGAACGCTTTAACAAATAAAACCTCTGCATTCTACGGAGTATACGGTACGTTGACTCTACTCACTCTGCTTCCTCATGTCCTCGTGCCAGCTGGACACAAATCCCACGCTGATCACATTTCACGCTTTTGAAGGCTCCTAGCATCCTAACTGTCCAACTGTGGTCCTTTTTAGCTTAAAAAACACAATGTTTTTCAATTTTTAAAATGAACCCCAAACATGTATTCATTCATTTCTTAAATAAGCTCTTCTCTCCAGCGGTTTCAACACCGGAAACCATGTTGGTTCATATCTGGTTGCCATGGGCAACTGGCCAATGGATACATTAGTTTTATAACCAAGGCCATTTGAAGATTTTGTGTATTAGATTGGTAAACACACGGTGGTACCCAAAAGCCAATATTAAGCTTCAGAGAGCTGAGTGGCTGTCAGCTGACTGGTTGGTTGATCACGGTCACCTGCAGCTCAGGATCCATTCGCAGGACAACCTCTTCATTCATGTTGCATTTAGGATTCTGCGGCTGCTCTACTTCTATCGGTACCAGCATCATTCTGACTGACTGCATTAATCTCAACATCCGTCCTAAATATGCTTTCAAATCTTTATTTCTGCACAGAGTTTTTATAGTCACGTTTCTTTTTGTTGGAAATGTTTTAGCAGTCTGTTGTGGTCGACACTTTGTTCCTTTCTGTAGATCAAAACTCGTCATCCTTGGGCCACAGATAAGCTGTGTTTGCTTATACTGATGTTGCTTAGATTTTCCAAAAGTTGTTAAATAAATGTACACATTTTACGCCATTATTTTGGTAGCTTCATTTAACAAACTAACATTCAGATTTTTTGTAATTCCCACTGCTTTTTCTCTTAAAGTAAAACCTGTCCACTGCTGCTGCCACAACCACATTTCCCAGGCTGGGATCAATCACGTATCATTACGTTGATCTTATCTTAAATCCAGTTAACCTGATTTCTACAAAGGTTGTGAATTCTCAAAAACTCTTGAATAATCTGTCCAGGTCTTTTCTGAGTAGCCACATTAAAAATGAATGTGTTGCCCAGAGGAAAATCAGAGGCGCATTCATTCAGTTCACACTGAATTGAGTGTAGACATCTGTTTGCAAGTAATGCTGCTTTGTCTGAGCAAAACCAGGATCAGTCACTGCCTCTGTTCTGGGACAGTTAGAATATTTCAAACAATATTAGGATCAGCAGCACTAAAAGCAAAAGCACTAAGCTGTTGAAGAAAAATGTCCATTAGTATATATATCTGTGGATATGGGGACCCACTGCAGCACCAGCATATTGCATTGCAGGTTTCTGAAATGCGGCCATGCCTGCACAACCCTTCTGTTTGCAGCTTCATTCACCTGACATAACCTGCACATGAAGAGGGCTGATGGAATGGCTTCAGATCAGCAGCTCTAAGTGGATTTTTTTTCCTTTCTGAGAGGAAAAACTGAGCGTATGTCGCTGTTAAACGTTGATCCCGCCTCAACCACATGGATTTGTCCACAAAATGCTGTTCCTGGATGTTTACTAACATTATCCGGTATAGTCCTGCATTATGAGGGGTGATAAAAGTGTGAAGGTATGTCAGAACGGTCTCTTAAGGTTGCATTTTTATCTCAATCTCTCCAAAAAGAAAAATCACTTCTTTGACAGGATCTTAAAAAATGCATTGAAGCTCCAAAGAGGACCGGTTCATAAAACTATAATGGGAATGCAGCATCAGTGACTTATGTAATCCGCACAGACTGCAGCCCCTATATCAGCATGATGAAGAGAAGATGCTGGACGCATGTTTGGACAGAAAACACTAACACGCATCGATCAAGTCATTTAAATGATACATTTGGAGGATTTGAGCGCGAGCTCAAAACTGTGAATATTTCAGTGTGGACAATCAGGAGCCACGTTGTTTGGAAGTGTGGAAGCAGCACGCGCACGCAGCGCTGTGTTGTCTTAAGGATGCTGCACGAGCTGGAGGCGGAGTGCACGGAGGAGCGCGCGCGCGGTGCGGGTCTGCAGCAGATACCTCTGGCCGGCGTCGCTCCCGAGAGAACCCATGCCTCGGGGAGGGTTGGACGGGGTGACCCAGGTGGGCTCGGGGGGCTTCTGCGCGTCGGTCTTCACATCTGGGTCGATCTCCGAGGGCGACGGCGTCAGTTTGGCGCCCGCCATGCCCGCGGATGAGTGTCGTCTCCGGCAATGTGCTCCTCGCTCCGGGGGTCGGAACCTGGACCGCCAGAAATCCGCATCCCGCGTCTCAGAGGCGGCGCTCGGAGGCGGAGGGAGAGCGGCTCCCTCTCTGCCGCATCACAGCGGGCGAACGGAGAGCGTCAGCCTCTGCGTTAGGGTTCGAGTCCCCCTTCATCTCTGACAGAAGCGCCGGCGCAGCAGAGATTCACGCGGCGTCACGATGGAACGTAAAGCGCGCGGCGCGCCACCACCAACCACCACGCGCTCCTCAAAAAGTTACATAAGGACGATGCTCAAAGTTCGGGCTGTGAGCCTCCTGGACCTGAGCAGCATTTCACCATCAGCTCACGAGTCACTAATGACCGAAACAAAGAGCTGATATGACTGCAGCTCCTGAAACATCCTGACAGGATGCGTGGATCATTCATTCATTAGTTAAATTAAAAAAAAGCTTCATTTATTTACCTATTTCAAAACTTTAGAAAAACTAATAATAATTTTTTTGTTGTTGTTTTGAGTCAATTCGATTTGATCGATCTGATTGGATAATCCATTAATCAGATCAATTTTTCTGAGGCAGAATCAAATCGAATTAAAAAAAAAATTTCAAGATTAGATAAATCAATGTCCTTATTAGAAAATACCACATGGATTGAGCCATGCTAGGTTTATTTTACCATAATGGCGGCCATAAGGGTGGTCAACCTTTGATTGGAAGATTGCGGGTTCAGTTCCCACTGCCCATGTATCAAAGTGTCCTTGGGCCAGACACCAAACCCCACTTTTCCTCTGATTGGCAACAGTGTTTAACAGCAGAGTCGCAATCAATGAGTGAATGTGTGTGTGAATGGGTAAATGTGACTGTAAAGTGCTGCAAGTGCATGCCAATAAATTAACCATCATTTACCAGAATGTAAAAACGACCAAGGTCCATTACAGCAGACAACACACGAGAGATGCAGCAGAAACAGATCAACCATCATTCCAGTCCAATGTGTGGAAACACTTTGAATTTATAAAGTCATGTGACCATACAGTGAGCTAGAATGTTCTAATAATGTTCCTTTGGATTATTCTGATGTGGAAAAACAGCAGTGGCCTGAACTTTATCAAACTCAAATGTCAATGGATTTGACATTCATTCTTGTTTACTTGTTTGTTTGTACACTTATTTATTTACACTTGATTATCTTGAAGAAATACAAGGAATCTGGAAAACTTCACTGTTCAGAAGCAGGTTTTTATCGCTGAGTCACACTGTTGAGGCTTTGGTTAAAAATGTTCTGGATCCATTTTAGATCTGAATCGGATCGTTCAGAATGAACCAGTATTGACTATGAATCAAATCGTTGTTAAAATGAATCGTTACACCCCTAACATAGTACAATCTCTCACAGAGAATAGTTACACATAACCTTATAGAGGTTGTGCAGGAGACGCAAAACACAGTCATTTACTGATGACAACAACACAGAATACTTTGAAGGAAAATAAAACAAGAATAAAAAGGAGCCAAATAGGATACAAGAAAACTAAAACAATGACCAAGCAGAGATTTGTTGAAAGATTATTTTGGCAGTTCTCCTGGTTTGCATGATTTTTAATGAGCAATAATATATTTTGAATTTGTTTCTAAAATATGAGGAGGACGGTTTGCTGCCCCTCCATTTATTAAAATGAACATGATTTTTACAGAGTAATCACATTTATATTTGAGAATGAATCATCTAAATGATCCCTAACTGTTATTACATCTAAAGCACAAAAACGGGAATAAAAAGTTTAAATTAATTTAATGTTTAATGCTTATCCAGAAAAACTTGGAATATTTACATGAGACAAACAGTTTCAAAGTTTCATCATCATTTAAATGATAAAAATGCAGTGATCAAAACTGAATTGAAATCTGAAATTCAGTAACAAGATACATTTTATTAATGATTTAAATGGGTTTATTTGACTCTGGTTTAAAGTCCCACTGATCATTTTCAAAGCATTCCAAGTGATCTTTTTGTTATGATTACACTGTTTTTAGGCAAAATCATGAAACCTGGGTTGTTTTCTAGGACATAGTTTCTGCAGAGCGGCAGGAGTTCTTTAGAAAACCATCTCTAAGTTGACTGTTGGATCAGAGTGAGTCTCCCTCCATTTTCCATCATCCATTTGTTTACATGCTCTCCTGCTAGCTTACAGCCCCTCCCTCTCCCAGCTAGCATTACCGGTGCAACAAAAATGGTGAGATAGTGGAGATATCCAGCCGTACAGTTCTGATGCAGATTTGAGCTCAGATGAGTAAAACAAAGACGAACTTGGATCTGTTTGTCTGCAAGTGGATGCATCAGAATGGGGAGGAGCAGGAAGCTTGTGGACCGCCAACCACGTCACTGCTACAAACGTTTTCAAACTGCATTTTTTGGTCTGCTCATGATTCACAACAATATAAATAATGAAATGCTCAAACACTACTTTAATTTCTTTATACGTGTCCTTCATTATCAGAAAAAAGTCACAAGAACAAGTTAAAAACACCATTTTCATTGGAGTGCGTCTTTTACGGTAAAAATCTTTGTCAAACCAGTCCTAATTGAACATAGATTTTCTATAAACTAAAATACTTTTATTTTTCCAAAGTTTTGACCCATAAGGAGTCAGGAAAAGAATAGAAGATAGGTAAGCTTAGTTTGTGATCAAGTTAAATTAAAGAAATTTCAGCCACCTTTTACACCAGCTGGGTCTTAAAACATATTTAGAAAGAAGACTGTATGAAGTTAAGAAAACAACACGTTAAAGATGCACAACTTGAAATGCAGTTGCAATTTCAGAAAATGTAAGAACATTTTTTGGTGCTTCTTATTAACACAAGACCAACACCTTTAAGTGGCATTGCACATGTACTTTACTGCAAATGACTGCGTGTGCACATCATCAGGCGTGTCCAAATGTGTCACGAACAACGTGGAGGTAATGGAGGTAATGTTTTGTTTGCAACATGTCAAAGAGTCACATAATAATGATAAAAACACTTTAAATGATAACTAAATAAAGTGGTACTGTTTTCTTTTGTTTGTTTGGATTTTCATTTGAAAAACAAATGAACTGATGAAAACCACAAGCAAATAAGGGCTGAATGGCACACCCTCTGGTTGGCATGGTAACATGAGACACCTGCTGTGCAAACCTCACAACACATTATGATTTATTCCTCCTTCTATGAGCCCTCTGATGAACCAAGTGAAGCTTTCTAAAGTAAATGCAGAGAAAAGACAACAGTTAACATTTCATTCAACCTGTGAAGGGATAACGTTCCTCTTTTATCTTAGGCAAAACTCAATATAATTGGAATTTTTGCTGCCTCATCAGTGTTTTCATGTATTTTAATGAATAAATAAATAGCTTTGAAACAGCTAAACAAGAAGATGGAGCGTGGAATGTCACCACATGGGTCATTAACGGATAAGGCTTTTGAAAGGGACAATTTTAAATTAAAAAAAAAAAAAAAATCAGAACTTTTTATGCAATTTATCAAACATTTAGTATGTTTTTGCTATAAATTCACAGATTTTTGAAAAGTAGTGAGTTTAGTGTTTTTATGGGTAAATGTAGTGACTGGCAAAGGCTAAAATGCACATTTGTGTTGTCTCTCTTTCTTTAAACAGTTTTTGTTTGTTCTGAGGAAGTAGGTTTTTTCCACTTAAAATATTTGCATTGTAATATATTTTATTATATCTGTAACCTTTACAATAAAATGCTGGTGTATTAATAAAGAAATGGCATTTTCTCTGCATTCAAATTATTAAAGAAAAACAAAAGTAACCTCTTAGAAGGGAATGATGCAGCGGCTGTCATCGGCTGTGGTCCTTACCGCCATGTGCAACCTAATTTCTTCTGAATGGTTGTGGAAATTTGCTTGATTTTCCTCAGACTTTTATTCTTAATGGACCTGCACCAAGAAGCATCATCTTGCTGCCAAAAGACAGAGTGATCTGTGGATCAACTAGTCCACAATCCATGAATGGAGCTCTTCACTCATGGTTGTCTGGCGTTGAGATGTCTTTAAGAGAGTTGTCTGTCTGCGTGTTTTATTGTAAATCTCTACAACATTAAACATTTCTAATGTTTCATTAAGATAAGAATTTCATTCATAAATGGGGGAGATTTCCTTTCCTGCACTTGAAGAGTTTTGTTGGTCCAGTTCTACATTACCTTCCTACAACAGGAAAAGGTCTTTGAACTTTGGGAAAAATAGATGAAAGTTCTGGAAAAATCATGTTTTTTTTTCTTCACTTTGTTTAAAGATGATCTGTCCAGGCTTTTTGTTTATTTTTAAATCTTAAAAAGTCCATCCATCCATTTTCTTAAAGCTATAATCACAGCAGCCGTTCGTGGGTAGTCCCGAACTGGTGCTGACCCGCAGGATCATGGGGATGCTGGAGCCTATCTTGGACAGGTCATCGGTCTGTTGTAGGGCAACACAAACACGCCTAGGAAGAATTCAGAGTCAACAATCAAGCTATAAAGCATGTTTTTGGACTGTGCCCGTAGAAAATCCACGCATGCACAAGGAGCACATGCAAACTCCATAAAGAAAGGTCCCAACCGGGATTCTTCTTCCTGAGATGAGAGTGCTAACCACTGCGCCACCGTGCAGCCCTCTGGAAAATAAACCCAACACAGTGTACGGTTATGACCTCACTGCATGTTCCCCACAGGCAGTTTGTTTAAGTGTAATTTCAAAGTCACAACATTAGCAGAGCTCTCTTCACTAATTCATTTAGATCAGCACAGCACACTCAGTGTTTACTGCAGATGACGTTTTGAGTTCAGCCTCCATGAAATAATCTGCTAATAGTAACATCAGGATTAGAAATGCAGGCACAGCCTTAATCCCCGATGGAACTAGGAAAGCATGAAATTAATCTATATTCTTCATAAATCAATGGAAATGTGGTTTAAATGTGATCTACATGTTTAATGTGCGTCTTCTCATTTCAAAGACAGACTGTTTGGTCATTACAGTCTGATGAGACTCTGTGAAGCCTCCATGTTTCTGATGCTGCGACCGTGGTGCAACCTTTGCTGTATTTGACTAAGTTTACATAGTTGAGGCAAATACAAAGTCATGGTATGATCCATGGCAGGTCTGATGCACATGGGAATGCTGGGTTTATGAGAGTATATTTTATGTTTAGATAGCACATAGCATTTTGAAACTGCACTTTGCTTGAAAAACATTTTTTTAGGCAAATTCTGAGTAAAAAAACCCCAATTTGCTTGTGTTACAAACCATTAGAATGGCAAAAACAGAGCTCTTGTAATAATAACAAGACTCATACAATGAAATCTTGTCATTTTTCCACAATGTTTTTGGCCTTTCTCAAACACCTTAACAGCTTATTTAATTGTATCAACGGAAGGATGATGATTTTTTAAAGGGTACATATTTAACACAAACTTCTCTTGTTTTTAAAAAAAAAAAAAAAAAAAAAAGTAGAAGCCACGTTTTGTCATAGAGACAAAGTACTGAGTTTTGATTCAGATTTAATTAACGCATAAACTAGATAAGGTCATTTTATGCGTTATATAAATTTATACAAAAACAAATCAATTGCCCGCTGTTTTATTTTCAGGATTTTTACTATATTTTTTGAAGATATCTTATCTTTTAATATTTCTATGATGTTATAATGTGGGTCTGTTGCAGGATTATCTACAAACAGATCTTAAACTATTTGAATGAAATAATCAGAGATCATTTAAAACAATCTTTATTTTAGATCAAGAAATGAAAAAACTGCATCAGTTATAAATTCCCTGTAAACAAAACAAACAGATTTGAGCACAGAGACACCTAGTGGTAAAGCGGAGTACTGCAGCTTGAGTGACACGACTCAAACAGCATTGGAGAAAAACAGCTGTTGCAGCTGAAAGCACCATTAAACCATTTTGTCTACACTCATATTAACATATGTACACTTTTTAAAAATAAAATGTACTTTTTTTCTAACATTTACTGCAATGGTTTGCACTGAAATGCTCACAGATCTGTTTTTAAGTGACAATATTTTCAAATTAAGAATATTATAAAATATAATAAAGAATATTAAGAGCAGACCTACAACACAGCTGGGCAAGAACACGGCTAATAAACCCTGTTGGATGTACCTGCTGGATAAAACTGCATAAGCGCGTCAAGAGCAACGCTTTTCTGTCAAAGTCTGTTAAGGCAGAGAACGGGTGCTGCCGTTGGTCTACACGCAGCATTTCCATGGAGGAGGAGGAGGAAGTTCAGCCTGTGGCTCTGGCAGGTTTGCCCAGAGGAATGTACCTGTACATTCACCTCACGCACACACAAGCATGCTCTCCTCCTGGCAGACAATTCCTCAGCAGATGATTAAGACTCAAATTTCCAACTTTTTGTTTTAAATTATAAATCTGATAAAAGTCTGACTGATGACTTATACCAAACATTAACGCAATCATTTGATTTTAAAATAATTACAAAAAATTAAAACTTAAAGTCCCATTAGCTGCACAGTTTGTAGTGGTAACAGTGAGAGGGTCCTGGTTTGAATCCCAGCTGAGTTCTTTCTGTGTGGGGCTTGCATGTTCTCCACCTGCGTGCATGCGTTTTCTCCGGGTTCCACAGTACAAAAGCTTCAGTGGTTCATTGACGACCTTAAATTGTCTCCTATGTGTGAATGTGAGTGACAGCATGTGGTCCAGCAACAGACCGGTGACCTGTGCAGGGTGTATCCTGCCTTCACACAACATCCTTCCATCATTCCATCCATCCATGGATGGAGGTTCCAACACTTTTGTAATTTATTATCCACATGTCACCCATCCCTGGAGGAGTGGTGAGCTGGAGCCATGCTCGGGAACCATTTGATGGTTTAACTCCCAGTCCAACTTCTCAACAGTGGATCTGAACACATGACCTTAAGTTTCACACTTCACACACAGTGGCATACTATGGATTAGCTTTAGGAGGATGAATCACATGCAGAAAGCAGCTTTTGCTGCACACAGCTGTGTGACAATAGTGGAACATGAACTTTGACAGAAACAGCTCAGCAGAAAAGATCTTAAAAAGGCAGAAACTGTCGGATAAAAGCCTGTCACACTACCATAGCATTTAGTGTTTGCTTTCTTTGTTTTTGTCTCTGAAATTAAAATGAATCCAGTTTACAGAAACGGACCAGTAACGTCTAATGCACCAAGCATGGTTGTTACGATTCATTTTAATATCTATTTTGTGTTTGCTAATCCAGTTCATTGTCCATTTTGATTCATTTTGAATGTTCTGATTGGATCTGGTTCACTGACCTAAAATGGATCCAGGACACTTTTGGTCAAAACTTCAACTAGTGCGACTCAGAGATAAATACCTGGTACTGAACAGTGCAGGTAAAGTTTTCCAGATTCCTTTCAGCATCGTTGACTTATCTCATTACATGATTTTTTTAATGATATAGGTTGATTCAATTCGATTCTGCCTCAGACAGATCAATCTGGTTGGATAGTAGGAATAGAGATTCATTCATCCAACTCAGAGGTTGATTTTAAAAAGCATTTTTCTGTTCCTACATTCGTTTTGTGGGTTTCGTTTTGTGCAGTTTTTATGGGAAGAAAACACAGGGTGAGGGCTGAGATTGAACATTCAAGGACAACTTGACACATAGATTGGAAAGAAATTGATCAAACTAACTACCCTAAAATAAAAGCCAGGTCGTTTCACCTGCAGAACAGGGGCAGAGGAAAAGGTTTGAATGAGGGACCAACTTGATGTGAGGAGACAGAACTAACCAGAGCCGCTAAAATGACTCCACCACTGTGCTGTTTTCTTGTCCTCAAGGGGTAATTGCTACGATTTTAGCAGCATTCATAACTCCGTAGGGGCTGGCATCTAGCAGCAATCCAAGTTCCCACGCTCCTTGTCTTTTTTGCTGAAATCTTCCTACAGAAGACCGTTGTAGCCTGTGAAAACCTTAAGGGTATGAATTTATGAGCAGTCCAAATGGATCATCTTTAAACTTGTCCTTGTGCTTGCGGCAGCTAAATTTACTGCAGTCGGTTCGGCTCATGACAGAGACGGCAAAAAGAAAAGCATCTAAAAGACAAAGATGCACCTCTGAGAACAAAATACAAGTCAATGTGTTGCTTTTTGACTTGAATACAAGTAATGATGTTTTTAAAATGTACAATGCTACTTTTGGAGCAGCAGTCTTACATTTCTGCTAAAAAAAAACAAGTTTGAATCTATCAATCTTTCATTCATCCTGTGCAGGGTCACGGGGTTGCTGGAGCCTATCCCTGCTACTTAAAGACAAAGGTGGGTACTGCCTGGACAGGTCACCACTTCAAAATAGTCAAACTACATTTCAGAGGTGAATTTCTTTCACCTTTTTCTTTTCTTTTCTTTGATGAATGATTTAAGAAAAAGTTTTTATCCCAGAATCTGAAAAACGTGTGATCAATAAACCACATTTACAGCAGTGATTACCCAATTACCTTTGACAGGGAACTGAGTAAAAAGTAGTCAAGCAAGTAAGCACTGGAAGCACCACAACAAATGTTAACAAATAACACAAATGACGTTGTTACAGTCAAGCATTTTGCATTATCATTAAGATCTGCAGATTAATTTAGTAAAAATTAACAAAACCGTGTAAGGGTTATTCAAATGCGTCATTTTGAATCTGTTGTGCAGTTCCACAACACTCCTCTGAGGGACACTGTAGGATCCACAAACACAACTACACACACACTACACAAAAATACCAATGCTGGGATCCCTTATTCTGTGCCGACGTCCTCATCGTCATGGCTGCTCATTAAAATATGACAGTCCAACTGCAGCAGAGCTAATTATGTCGGCAGGACAAAAGCCAGGAGTTAATCAGCAAATCCATCCAAGGTATCCAAAGAGATGCAATGGCCCCAGAACAGAAGAGTAAACAAACTCTTGTTTTTCTAGGAGCAGCTCCTCATAATTGTCCCATTGGGGTCTACATTTCATTGTTTGTCTCATTTGAGTCCCACAAACCTGTGAGGTTAAACACTGGGAGGGTTTTAGAACGCTTGGATGGTTTCACATGAGAAGCAATCAGAAGTATTTCAGAGAGAAGTCTTCTTTTTTCTATTGAAACATTAAAGCTTTCAAGTCTAAAGTTTTTGAGGGATGCCTTTTAAAACATACATGTCTTTACATTATTCACATTGTTTCTTTGTTACCATACCCATTGGGAGCTAAACAAGGATGATTTAGATAAAAAAAAAACACATCTTGCTTGAGAAAAGTAAGGTGGAAATATTGAAGTCATCAATCAAAGCAGGGAAAGAGTTTACAGCTAAAGCATGGCGAGCAACCAATGAGACGAAATGCTGAAGATGCCAAAAGAACTAAATTAAGAAGAGAGTAGAAACAAGTCTGCTCTGTGCCATCTGGGAGCAAACGTGTTTCTAATGATGCAGCAGCAGTGTAGGGATGCTGCTCCTGCATGGGGGGGGAATCTGCAGGAAAAGTGCTCTGCTTCAGACACAAACAGCAAGTGATGACAGGCTACACCCACCACTGCAATCACATTCCTAGAAGACAGAGGCTCCACTGTAGAATCTGTAGAATAGAGCAGACAGCTTTGGAGGGCCTAGAAACTACTGAGGGAACTGAAAGAGCTGCTGTCAAACTGCTGAATCCAAACAGATTTAGATCCAAAAGTTCACGCTGGGATTTGATTCCTTCTTCAACACAGTTATTTAAGAATGATTAGTTATTACATAGCTAAGTATAAAACTCCCATTCACATACAAAAAATGAATTTGATGAGGTGATTGTCCTGCTATTATCTGAAAAGCAAAATGCTACTGAATTCAGATCTTTCTTCTGAGGACTCTCACAAGAGATAGAATAAAGTAAGATAAGCCTTTATCATCACTGTACGCGTATACAACGAGTTTAAAAGCAGTCACCATATCAGTGTAAAGAAAAGATACCAATATGATAACATTATAACAAACTATAAACATTGCTTATTTGTGCAAAAATAATATGTGCAAAATGTAAACATATTTACCCTGTTCATTCAGTTATTTGGCCAAATGCATATTACAGATAAAAAAAAATTAAGAGAATTAAAGTCATTTGACAGTAAGGAGGTCAGAAAAGTATTGAAGTTAGAAAAATCAATACCTAAAAGAACATAAACACGTGTGCATAGATACACATACACATAGGTATGTCTCAGAACAGAGTTTATTAGACAACTGAGAGATTAATATGGTTGAAAAAAGCTGTTTTCCAATCTGTCACCCACTCTGAAGTTTGGAGGTTATGAAACATCTAGAGCATAAGTGAAAATACA
Source organism: Adrianichthys oophorus (assembly GCA_036245035.1). Classification (NCBI taxonomy): domain Eukaryota; kingdom Metazoa; phylum Chordata; class Actinopteri; order Beloniformes; family Adrianichthyidae; genus Adrianichthys; species Adrianichthys oophorus. The sequence continues at coordinate 23,964,502 of BSAI01000189.1, read as the reverse complement.
GTAAGTCAACAAAACCAGTTAATCTGTTTGTCCTTCACCATAACATGCAATCATCTGTCCATGCTCTCCAATTCAACAGGCTGAGCTGCAAATTCAAGGCTCTACCAAACCATTGAATGATTGTAAAAAAAAAAAAGGAAAAGTTGATTTGTTTAGACTAGCACGTGATGTTTGAGAAGGATGTCAAAAGGGAAATGTCTAAAAGTATCTTGAGACATGAAGAAAAGCATGTTGACGTTTCAGATAACATCACAGCGGTCAGTTTGTTCTGGAGTTTGGAACTGACGCTGAAGATAAGACAAGGATATAAGGTCACCTTCCCGCGTTTGTCTTTGATGCCTCCTGGTTTCCAGATAAGACTAATGATAAAATAAAATCAAATTTATTGATCCTCTGTGAGGAAATTCAATTGTCATGACAACTCTGGGGATCAAGCATGAAGGTGCAAAGAAGGAAAAAGTTAAAACGTGCAAAAAAAAAAAGAAAGAAAAGGAAAATGTCATGTAAAAATAAAGGGAAAAATGAATGGTTAATGCAAAGAAGATTTGGATCAACAGAAGAGTTAGATATTGGCCGAATTTAACCCATTGTTACTCTGGGACTTTTTTGGAGCTACAGTTTTCCTACTTTAAAATTTACTCTTAAATTATCTTTAAAACTGTTTTTTGTGACAATGCTTGGTATCCATCCCTGGCCTCTTATTTTGACAAATATGTTTTCACTCTATTTCACAGTAATTCAACAATGAACCTTAAACTGTCCAAAGAACTTAAGTCTGAGTTAAGAATAGTCTTTTTTCTACTGCAAAAAAATAAAAAAAATAGATCAAACAATGTTTGTGTTTATAACAAAGATCAATGTGTAGAGAGAAAATAAAGAATGTGTAAATTTAAAAAACAAAGCAAAGACAATGTCTGAAAAATGAAAAATGTCTAAAAAACAGAAAGATCCACGAAGCGGCAACGTTCCAACGATTTACTCCAAGGGTTTCTGAATATACAGTAAATACACAACTGTGTCTGTGTCATTCCAGCCAATGTGATTGGCTCACATGAGTTCAGTGACAACTAAAGGTTAAATTCAAAAAGCACAAACGTATAAAAATCACATGAACAGAAATGAGATTAAAATGAGGATAAATGCTGCACCTGATTGTGAAATCTGCATAAAGGACATAAAGGTTTAAAGAACAATCTAAGAAGACAACGTGATGGGAAATCTGCATAATCTGTAATATTCTCTGAATTCTTGCAAGAACAGGCATTTTTTTCAAATAAACCAGTCAATTTCTTTGACAAATGCAGACCAACTTTTAGGCTTGACCCTCATATTTCCACAGCAAAGCTTCAGCATCTGCTACCTTCTATTTCAAACATTTCTCAAGTTTTTGGAGAATGAGGCAAAGAAGACTTACAATTTACAATTTTGTTCACCTGGAATAAGCAAAAACCGGAAAAGTCATACAGGAAAGAACAGCCATTCCAAAAATAACAGAAGCTACAGTCAATGTCATTTTTCATTTTTTTTCAAAGACATTTAGTTGGATTAGTAATTAACCATATTCCCTAGTTTCTGTGTTTCCAACTCCATGAAACTCTGTCAATACTAAACAGTACAAACACATTAACACCGCACTGATGATTTTAGTAAATTAATACAAAACAGATGATCCTTTTAGCAACAAACAAACTAAATATTTTTGTAATACAGCTAAGTATAGCCAAGGCTGACGTCCAATCGTGCTCATATTCATTCAGCAAATACTAAAACGTAAAAATGTAGGAAAAGTAGGCAACAACAACAAAACGAGCAAACACAAACACACAAAAGAACTGCATTAAAAATAGGTAAGTATGCGTCTTCATAGAAAGAAGAAAGACAGAAAGAGTAGATTTGAACTCCAGCTGAGGAGCATCTCTGAGGTTCAGAGCTGGTATAAAGGAAGATGTTAAAGGATGGCAGAGCCGGAGGTTTTGAAACCAACGCACCAGCCGTCTGGGTTCTAACGGAACAGGTTTTGCTGCAGTTGATGGAACGAAGCTCCAGAACATGTGACCTAATTCTTCAAGGAGGCAATCGGTCAAAATCTTAGGTCATAGTCAATCATTCAAGGTCTGAAAACCAATCCCTACAACTCTGAAAGTCTCCCTGTGGTTCACCAGCAGACATACATTATATCCATATCATGGTCTAAACCAATCAGAGGCAGTGAAGAGATCCATGTATTCTAGTGTATGTTTGACTCCATGTGCAAACGCTGCGGTCAGAGGAAGGAGCAAAGCTCGCCACATCCAATAAACAGAGTGGATGAAGCCTAAAAGGATGAGAGAAGATTAAAAGTAAGTTTGAAAATAGGGTCTGATCTGTGTGAAAAAGAAACGCTTTTATTCAGCGGCGTGGACTCATCTATTCAAAAATCATTTTTATAGTATCATATAATTCACTCTGCCTCTAAAATAAAGTCCTTATCATTTTGAGTTTTTGAGCTCTCAAGCTGTTCAAAAACAAGAGAAACTTCACTCCAGCCATCTTTTCTTTCTTATCGTCTGTCATCTGCACAAACTGACTCTTCTTCGGCTCCTTGTCTCTTCCTTTTGCCTCTGTTCTCCGTCTCCTCAGCCTCATGAACCCACTCAGATAAAAACAATGCAGACCTCAGATTGCTATCATTTCTGCCACAAAGGCAGCTCAGACAAAACAGCTGCAGCCAGTCTCAGTGCAACCATCCTCCCAGGGGAGTTTAAAATAAAAACCCTAAAGTCACTGAACTGAGAGGTTAGTTCATGACAAGTCAGAGGCTTTTGTGTCGGCGTCGCCTTGCTGTTTCAAGTGACACAGTTTGACATGCAACAGGGTATTAAGAGCTGATTAAACGATCAATTAACACTGCTCAGTCTGTTGAAAGCACTTCCATCAGCATCCTGCCTTGATTAGAAAAGAGAAAACCCCCACATCATTAGACGCCAGGTGGGAGGGCTAAGTGCCAGACATTTTCTTCTGTTTTTCTCTGCTATTGGATATGTAGGCGGTAAGAACGCGTTCAAGTATCCTGTGGCTCATTTCCATTTCTGACTTTAAGCGTGGAGGGTCCCCTGACTGACGGAGAGAGAAATTCATCCTCAGGTGCACTTCCTTTTGTGCCAACACTCAGAGTGCTTTGCAGATGAAATCCACACTCACACACCTGTTTCACCCAGACAAGCACGTCATCTCGGCGCTGCCAGACCCCACTCTGGGAGCAACGACAGCCCAAAGGAAGGTTTCCAAACTCACAGTTCTGCAGCAGCATTTCCACACCACAGAAACGAGGAAATGAACAAGAACAAAGCAATCCTTTTCTAGATTCAAAACAGCACAGACATGATTTGCACTGACAGCACTGCTTTCCTCTAACTTCTTTTTTCTTTACTTGTCCTATTCAGCAGCTGAGCAAACAGATTATAGAGCTTAGGGGCTCTTGTGTTGGACATATTTTACTGTTACAATAGGGGGTTATGAATCACTAGGTGTATATTTGTATATGTGTTTTCCACTTTTTCATCCTTTGCATCCTCAAACTTCTTCATCTGCACATCTGCGATGGACCACAAATGTCTGCAGAGTGGAGGAGATGGCTGAGAGGATCACCAGGACTTCACTAACCTCTCTACAGAGTCAGAGTATTTAAAACTTAATATAAAACTTCATCTAAAGTAACTACTGCTGTTATTATCATTGCATAGAGAATTCTATTATATTTCATTACTGTATAGCTTGTATTTTGTACATTTGTGTTTATTTCATTGTACATAATGTGCACACAACAATAAACATGTGAACTTGAACTTATTGTCTACATGTGCTCCTGACTACCAGAGAAAAGGAAAGTTGTTCAGTCAAATCTTTTTTCTAAATACACCAAAAACTATGATTCCCTGAGACCCGCCCCGTCGTATTTGGTATAATGGAAAAGTCCCAAATGTCTTCTGTAGATACCAAAGGGAGGTAACTCACTAGTATGCAGTGGCTGGGAGATATTCCGGTTCAGAAAAGTCATCTACAGAGAACAGCTGTGCTTTACTGGTGGTCAGGAGGATATGGGATCAAAAACACACTGAGGCAGCTGCTGAGTCATCCATCAATGCACGCTCCAAGTTTTGGTTCTGAAGTGCCAATCTTGAGGCTTTAGGACATACCATAGTCACACCTTGTTTATTATGGTGTCCTAGCGTTGAAAGAAAGGAGGAAATTCGACCTGCAGAATATTGCAATAGTGGGAATGAATACAGTTTTCTGTGAAAATGATGATAATTCTACTGAAAGTGTTGGTTTTGGTCTTTTTGAAATACAGTCACAAATTGTTTAAACTGTTTACCTGGCGGGAGATGGCCATGCCCCCAAAAATTATTATTTGGGGTGAGTGCCAGGCACAAAGGAGGGGAGAAGTGAAAAACGGCAGAAGAAGGTCGATCACAGGAAAAACATTCCTCCTCCCCAGAGGATCCTGTCTCCGAAGGTTGATGCTTTTGGGATCCAGATCAAAGACGACGGGATGCAAACAGAAGTTTGCCTGCTGGAGTTTTGTGTGCACCTCTGGATATGAGCGTGTGACAAACAGAGTCAATGCCGGCGCTGGGTGAAACATTGGGAGAACATTTTTCAACTGTGTTATGAGGAATGAATAATAAACACCACCTTTTGCACCATCATCTAAATTACAAGCAGCAGCAGGAGAACAAAATTACTTTCTTCATTGCAGAGTTTTGTTGCTTCTGTCCACCTAAGTCAAATCCTGGTGCATCAAACCCCCTTTATGTGATGCTTATATCCCAGCGAGTGATACAGCATTATTCTGCGCGTTCAGAAGCAAAATACAAGCAAACACGAAAGTGTGTCTGTGCAGGTTTGCAGGTCTCCTCAGGTAAAATTGTGTTCAGGCTTCACACTTCATGAGGCAGCAAAAAACAAGAAGTAGCTCATCATTGAACACAACTGCGTCTGACAGACCCGGTTACACGGTCTATTTGAGTTTCCAGTCCGGTGGTCAGATGCTGTCTTCTGATTTTCGCTGGCATTAGGGACGGAGGATAATGTGAAAGCATGAAGAGATCAGCCGAAGAAGAAATCGCAAGAAATGCAGGTGACACTTAAATATCTGTTATAACTAGTTAACCAACCATTAATAAAGTGTTAACGAGTTTTCAATTAATTGCTAAATAACAAACAGTTTGTTAAGGATTTATAAATGTACCTTATAGATAGCAAATAGATATTTAACAAGTTGTTGGTTAGCAAATTATAAATAAATTGTTACTGAAATGTTAATTTCTAACTGCAATACAAGCTCTTATTAAATTACTTACTAATACCTTGTTAAGTATCAGTTAATGATTTATGATTAATGATGTGTTAAGCATTAATGCTCAACGAGGTGTCAGTTATCTGAAATGATTGGTTGGCATGGGGGCGTGAACTGTTGCTTTGTGTCAGATGGTTCTGACTTCCGCATCATCAATTCATTTCTGATAATGAACACATCATCTGGTATTATTCCTTACTAAATGGACACCCTGAAGCCAACCAGAATCAAGTGTTCTCCTGGTCATGGTATAACTAACTATAATGGATAGTATTATAAAAAGTTGCCAACATTTTGTGTGTTGATCTACTTTTATACGGTGACTTGACAAAGTGGTTTCTTCATCGATTCTTTGTGAAAGTTTAAGTCTAAGCTCAAAGTTGATCATTTTTCATCATAAGAAAAAGGACTTTTTGGTTCACTGTCAGTTTGAAATCAACAAACACATAATACAGCACTCTTCTGTCATGGTTTTGTATGTCAGAATGAGGTGGCGGCTAATCTATCCATGAGAGTGCTCCATTTCAGAACCACGGAAAGCTCTAGTACTCAGCAGCGATGAAGGCAATTTTCCTCAAGCTCATCATCCATTTTCTCAAGATAAAGGCCAACGTACTTTAGAGCACTTGTATTTCCGTACAAGAGAATGAAGTTGTTCTACTTCCTGCGAACGTTTTTTTATCAACTTTTAAAGTCTTAGCTTTTAAAGTATTAGCTTTTAAAGTCCAACAAGTTTTTCTGGGGCTAAGCTGGGAAGACCCAAGTGCAGCGTTCTGTGGATAAGCAAGCTCCTGGACGAATGTAGGGAGAGAGCTGCAGTTGAAGCGAGCTGTAAATCTGTGCCGTAGATTATAAATCTGTGCAGCACTGAAGCAAAAATGCCTTTGACAGATGTTATTGTTAACACATCAGAAAATTAGAAATTGAGTCATTTTGTGAGAAAAGGAGGAAACTACCACAAAAAAACTGTGTTACGACAGATTTTATGTACCCAGCTAACCCTGCAGCAACACATTTACTGACCTTTGACATCTTCAAAAGCATAAATGCGTTATTTTGCAGAAATGCTCTTTTATTCCTCCTTAGCAAAACACAAACAACATCTGTCAGGCTCCCCTGAGGGGACTTTGCGTTTCCCCAGGAGGATTAAAACATAATAGCTATGTGCACACACATACAAAGGCCCATCCAGGAATATCTAAGAGGTGGGTCACACGCCAAAGAACATAAAGTGCTTTTCCTCCTACCTGTCGTCATTCTGAAACGTCTGATCCCCCAGAAGCAAGTCCCTGAAGCGATAGCGGGGTGGAAGAGGAGGCACCTCTGAATCCACATCTGCCATTTTCAGAGTGGAGATGTCCAGAATAACACCTGAGTTGCTGCTATTGTTTTTCTGCAGGGTCTCTGAGGGCCTGGAAGACAACATCTGCCCATCTGAGTCTGTTCAACATTTAAACTGTTACAAGAGCTGACAGCAAAAAAAAAAAAAAAAAAAAAAAAGTGGTTTTAAAACAGTTATGGGCATGAGATACAGTGAGAAAATACAATCATTTTAATTTACATTGTGAGTGATAAAGGTATTGTTCTTTTCTTTCTTTTGTTCACTCATCTGGAAAAGTACATAAAGGAAATTTCACAATATGAAATCTGTGAAAAATTGTGATAAAATGTGAAAAATAATATAATGTATGCGGACCATGAAATTTCCCAGAAGTCTCTGCATAAAACCAGTGTGGATCAATGCTTACTTTTGGTAAATCTAAATTGACAAATTCATCAAAAGTGTTAATTTCTAAAAATAATTTAAAAATTGAATCCACCATTTGAACAACTTTATCAGCAGCATCCTGGTATTGCTGCATATTCTGCATTATTATTATAGTATGTAGGAACAACTCTTGCTTTTGTCTTTTAAATGCAGATTTCTTTTGTTTTGAAGAGGAAGGCTCTTCTTTTGTTTCCTCTCTGGATATTTCCTGCCAAAGGAAACTTGACAAATATGTTTGTTTTTAGTCAACTTTGCTAGCTAGGGGGTTTTAATTTAGCAGTCTGCGCAGTTGCTTTAAGAAAGTAGCGGATGGATTTTCCGCCCGTAATCAAGCGACTTGATATGAGTCAAGAGTGAGTCAGATGTGGTGGAAAGAGTCCAGTATTTTTCCAAGATAAAACTTCCTTCAGAATCAGATTAGAAATAAAATGTAAAAAATATAGGTCATGTTTATTTTTTTTCCTCTTTGGCTCGGTACCAACTGTCCCACAGGTACCGGTCCGTGGCCCTGGGGGTTGGGGAGTGAACTCGGACACATGCAAGGTCACGTCTGCTTGCGGCCTCAGAAATCCTCTTGGTGTTTGTATGTTGTTGGGTCATCTGCGGAAAAGGCTTCAGTTACCTGTCACCATGGGAACTCGATCGCCGTGGGGGACTCATGACTGAATTTTGAGCTGGATTTGATTGACAAAAGAGAAAAACACAGAGAAGGGCAGTTTAGAGCCTCATTAATACATATTAAAATAAAAACTCAAACCTCGAAGAATTCGGGAGAATGCACCATAATTACATTTACAGCCAATTTGGTGGCTTAAGCGTTTCCAGAATTTAGCAACTTGTTTCAGTTTGCTGCTCCTTAAGCAGATAAGGATTACACCGCCACATGTTAATGCATTTGTACGTGTTTATGGAGTTCATTCTGAGGAAAGTAGAAATGCTGGTGGGTCTGCCAGCTATTAGCTAAATACAGTTTTTGTTTATTAAAGGCACAGTAAATCTGTTTTCATTTGTGTAAACACGCTGGGGGTGAATTCTTTAATCAAACATATTGGGTAAGCCTGTTTTCTTCCCAAGAAGCAAAAAATGGAGAAGGAAACTATTTTAGAAGTGGGACACATTGTAAAATGGGCAAGACATGCATGCGTTCCCAAATTGCAATTAATGAAATGATTGAGGGCATGTTTTGATGCAGTTCAGTTCTTTTTTGTGCATCCTGCAAAGACTGTTTTCATTTCAGTGTAAAGAACAAGATACCATTTCATAGAGTTTGTGTGGTCATCACATTACTGCCCACTAATCCCCCCCCCCAACTCATTAGTGAGAGCACAAAGGCAGTCAGAGAACAGAGAAAAAAAATCTTGTAAATTCTGTCCTTCATCCCAAAAGATGGAACGTAAGCAGAACCAAGAAAAAAACAAAACATTAAAAAAAACTTTGCTATGAAAACTTAGAGATTTCCTCCCATAAATATATAAAAAGGAACATTCAAAGGAAACGATTTCCTTTAAGAGGTTTTGCTCAAAGTCGCACCCCGATGAGCTTTTGATCCATTTCCAAAGTGTTCTCAGAGGTCTTTAAATAATTTTGACAGTTTTTGACCAAAAATCTGTCGTTTTCTTGGACATTCTGCAGAGCGGCAGGAGTTCATCCAAATTTCCCTCTAAATTGTATAGGTGAGACTGTTGGTGCAAAGTAAGCCTGTTCCCATTTCCCCATCATTCCTTTGTTTAAACATTCTCTCGCTGGCTTACAGCCCCTCACACCCTCAAACTGACATTACAGCTGCAACAAAAATGTCCAGCCATACAGTTTTGATGCAGGTTTCAGCTCGGACGAGGAAAGCAAAGACAGACATGGATCTGTTTGTCTGCAAGGGGATGCATCAGAACGGGGCGGGGCAGGGAGACACCCATAGTATATTATAAGTCACAAATATGATCTTTTCAAACTGCATTTTTTGGTCTCTTTTCTTTATAAATGTCCTCCGTTATCAGAAAAATGCCACAAGAGCATGTTACAAACACCAAAAACAGCATTTTCATCGGAGCGGGTCTATAAGATCATAAACTTGGTTGAATAAAAAAATGTGAATTCAGACTAATTATTATTTCAAAATTGTATCATAAGACTAAAATCACAAGTATTTAAAATAAGAACAGCTGAAACGAATGAATATTTAACAATACAATTTAAAAACGACCACTTTACATGACTTTTAACCAGGAGAATTGTCAGATTTAGAGCAAATTACAAGAGAAAAATCCATATTTTATCAACTCCTTTTTTTTTCCAACATACACAGATTAACAGAATAAAGGTTGAAGTTCTGAACAGCAGACTCTTATATTTAGGTTTTCTTGTTCTTTTTAATGGGGTGAACGGGGGTGGAGTTAAATGTGAGCGTGCGAGCCCCCGTTTACCTGGCTGTGCGGTCGCGTCCGGGGTCACGTCATCCTTAACAGAAGCCGGGTGCTCTGCGCTCACACAGCGCAGGTGGGTGGAAAATTCCAAATTTCCCACACACCTGAAGTTTGATGGAGATATCACCGCGCCAGCCCCAGACACGGGTCAGGACTCCAGCGTCGCTTAGCAACAACTTTGTTAGTCCCTAGTTCCGAACTCCATCACTTCGCGGAAGCAGGACGCACATTCTTCGTGTCGAAAACTTGATGCTTCCTCGCGCCTTCCTTTCATCAGCTCGAAAGTAACCTTCATCCGGTGTCCTTACATAACGCGCTGAGCGTGGATGCGCACCGTAGCTCGTGGCTTTCCGCGCCGCGGTCCTCCGCCGACGCGTCTAAAGATGAGGACATCCGAGGCGCGTGCGGTCCTGCTGCCTCTCGCGCTTCCACATCAGCATCAGCATCTTTTCATTCTTTGGACGCAGCAGGACGCCGCTGTTTGTCTCAGCCTGGAATCAAACCTACTTGCGTCTCGCCATCTACCGGACAAGTTTGTAACAGTTCAGGTTTGGGTCTGAGGAGAAGAAACTCTTTAAAGAGCGTTCAGCTCTAGAGATCTGTTAATTTCGGGTTTTTTTTTTTTTTTGGTCAAATACGATCGGAATGATCAACCGATGTATATTTTAGCAAACGGAAGGCTTCCTCTGATTTTTTTTTAGGAGTTTCATCCAAATATTTAGGCAGTCTAAATAACAGCACATCAGTTCACATTTATAAATAAACTAATTTCTCAAGCACAATCTCTAAAAATATATATTGAAATATACCAAGATTCCTTTTATTTTTGTCCAACAATATGAAAATGATGCTGAAAAATATCAATTTAACTAATTTCCTATCTTTTTCCTGAAAAATCCAGAGAACATGCAGTCATGACGATCATAAATAGGTTATTTTCTCTTCAAGCTTACCTGTAACGGCTCTGTCTTCTGCTACTTGTCTAACTACTGTCCCTCTCAAATTGAAGAAAATATTCATTCTGTGTGTTCAGAGGGACAAGTGACAGTTCTGTGCTTCCTCTGGAGAAGCCGCACTGCTTTGTGTCTTCCCTGTGCTCTGCCTCTCCACATTTCAGCCCATTATCCTCCAAGGGGAAAGGGCTCTGAGCGTCATCATGTTTAAGCCCACACAACCACTTATGCTTTCCCATGCAAACAGTGGGATTTCACACAGTTGCGAATCTCACAACCAGGATTCCCACTGATGGCTGTGTCCTAACGCTTTGTTTGTTTGGTTTTGTTGCACAACCACTTAGTGTGAATGTGCACCGAATACCAAATAATGTTTACAAACCAAAAAGGAGAAAATATATATTTACATTTTTTAATTTTCACTAAAAATAAATGACTTTTTAAAATTGATATTACTCTAAAATAGCAAAAGTAAACAAAATACATTTTTTTCTTTATATATTGAATGTTTCTACCATTTCTGTTCAAAAAGTCTTTCATCCTCAAACACAGAAAACCCACTTTTAAAAGTCTAATTTTTGCCCTCATGAGGTACAAAACACACTTTCAAATTTAAGTTAGTCACCTTTAATATGCTTTGATTTAGTGCTTGGAGTCATTTAGCAGAATTAGCTGTCATGTGTGACTAATGCAGCTGTGTTTAATTTTAGGGAGAACTCTTCATCCTCTGTGCTGCTTCTGCATCACCACTGAAACCTGTGTCCATTAGACCACAGCTCCCACACTTTTTTCATGTTATTATCCATGCTTATTCATATTAGAATTTTGTTGAGTCTCAGCACAGCCACTCTCCCGCCTGGATGCTTGCTCTTCAGGCTCCCAAAGTATCTAAAAACAGATTGAGAGAGGGAAGAGGTTCAGGAAGGGATGCGCTCCGATTCAGTGAGCAGCCAGAGGCATATATAATATATAGGAGCAGTCCATGAGCCTACTGCATGAATCATGTAGTCATGCAGTTGTCTGGCTATAGGAAGCTGTCTGTCTTGATTTAAGAAGTGGTTGTTTTTGCAGTCACAATAAACTACGTAATTTCACACACAAAAAAAACAGAACATCTGTAAAAATATGGGATCAGTCTGTCAGCTGATTGTTTTTGGCACAAAAAAGACAGGAATGAAGCTTGAATGTTTTTTCAAAGACCAACTCGGATGAAAATGGTATTTTTGGTGGTTTTTTTTAACATGTTCTTGTAGCATTTTTTCTCATGATGGAGTACATATATAAATAAAATTAAGATTAAAATTCCATTACAGAGTATTTTTTTATTCTAATAATTGTCAATCAGAAGCAGGCGAAAAAATTGAGTTTATAAAGCTTGTAAGTGTGACGTACAAGTTAGTACGGCAAGCCAGTAGGTCCCTGCTCCGTCCCATTCTGATCCATCCACTTGTAGACAAATCGATCCATGTACATCTTTGCTTTCCTCATCTGAGCTGGAATCAAAACTGTACAGCTGGATTGCTCTGATATCGCTCGCCATTTTGTTGCACCGCTAATGTTGGGGGGTGTGAAGGGCTGTAAGCTTGTGGGAAAGTGGGTAACTAGATGGATGGGGCGGACTTACTCTACGCCTAAGGTCCCATCCACAACTCAGAGGGGAATATTTAATGAACTAATGCTGAAATTATGTTCGAGAAAACAACACAGGTTTTTTGATTTTGGCTAAAAACGGCACAGTCGTAAGAAAAGATCCCAAACACGATCGGAGTGAGACTTTAGGCACAAATCCATCACTTATCTATAAAACTATTATCTACCACTATGGTGAAAAATGTCATGAAGTCTTACCTCCATGAGTTGGTTTCGTGGTCATACATGTCTACTGTTTTCAGATCAGTAACTCCATCATGTCCTCCAATAGCCAACAACATGCCACTAAATACTGCAAGAGACACCTAAAGCATAAAACAGCAGAGTTTATTAAATAAAATGACAAAATGTTTGTTTTGTTCACTAAAACTTCATCAAAAACCAATAATGGTTAAAAAAAACGGTGCATAAAACAATAAGAAAAAATAATTTGTTCATTACGTTCACATGACAAATCTGGCTCCACCAGAACAGCACCTACTCAAGTCTGCGTGCATCATTAGCAGTAATGCTGTGACACGCTGGGAGAAGATAAAGCCTGCAGGCAGCAGTAGTAAAACATATTGAATCCAAAAATAGGGAATTTTTCTTGGTGAAGCGGCACAGGATCCGTTTGTGTTGACGGGCATGACATGCAAGCACCAATTTCAGGGGCTTAAGTTTGCAGAGGAATTTAAGCAAACTGATGCCCTCCATCTTTGATGCAGCTTCATTTATGACTGATTATCCAACATCCCATTTCTGATGCAGTTGACGTTACACATGCACCCATCATTTTTATACATAAAAATGGAGATCAGATCTTTCTGAAAAACGGTTTTGTTTTTCACTAAAACCAATCTATGTGCCTCTATGAGGATTGCTCTGCTAGCAAAAGTTGATATTTTAAGGGTTTATAAAAGGTTTCCTTTAAAAAGTTATCCTTATAAGGTCTCCTTTTAGCAAAATACATCTCTTGTGATCAGCTCCTTTTTGTCTTACATATAATTTGAAATAGTAAAAGTATGTTTTTATGAGAAAAACTTCAACTGTCTAACATATAACCCAGAATTTGTTTTCTTTTCATAAAATTAGATCTGCATAATCATAGTTTTGACACTCCTCAAACGTCTCAATCAGGTGCAGCTCATGAGGCCTTAGTGTGTCTGTGAGTGTCAAACAAATGTGTGCAAAAGTTTTACTGGATGGGTGTGAACATTTCCATTCAATACTACTGAAATATATAAACATATGCATTTTTTTTTTAAATTAAAGATCATTTCCAAAACAGTTCTTCTTGCATGTCTTCAGCTTATTGCAAGCTAAGTACAGAATGGATTACGGTTGATATGTCTGATTTGATGCTCTCAGTAGTTTACGACTTCTTTTTTACAGTTTAAAACAAGTATGCAACATTTTCAACTCACAGAAGCAACATTTTGGGAAAACACTAATTGAAAAGGAATTTTGGGCGAAGGGAATAACCCCCCCCAAAAGTAAAAAAATAAAAATAATAATAATAATTTGACATCACAGTGGTAGATGCCATTAAAATAAATAAATGAAGAATGGGGCCAAAATTGCTTATGAGGCTCAAAAATATATTTTAAAATCCCCAATAGAAACCAAAACACTTAGGTTTGGGATATCCAATGGAAGTTTTAAAATTATTATGGGCTGGCCAAAGGACCTTTGGTGCTAATGTATGACATATGTTTTTCTCATTTTTGCACAATATTGGAAAGGAAAACTTTTGTGATCTTCACAAAATTTCACACAAGCACCACCAGGTTAAGTCTACAACCACAATCAAACACCATTGACCTTTGACCTCAAGAAGGGGCCACTAGTTTGAATTTTCCAAGAAAAATAATCTTTAAAACCTTCTGAAAATGTGAACTCCTTCTAGGGATTTCAGTATATTGCCTTTTAAGATCTTGAGCCTCACTGGGAAGCTACAGGAGAAAAATGTTAAATTTAGAAGTTGGTCATTTTTAATGGTGTTACCACAACAAGCTCATAAATGTGGCGCTCCTCTGTTGTTTCAACATTTTTACAAAAATCTTGTGAAAATGTTATGCATGAATCCCCGGCTCAAGCTGGAAGAAACAATATGACATACGATGTGAATATATGAAGAATGTGGCCGTGGTTAACCAAAAACCTCAGTTGCCAAGGAAATCCAAACGTTTACTTTTGTAAATTGTTCTAAAAATTACATAGATCTGTTTGTCACTCCTAGCCAACCAAAAAGTGAAATGGTTGCTATGGAGATAAACGTGGCTTTTCTTTTTGGAAATTTGAAAATGTTCTAATCTATTTTAGTTCCATTAGGCCAGACATAATATTGTGTAAAAGCTTCAGTCTGCTAATGTTCATCTAACTGGTGGTTTCTGAGCAAAACTTATGAGCATTTATTAGAATAACACAAGTGCTAAAAGGTACAGAAAATTGGACAATCTTTACATTATGATTTTGTCTTATGCTGTCCTATCATTTATCTCATCTATGATATCTGTTGTGCTAAACACCATGTGAGCATGAGTCAGTGAAGAACAGAAGCTCTCATCAGATTAGTTCTTTTACTTACATTTTCTCTCTTGCTCCTCATGCATTTCACAGGACTCCACGTCATCTTATAAGGGTCAAACCTCTCTGCAGAGCAGAGCTTCAGGTTCAGCTCGTCTTTGCCCCCAGCAACGTAAATGTGTCCCAGGTACACAGTGCAACCAGCAGCCTCCCTGGGGCTCAGCATGTGGGAGCACACTGACCAGATGCCGTCCAAAAGGTTATAGCGCTCCACTGGGAAAGATTCAAAGGTGTCAGAAGTTGGAAAATATTTATAAAGCTTTCGATTCTGCTCACGGCGCATGAGCAACACAAACACAGTGGATATTTAAGCCCAAGACAACAAAGTTTTATTGATTTTCTAGATGCACTGATCCAAAAAAAGCCACAGGTGGAAATGCCCGCTCTTTTTTCTGTTGCTCTTGGATAAAACTCCAGATTTTGGTGAAAACATGACAAGTATAGACTCTGAACTTGATGGGAACCAGAAAAGCTTATGAGAGTTTTGCTGATAAACGCTTCTCACGGACAGAAATGTTTAGTGCCAAGTAGCAGCACAGAGTAGCCCGTGTTCATCTTTGGCAGGGTCAACAGGCAGGAACATGGTGTGGGAGTGGGGGAGCGTGCATATTTGTATGCGAGTTTATGCGGGATGCACAGACATAAAGGTCAGACTAGCATTTACTGCCATTAAAAAAAAAGCCCTTTATTGTGCATATCAGGACAAATGATCAAGTTCCTGTTTGCTGCTGTCCATCAATCATAAATAAATGGATGAATGCCATTTAAATGCTATTTAGTGTCCGTCATCCAACTAGAAAAGAACTATTATGCAGAAGTGAATGCCACACCAACTGTGCAGAGTCTATGGTTGTTAAATCATAAAATGTTCCTTAAATTTAAATTAGGACTTATGCCAAGAAATTAATTCAAAAGCATAAGTTAAGTCTTGTCATAAAACTCCTTTCCATTGACCACATGTAAAACTGAACTCAAGGCTCATTTGATTCTGACTTTCATTTGTATTGATTTGTTTCCCTCCTCTGCCCAGTTAAACACATCATAAATATTGTATAGTACTTTGTCTGATTGTCCAACAGAAATGTAAAAAGATGTCAAAATGAAAAAAAAAAAAAAAATCAGGCCTAGATTTAGTCAGCACCATTATGGGGTGAAAGTAAAGGAGGGGTGGGGGCGCAAGTCTGGGTGGGTTGAGAGTTTGGGGTGTCACATCCATCCAAGCCCCTAAAATGCAGAGAAAACCATAATATCATAACAACTCAACTATCCATAAGCCCATCTTCTTCTTTGATCTATTTGACCGTGTTATAAGTTTTATGTTAAAAGCTCGTCCTGACACTATACCCATGGGTAGCTGAATTGTTTTTTAAATGTATTTCTTTGTGTTACTTTCATAGAGTTTGTGCATTTCTCCCACTGTTCTGTGTCAGCTTATGTCTTATTTTAATAGTGTGCCTTTTCAATTTTTTTGTTGTTTTCCGCTTTTCTTTCCGCTGCGTACCTGATTTTATTCATTTGCAGAACTCCCATCTTTTCTTTTTTAGTTTCTTTCCAACCTTCCTATTACTTAATTACCATTAACTTGACACTATAGATTATTGGGAATTACACTGATAATGCAGATAAATGTGGGATTCAGGAGGTTTTTGATGGACATATTTGCCTCCCACCTGAGCTCAGAGTGCTTTCACCATCATTTCCTCCAATCACATACAGGTGGCCCTGCAGCACAGCAGCAGCAGCTCTGCTTCTTCTGGTCAACATTGGTGGCTGCTTGCTCCATTTGTTTGTTTGTGGATCATACCTGTGACAAATGAACAAACCTGCTGTCATCATATTATATATGAAGCATTTTATATAATCAGTTCTGTCGTTGCTGGTGTGTGAGCCTTAGACAAGATGAATCAATGGCAACTTCTATAGAGTTCAATGAAGTTAACTATCCAAAAATGTTCTTTATTTATAGCATTTGTCCTTTGATGATTTCTATTTCAAAATTTAGATTTATTTTTGGGAATTACTTATGTGTCAATTAGCTCATATTATACTTTAACGTATGCTAAAACCAGAGAAGCTTCACCAAAGCATCCAACTGTTTGTCTTTCACTGAGGGATTGTGGGGAAAATATCATCCTTAAAAGCACCGACTGTACAGTACCTCTCCACAATATTCATGGCAGTAAAGCCATCATGTCCTCCAGCAGCGTACAGGTACCCATCCATCGCCACCAGACACACTCCTCTGCGGGGGCTGCTCAAGGGTGCTACATCTGTACTCCAGCAGTCTGAGTCTGGGCTGTACCTGCAAATCAAAGAGTGCGTGGGCAGGGGTCACGGGGGGTTTGGATGGCAACATCAGCCGCTGGTAATAACTGGATTATTTACAGAAATGAAAAAGAACATGGTTTCACAGCACAAATGTATTTTTGAAGTGTCTGTTGTGAGCTTTTAGAGCAACAAACAAACAAATGTAGGAAGTTTTTGTTGACATCTGCATAAACATCTGCCAGACTGTTTCTTTTTATCTGAAAGGCTGTTAAAATCCTCTCCATTGCATGTGCAGCTTTTAGTTGGACCACAGATCAACCACTTCCTCCTAATTGGAAAAACTTTGCATTTGTGAGGGGAGGGGGGGGATATTACATTAAGGGTCCAGACTGAGATGTATGGTGGCCCTGAAGTGCAAACCACTTTCACAAATCACTTTACACAAAACAATTTAAATATAACAATTAGGACATTTAAGGACAATCAGAAAAGTAAAACAAAAAAATATAAAAAACAAAATTAAATTTTAGAAATCAAAACAAAAGTTCAGAAACCAGAATTAAATAAACAAAAAACTTTTCAGAAAATAATTTTTTTTAAAGTTTCGGTTTTTTGAAATTGTGGTTGTGAGTTCCCAAATGTAATCTTGTTTTCTCACTATTTGTTTTACTTTTCGAAATTGTTGTGATCTTTGAAATATTTAATTTGTTTAGCAAAAAAACATATTTTGGTTTCTGGAATTTTGTTTTGATTTTTAAAATGTAATGTTATTTATTTATTTTTTTTTTGTTTTTACATTTTCGCTGTGATATTTAAGATGTTTCATTTCATTATATTTTTTGAAAAGTTTTCTTTTGTTTGTTTTGGTTTCTGGGATTTGATTTTGATTTCTAAAATGTAATTTTATTTTTAAATATTTGTTTTACTTTTTTTAATTGTTGTGATTTTTGAAATGTTTCATTTAATTTTCTTTTCTGAAAAGTTTTTTGTTTATTTATTTCTGGTTTCTGAACTTTTGTTTTGATTTCTAAAATGTAATTTTGTTTTTTATATTATTTGTTTTGCTTTTCTAATTGTCGCTGTTATATTTAAATTGTTTCGTGTCAAATGATTTGTGAATGTGATTTACACTTCAGGGCCACCGTAGAGATGAGCTGCAGACATCAAACCACCATGAGGACAAGATATTTCAGGCTATAGAGAGTGACCAGGATGTAGCTACCAACTGGCCACCACAATGGCCAAGAATGACCAAGTCATTTGAACGACTATAGGCAGGGCTCAAAATTAACACCCACCCACCTGCCAAAATCTGTAAAACTTCTATTTGGCGGGTAGGAAAAAACTATTCCACTAGTTCACTTTGGCAGATGAGGCATTGTTCATCTTCTCTTACAGGGGGCTCAAACTCACAACCATGACTTTTGGCTACCACAAACATAATTCCCAGAGCTTGTTCAAATATTTTTTTCTGACTTTATTGCGCAATTTTAATTCTCACAAGCTCCAAATTAGCTTTAAAACTGGGAAAATGTATAATTTAGCAAAACCAGCTAGCAATTGTGCTATATGCTATATAATTAGCTAAACTCCATATTAACCTAAAAACTGTAAAAATGTCTAATTAAGCCAATAGCGTGTAGCTAAAATATTAGCTAAAGGCTGAAACAGCCTAAATAAAACCTCAGTTAATGCCAAAAGAAAAAAATCAATAACAAGAGCACTAGCATAATGTTCAAATAACAATTAAACGTTAGAATAGCTTAAAAAACGACGGGTGCCAAAACAGCTAATAAAGCTAACATGTTGCTAACATAATAGCTAAACCCCAAATTAGCTATCTTGGCTAAAGTAGTCATTTTTCTCAGGCTAACATGTTGCCAAAATAATAGCTACATGCCAAATTAACCCTAAAAACCTCAATAGCTGCCAAATTACATCAATTGTAAAAGTTAGAGTTTAGTTTACAAATGTGTACATAAGTGGATCTGTGATAGATTTCAAGTGCATGAACTTTGTTCTCCATATTTGACCCATCTCCTGGGGAAGCGGTGAGCTGCAGACAGCCACCCTCAGGAAGTAGGTTTACCCGGCACCCCACAAAATACAACACCTCTATGGTGGTCAACCTCTGATTGGAAGATTTCCTGCTCATGTGTCAAAGTGTCCTTGGGCAAGTCACTGAATCTCACATTGCCTGGTGGAAGGTTGGTTCCAGTGTTAGGCAGCGGAGTTGCCATCAGTGAATGGGAATGTGACTGTAAAGGGCTTTGGGCCTTCAAGGAAGGTAGAAAAGCACTATGCAAGTGTACGCCATTTTTTTCTGTTTGGCTTGGTACCAAGTGTGCCACAGAACAGTACCGGTCCAGGGGGTTGGGGATTTAAAGTCCAGTTGTCCATAAAGAAAAATATCCTGTGGACACATGACCTGCATGACCGATAGTCTTCACAAACAAAACGGCTTCTAGCACCAAATAGCAAGATTTGTACTTTAAAAGGTCCATAATGATCAGAAATCCTCGTTACGATCTGGCGAAGGCAGCAGTAACACTCACTCAGGTTTGACAAACAGCTTCATTAAATTTTATTTTCAAACAAAGCTTTTTTTGTTTTATGGTGATCTACAATGACAATAGACAATAAACAAGAATTTAAGATCGAATTTGTTTTATAGGCAGTTATTAGTCAGGCGCAACCTCATCATTGCTGGTGACTCAGAAACTGACAACTCTGATAAAGAAAATTGGTTTCGGGCAAAAAAAATTAGATCAATAGAAAGGTTAAGGGCTTCTTTAAAGAAAACTGAAAATCTAAAAGCAATAGATATGATCACGCACACACCCTCTACACCACAATCTAATGAAATGTCATTATTTTCAGTCAGATGCTTCTTCATTTATGCTGCAGCTGAAACTGGTGCAGAAGATGACTCCTGCCCTCAGTCATAAACTTTCCCAGAGACTGGAGCAGCAGGGAGGACACCTTTGGGATCAAATGAATCATCTATCATGCATTTCTTTAATAACTATTAGAACACATAATGTTACCTTTGAGGATCCAGAAAGTATCGAGTCGTACTGTCTATTATATCACAACCTAATAGTTACCTTTATTAATTCTTGGGGAAGAACAAAAATGAAAATGAGGATTAGAAATCCCACTGCAACTTTATCACTGACTTGACAATTAGTATTTCAATGTGACGCAGAAAAAAAACAAAACAACTAAACCTTGATTTATTCCCAATACAATTTAAAAGAATCAGACTTGACTGAGCATTTTATAAGAGTTTTGGAAGATTTTTAAGTTTGTTTATTACAGGAGGATGCTTAAGTGTAGGTTTCATTTATTTGATAGGGACAATGTACATTAATAGACATCTATTCAGAATCACGCATGTAAATATACTGGATTATAGCAGCGATGCTAATTGGATCCGGAGTCCCCTGGCCGGTAGACAAGAAAACAGTGAACAGAATAAAGAATCATACACATCACACAGTCACATTATAAAAGAAAAGCAGAAGAAGATACAATAGTTGATTAATAAAAAGAAGGGCATGAGATCAAGATAAAAGCGTTTGACATGACAGTAGAATAATAAGAGAATTAAGAGAAAAAGAAATGAAGACATGAAATCAAAAGTAAAACACATAACAGGGAGACGCATTAGTAATAGTTAAATACGGGACTGGTTTACTTTCAGCCAGTGTCTAAAGCGGGTTTAAACCGTATATGAGAACTGGACTGAGAGGGTGTGATGTCACCAATAAAAATGGTTTACTTAATAAAAAATTAATTAATTAAAAGCAAGAGAGGCTACAAAATAATGTTTTTTTTTTGCCGGGAAACCAAGACATGGGCCAATTTTTGAGCATAAAAGGGGTACAAATGCTAGATACAAGTATGCTATATGCTCAATCAGCAGAAATGATCAGGCGATGAGAGCAGACTCCATGGCCAGAAATCTCACTTGTCACAACACTAGATTTCTGGAAAGAAGTGAAATACATCAACTCTAGGGAAAAAACAAACAAAAAGCTATTCTATGTGTGACAGATGGTGTTTCTGGCACTGACAATATCCTAGAACTATGGCGACAACACTTTAGTAGAGTTTTTGACTGTGGCCAGAGTGAAATGCATAAGATACATGAAATTGTTACCTGTGATACCATCACGATACAGGAGGTCTTCCAAGCTACCACTAAACCTTCAGATAACAAGGCCACTAGGCTTGATGGTGTTTCTGAGCACATTAAGGTTGCCAGTCCTAAGGGGTTTCCATTACTTGCAATGTGTTTCACAGCTTTTCTTGTTCATGGCTTCTTTTATCAGACTATGTTCGATGTTATAACAGTTCCAGTTTTGTAAAACAAAGTTGGTAAAATTGGTCAACCCATTCTCACTCCCAAGTTGTTACATATTGACTCATGGGTAACAACCTCCAGGCCGCAAACCGGTACCGGTCCGATACTAGACCGCACCGGTACCCTAACCAGGTACCCCAACCCTAACCCGGTACCGAACACGGAGCGGGATAGGGTACCAGTACTGGATGCACCCCGAGGTTCAGTCCGGGTTCCGTACCACGTCGGACAAACGATCAGAAATCAAAATTCCTCTGTTTTCTTGAGTTTCCTGGATGCCTCTAAAACAATTCAACAGAGTAAATCACAGGAAATTATTAATGAGATTGGAAAAGAGAGGTGTACTGAAATGTGTTGTGTGCATTCTAGCATTTTGGTATACTCAACAAAATATGCAGCTTAATGGGGTAACCAGGTTTCAGAGCCTCTTTCAGATCAGCAGTGGGATGAGACAAGGGAACATTCTTTCTCCTATTCTTTTAACCAGTACTGGACGAATTAGCTCTCCAACTGAATGTTTGTCACAATGGCTGTGCAGTTGGAGATCTAATAATCATCTCATGTACGCTGATGATAAAGTTCTGTAGAGTCCAAGTACTGCTGGTCTTCAACAACTACTAAACATCTGTTCAGATTATGGGATTGGTAATGATATTTAGTTTAATGCAGATAAAAGTATGATTATGATTTCTAGAACTAAAGAAGACACAAATCTGAATTTCCTTCAATTCTACCTTTCAAATGCTGTGCTTGCGGGTTGTGATAAAATAAAGTATCTCAGGTGTAATCAGCTGATTATGCTGATATGTACAGACAGTGTCGAGTGTTGTATGGCCAAGCCAACACCCTCTCACAAAAGTTAGGCTTTTTTTTTTTTTTTTAGAAGGCATCAAGCTGACTTGGAGACTTTCTGTGCTCCTTTGTACTATAAAACAGCCAGGTTTACGAAAGCTGTAGGTGGCATACGATGATGCTTTGAGAGTGCTCTTAAGAAAGCCTAGATGGACAAGTGCATGTGAGCTAGCAGAATTGATACCTTACATGCTCTACCTATTCTCTATAGAAGCCTATGGGATTTTGGCATCTTGGAGCCAGCGCGTTCTTCCTGTTTGGAACGTCGGGGGGAGGGGTCACTCAGTCCAGTTATGTACAGTCAACACAAATGACACAGAACCCTTCAGGATCCTTTTAAAGTTCGACCTAATCTCCCGCCCTAAAGCTATAGAAATGGGTGGAAGATTTCCCTGGTTTGGAAACGAGAGTTTGTTTTCAAGGGGATCTCAACTTAAACATCTGCTTTCGGTCTGAACTTGT
Organism: Adrianichthys oophorus; assembly: GCA_036245035.1. Taxonomy (NCBI): domain Eukaryota; kingdom Metazoa; phylum Chordata; class Actinopteri; order Beloniformes; family Adrianichthyidae; genus Adrianichthys; species Adrianichthys oophorus. The sequence goes on along the minus strand of BSAI01000189.1, from coordinate 23,941,854 downwards.
CCTTCTCAGGCTTTCATTCTCCTCTCAGCACTCGCCACCAAGGTTACAGCTCCAACTGAGAGCTCTTTCATGTCACAGAATGACACATTTCAGTTACATGGGCTCTTCCCTCGTGAATCAACCTTTTCCTCTGGAAAACCTGTCAACTCCAGTGTAACTGCTTTCAGCTTTTCAGCCCATCATAGCTACTTAGAGGTAAAATAAAAGTTACCAGAAAGCCTCAACAAAAATCCCAGAGTCATCAGTTAGACGTAAAGGTGGATCACAAAACTCCTGTATGAGCTTGAGATCACTCAAAGGTTGATTAAGGTGCTAGCAAAGAGTACGCCTTCCTTTTTTCAAAGCTCTGCAGTGTGACTCTGGGAGCTAAAAAATAGTTAAGTTTAAACCTGCCTGAAAAAATTAATTGTGACAGATCTTTGCTGTTTCTCACCTCTCCACCCTGCTGTAATACTGGGCATCATCTTGCCCACCTGCAGTGTAGATCTTTCCATCCAGTGCACCAACAGCTACACCTGCTCGATTGTTGAACATATGTGCTGTTGATCTCCATTCGTTAAGGTCAGGACAAAACCGCTCAACCAGAAAGGACGGGTTGGACTGCATCCATCCACCAACTGAAACAACAGAAAAGATCATGAAGTAAAGTAACATGTTCCTATTCCATCTTCTGCTGTGTCTACATGTACAGCATGTATGTCTCCAGTAATATTGCACTACCCTCAGAAACTTCCATAACTGATTCTTTGCAGAGAAGCTCGGTATTCATTACTCCTCTGGGTTTGGTGTGCAGCACTTTTATGCTTCTCCACTTCCTTCTTAAAGGTTTGTTCTTCATTTTGTTGGCCTCAAATGCGCACTTTTAACTTTTGTTTGAAAACACCCGTTCTGCTTCTCAGACCCACTGCCAGCAAGTCAAGCATTAATTATTAACAGAGAATCCCCTTTAGCACATCAACAGCCCCAAACAGATTGGGGCAATTACAGTAAAAGATGACCACAGTAGTCTCTAGTCACTACAGCACAGAGAGCGCACTTTCTGGCCTTAATTGGGCTTGTCAAAAAGGGAGCAGATGTTCACGTTTAATGAGCATTAAATCCTTTTTGAAGAAATAACACAGACTCAAAGGGCTCATGTAACTGTAGGCTGGGGTATTGGTTTCATCTATGTTGGGTTCCCATCAAACACCGATATGGGGAACAGACCGGTGCAAACAAATAGGTCAGCTGGAACAAAGTGGTCATTTTTTGCAGTCTCTCACGGGGAAATGTATAAAAACAGGGTCTATTTCTGAAGCTCTGATGTTGTCCTTTCTGCAGCCTTAATGCTAAGTAAATATAACACACTGGGCCCGGAAACACACGTTCAAGCAACCAGTTCCAATGAAAAGTCTGTGTGAACGCATAAAAAACACATTTCAGGCATTCGCATTCAAAACTCTCACAAATCGCTACACAAGCTTTTAAGACCGTTTTTGGGCTCCACAAAAAAAACCGTGGATTGGTTGAACCACGCAATCCGTATTTTGGTCAGTAAAAATTGAAGAACAACGTCTTAGGAAACATAAGTGTTTTGGCAATGTCAAAGTCTTAAAGGGGTTTGTGTCAAAATGTGTTCTTATGACAAAGTTTTACTTTTTAAGTTGTGTTGCTGAGAATATCAGGAAGCAGTAACGTTTTAAAAACTGTGCAAACTTTGTGCACCCTTTAGATCAATCCATGACTCCATTCTGAAGAGAAATGAAGCCTGGCTGATGCTCAGTTTCTCTGAGGGAGTTTTATCAAAGATCAATAATGTAGTATAAGATTAAGCATCTACAATACAGTATATTTATGCGCTGCAGCAGTCCTGAACTGAAGGACTAGATTGTTTTCACACGTCTTTATTACTGCACGTTTGAGCAAAAATTTTGTCCCTGCCACAAACTCAAAAACTCACAAAATGTTGCACACATCTAGTATGGGTAAATGTAATAATTAGGTACATTTTTCCCAGAATGTAAAAATGAATTTGGACGCGACGACATCACAGTGGGAGAAATGGGCTCCAAAAAATGTTCACAATCCACTAACAAAACCAAACTCCACATGTCGGGGACTTCCAAAGAAGTTCAGAAGTAAATATGGGATGGCCACAGGACCTACAGCTTAGCAGCCATTTGGTGGCAAAGTGTGAAATTGGATGATTTCACATTTATGTTCAAACAATCTTTACAAAATTTCCCACACATGCCGTGAGGTTAAGTCTTCAACCACAAAGAAAGTTTAATTGAACTCTAACCTTTGAAATATTTTGACATCATGAATAAAAAAAATAAAGAAAAGTTCACTTTTAGTAACTCCTTCTATAGGGATTTCAGTCTATTCCCTTCTATTTACTCGAGCATCACTGGGACACTGTTTGGGAAAAATGATGGAATTAAAAGTTGCAGTTTATAGTTAGCATGGCGAGCTGGCAAAAGTAGTGTTTCCTGGTTGGCTCACATATTTTTAACCAGAATATTGTGAAAACCGAACACAAGAGTCATTGGCTCCAGCTGAACAAAACAATGTGACACACAATATTACCATATTAAGAATGTAGGCGTGGTCAACAAAAAACCTCTGTTGCTAAGGAAATCCATAAGTTTGACATCACCAATTCTTTTAAAAACTACATAGACCTCTTCGTCACCCCCAGACAACCAAAAACTAAAATGGTTGCTATGGAGATATGATCAAACAGAAAAGTTGTCATTTTGAATAAAGGAGGCGACAACGACACAATGCGCCATGCATGTAAAATAAACTATTTGGTGTTTGTTTTCTGGAGTATTTTCTCCAAAAAATGTTTCCAGATTATTTTTAGCTTAGTTTTTCAGCAGAAATGTGTTGCTTTTAAAATATCTCTTGGAACTTGAAGTCGGTCTAGCTTTAGCAGCTGTGTGACTGAATTCCTTTCTCAGTTCTCCTTCCTGATCCCAGCTGTAATAGTATTCTAGAAAGCGGTGCTTTCCTGCTGACCAAAGCTGCCCATGGACACGCTGAGGTCCAAACAGCTGCCTCAGTGCGACTGCAAGCCACCTTTCTGTAAAGGCCTGCTGCAGCAGGGGTCTCCTTGACATTTTTCTGTTATGAAGAACACACAGGGACATGATCTCTGCATGTGATGCTGCAACTGACCCATAAACAGCATGTCACCGTGGGCGTCGTTCGCAGGGAGCTTGCTGTGTCCAGTATTGGTGGAATTAGGGGTTGAGGTGGAATGATTAGCAGGTGACCTGACTGTTGTCTGCATGTCGCAGCATTCTGGCTTCTCCATGGAGGCCCTTTGTCCCACAGACAAGCAAAAAAAAAAAAAAAAAAAAAAAACACACGTGGATATGAATAGAAAGCCATTTCTTCATAATGTAAAACATTCTTATGTTTTTTTCCAAGACAAAAACTCAGAATCAGGATCGACATGCTTATATTGGGGGCTTACCCTTGTTCATCGTGCTCCCCCATGCTTTTTCTGTTTAGCGGTTCTGCAACCAAACTCTGTTTTTCTTCCTCAGAGCAGCTTCTTCGTGACAGTCCTTTCGTAGCTCATCAGCACCTCTCCACTCGGTTGTCCCCGTTCACTCTTCAGTGTGACGGGTCCAGCGTTCAGCTGTGAAGGACGTTCGTGGCTCTGGAGGAAAAAAAACCCTCCTCCTCTTAGCAAAAGCAACCCACCCCCCTCCCCCAGTTTCCCCAGTGAGACATCCACCATCAGGCCAGCTTGAAACCTAAGATCATTAACAGCTATCACTTCAAGGAACTGCATGAGAGCAACTTTTATGTCCTCCTAAGATCTTCTGTTTTCACAACAACCTCACAATTCTGTAAATATCCACGAAAGAAAAAAAGATTTCAAGATTGCACTGTTCAATAACGGTATTTAGTCTTTAACTTCACTCATTTCTATTTCATGCTTTTTGTTATTTATGTTTTTGCATGTTAGGATTTGTGAGGACACCAATCATATCTGTGGTGCATGTTAAAATATATTAAACATTTGACAATATATAGATCTTGAATCTTACAAAATTAAAAAGCTTAAGTTTAGAACAAAATTCAGTAAATATCCCAGGAAGAATATGCTAAGTGGAGTCTGCAGGTTGGAAGTTAAGTAGATTCAATCACAAGCAAAAGGGAACACAATGCAGACAGGGAGCAGACAGAAAGAAGCTCTTTAAGCCGAAAAACACAAACTCAGAAAAAACATGTCTGTTCCAATGTTTTACTTCCCACCATTCACTATCCACCTGTAAAACTCAAACGACTAGAAACTATTTTTTTATATATAAGCAGTTGGTCGTACATGAGATTTGATTCCGTTTTTACTTTTAGGTGTTTTATTATACTTATAGTTACTTATGAATCAGCTTGAATGATGTAAGCTTTTAACGTACAGCACTTTGTTCAGCTTTCAGCTTGCGTTAAGGCGCTTGTTTAAATCTAAGGTATACTTTTATTATCCAACACTACAAAATAAATCAGGTCTGATATTTATTTTTGAATTTATCCTTTGTATACCACAGACACAAAGTGAAAGCCGAATTCATTTTTTACTAAACAGTTTTAGTTGAAGGATTTTGTTTTTTCTCGACATGTAGCTGCTCTAAGAAGTCAAATCTCCAACAGCAGCACCTCCACAAACCTGAACAGGATCCACACAGAAGGATGACGGGCAGGAAGCTTATAAGGGGGTTAAAAAAAACACGTTGTTGGGTTACATTATACCAAGTACTGTTTGTTCTGGAGGAACACTTTTCCTCCTCTGGAGGGGTCCAGATACTGTATCAGACTGTCTTCTACCAGCTCCGTCTTGCAAATCTCCAACTGATCTCGTTGCTTCTTTCCTTTCTCTGCTCGCATGATGACATTTACTCGTGAATGTCTTTATTTATATCTGTGGAGCAGAAAAGCCTTCCAGTTGCTCTAATGATTCATCACATGAAGGTTGAAGGAAATGTCAAATATAAATTCAGTGTAGTCACAGCTGTAGAGGACGTTTCTCATAGCCGCGTATATCTGCATAAAAACATGAGTAAGGTCAATATTTTAACACATCATTTTTAAAGGAATTACTTTATTAGAAATGCAGCTCAATTGTTTGTTCAGTATTCTTCACTGATGTAATATTTATCCAATCATTTTTCTTAAAAAGTATCAGCACCCTTGTTTTCTGTAAAAGGGAACTCAAATTTTTTAATCTTTGTTTAAATCTAAAAACTTTTAACAAAAGTAAATTGTCCGGATATGAACTTATCAAATATTTTTTGCAAGTTGAAGAAGCTGCCTTCTGTTGAAAAGTTCTTCAGAAATGGAAGAGCTTGTCCTCTGGAAGAATAAAAGCAGGAGACAGAACCTGCAACTGTCCAAGCTCGAAAAGTTCGGATTTTCACTAAGGTAAAGTTGTAAAAGTACAATCATATTTCAAAACAATGCGACTCCTTAACATGTCACCAATAGACTCGCTGCTTTAGCCTGCAGATTTCATCTTCTGGAGCTTATAGAGAAATTCATTGATCAATTAAAGCAGAAAAACGTTAAGTTTTATTAAGTCCAACAATTACATTTTCAAGTCCATTATCAGAATGTCTCCTATAAACCACAACAGTTCCCTTCTCTGATTTCTTAAACTGCATCATCATAAAATCACAAATTTCTAAGAGCTGATAGCTCCTTCAAGGTCTAAATCATTCATATTTAATTGAACACTGCTTCAATTATGAGTGAGAGGATGAGGATGTTTAAGAAAGCCTAAACAGTTGCTGAGCAGCAGCTGCAATCCCCTCAATCTGCCTAGTTAACATTATGACAAATTCATTAAAAAATGAAAAAAAATAATAATGACAGCTTTTCCATTGGTTCATCTCCAAAGCAACCATTTTATGTTTTGGTAGCCTTTTTGTGACGAACATGTCAATGTAACTTTTAGAAGAATTGGCAAAAGTGAATTTTGGGATTTCCATGGCAACGGGCAACGGACTTCAGGTTTCCAAACCTGAATATCTCCTGACCACAGAATACTATGGAATGAACTCCTATTGGTAGAGAAGACTTTTGGGGTTTTTAACAATAAATGTGAAGGGAGTGGGGCTCTGGGAATTGTAGTTTTGTGTGTCTGAACACAAACTAATTTGTTCAACAGGGAAGCCGAACACAGTGCCGGTTCATATTAGACCCAGCACAAAGATGAAAGAATAAAGTTGGGTTTTTTTGACCCAGCATCTTTTGGGATGTGTGTGTAGGTATACACGTGTGTGTTAGCTTGTGTCTGTAGTGTGTGTGTAGATTTACATAAATAGGTTTGTGTAAAAAAAAAAATTGTTGTGTGGTTGATTTTTGTGTGGACACTGTTGAGAGTAGGTACGCCCAAAGTGCAGTCATGTTTTAGAACACCGTTTGATGGCGTTTTTTAAATGAGTTTTCTTGCACTCCATTTGCAGGTGTTTATGTTGTGAAATAATTACTTTGTCAAACTTTAAACCAGTTTTCGGTCTCATGTTCATGGATCTAAAAAGTATTGTGTGATCACACAGCTGCTTTGTTTTCAGTCTGCACTAAAGCGGCTCAAAACCATGAAAACAGAGTTTACTACAGCTGCCGGAGTCTGGAACTCTTGCAACAAACTGCGACCAGAAGAAAGAGCACAGATAAGAAGAATGCAAACCCTGGTAGCCCTCTGATTATGATCAAATGTATCATAGTAATGAGACATTCCATAGTTGTATTCATGATTTCTGCTTCTTAAAATGTAGGCTTTATTGTACTTGTCACATAATTATTTTGCTTTTTGATTCACTGAATTGCCAGACCATAATTCATCTAAACCAGGACTAATTTCACTTGCAAGCCTTTCATTGTTGATTCATTCTTGTTTTGCACCAAGGTTCAGATGAGTCATGAGTGTCCAAGGAAATAAAGTCTGGTGTGAGCACAGTCAGTGTGAGAGCACCCTAATTAGTGTGAAAGCCCCATAATTCACTCACGGACACTGAAGCAAAGAAACCTCAATGAGTTTAAGAATTAGAATTCATTTTTATGATCCTTAAGAGAAGATGTGTCAGACATATGTGCTGAAAACTGGGCACAGAAGAGGGACTGTACAACAGCCGCGTGTCCTGTCAAATACCACCCAACGCATCCCCTAACCAGCCTGCGAATGACACTCTACCCCGCGCAGCTGTCCCTGGAGATTTCCTGCCTGTCACATGCAATAACAATAAAGCTGGCTGCACACAGCACTGTGTCACCGAGCATCAGCCTAAACATGTCAGCCACTCTCACTGTAGGAGGATGTATGCGGCGCAACAAGTGGGAGATGTCAGCGGCAGGATGCCGGCGCCATAATGTGAGAGAAATAGATGACATTAATTTTTTTACTGAAAGAAATGTGCCAACACATGAACATATGCTTGTGAAAAGACTGAAAGGAAGTCTCCCGTTATTTGAGTTTTGCATTTGAAATGCATTTGCATGAAACTGAAGCCAAATCACATGGACAAACCTTGTGGGGATTTGTTGCATCAACCTTGAAAAGAAATATAATTTTACAGCAAATGTTGAGCAGTTTTTTAAAGCATGAAGCCAGCCCAATGAAACAGAACCCGAATGTCCCATAAAACAGGGAAAAAAACAAAAGCTCATCAGCTTCTTTTATTGATAATTATTAAAAATGTTTCATCTGAGTTTGTGCTGTTGCTTCACAACAAGAAGGTGGAGAAGATGTGAAGAACCCAAACGTAGGAGGCAGACAGATGTGCTGCATCAATCAGCACACCGCATGGTGCAGTTGATGGCAGGACACCAAAGTAACTGATTCAAATAACCAAATATGTAGCAGCATCTCTAAATCATTCATTTTCTGTCTCTTTCTAGTTTAAAGGCCTGACGGTCTCCCTGAGGACCACAGGGCTCCTGCTTCTGTGAAGATCTTTAAGTTGAAATCCTTTTTCTTTTGGATCTACTTTTTAACATATGTAAGGAGATGGTTTTAAACTTCAGTAATTTACCTATTTTACTTTGTATTGTTCTGAAACCTTGACTTATTTTAGATTTTTAATTTCAAACCATTTTAATTCTATTATTTTTTCAGCTTTTTTAAGTCCCACTTCAACTATATTTTTTCTTTTGTACAATCGTTCCTAGTGGTCTTGTAATAATGATTATGCAGTTTTTAGCTAAAATCATAAAGCCTGTGTCGTTTTTTAAGACAGTTTCTGCAGAGCAGCAGGAGCTCATTAGACTTTTGCCTCTGAGTTGAGGGCGGAACGGTTGCCAAGGAAGTTAGCCTCCACTAATGTCCCCTCAACCCCATGTTTACACCCTCCTGCTAGCTTATAGCACCTCACAAGCCTGAGCAAATATTAGCGTAGCATAAAAATAGAAAAAACAAAAAGGCGAGCAATATCAGAGCCATCCAGCCATACAGTTTTGATCCAGATTCCAGCTCAGACGAGGAAAATGAAGACATTCATGGATCGATTTGTCTGCAAGTGGATGCATCAGAATTGGAGCAGAGAAGGGAGACTTTGGCCTGCACATTGCAGTTGCTGCGTCACAAACCTGAGCTATTTCAAACCGTGGGCTCTTATCTGCTCCTGATCCAACACGATTTGAATAAAGAAATACACAGAAACGCAATTTTAATCTTAAATTCTTTTATACGTCCTCCATCAGGAGAAAACTGCTACAAGAACATGTTAAAACACCAAAGAAGGGGTCTTTAACATTTATTTTGTAGCTCAGCTTTAATCATATTTCATTTTATTACTGTGTTTTTTGCTGTTGTAATCTGTATTCTTATTGTTACATTCATAGCCTTTTGTCATTTTTCTTTTCAGTAATTTTTATTTAGTTTTGTTTATATATTTTTTAATTATTTAACTTATTTGTATGCTTTTTCTTTAACTGTTTAAAACTGTCTTATTCTCTCTTTTAAAAGTATGTAAATATTTGTAGCATCTTTATTTCCCTTTCATTTTTTCACCAATGTTTCCATCCGCTGCTGTAGTTTTTATTTAAAAAATGCAAATCCTTTAAATTTATTACATTTTTTCATTGTTTCATGTTTTACTTCTCCAGTTATCATGGAAATGATGTCTTTGTGATCATAGCACTTGTTCATACAAAGCACTTCGTTTTACCTGTATGTGTGAATAAAGTTTAATTAAAAGGTATAAAACCTGTTTACCATTTTTTTTTGTTCCACTCTTTTGTATTTACATAGAAATTATATTTAGTTTGAAGCTGGAGGATTTTTAATAGAATAATTACATTTATTTTAGACAACAGAAAATAACACATTTTAAGCTAAAACTGAAAGAAATGCAGAAAAATAACAGAATTTGGTCAAAAACTGCAAGGATTTTTAAAAATTTCATATGTCAATGCATCTAAACCTTTTTGCTTGTCAATATTTTTAAGAGCCTATGAGGAGTTAGCGTTTCAGTCCCTTTAACCATCCTTCTCATACTTCTGTTCGCACCAACTGCACTTTTGCCATTTCTTTTTTTCTTACGTTTTTCCTTTCATTTTTCTTTTTAATGTTTTGTTTTTCTGACTGCAGAGGCATTTGGTTTTAAAACTAAGCCTCATCATTTTCTCTCATTTCTGCAGATGCTTCCGGGTCTGCAGTGTCGTCTGGATCTGCCATGAAGCTTTTTCCTGGTCAGACATGTCCAAAGCACCTTGTCATGGTTGGAGCCCAAGCTTTTGTTTTCCCATCTGTGGTCATGTCAGTCCAGCATTCACAGAACTTGGATGAAATCAAACAGAAAAGTTTCAGAAATCTCAATTCTGTACTACTGCAAATCTAGGCCTGGCAGTAATAGATTACCAGCTGGTCCAGATGGTTCACTGCCTCTGCCGCAGAGATAGAGGGTCTAACCATGAATGAATGAAGTTGTATCTTCATCCCATTCCTCTCAGTGTGGATGAAGATTAACCTGTCAAATCAGAAGTGGCTGTAAAGCTAAAACTGTCTTGCAGTGCCAAAGCAAAGAAACGGACAGTCTAGACTAAAAACATTAATACTACCGACAATGAATCAACTCGCCACAACACGATTGTGTAACCATCCCACACAGGCTCCGGTGCAGCAATGTATTCATATCCAGGAGGTAGGACAGAAAGGCTATTAGAAGCTTTTCCAAGAGAGAATAAACAAGCTGCTCCTCAAAGCGGGTAAACAAACACAGCTGAACCGGTGGGGGAGCGACCATGACCCCTGCCAGCTAACCAAAGCCCCTATAAGCTGTGGGGAAGGCACACCTTCACATGACGACAAAAAAAAAGGATTAAATATGACATACCCGTGGAAAAATAGCATTTAGAAAATAAGAGAATGTGTATTTAATCAATTTTTAAAACATTAGTAATGCACTTTATTTGATGCAACATTTTGTATATTTATTGTAACTGACGGGGTAACAAGATTTTGTTTTCCACACTGAAATTGCAATGAACTAAGGATATTATTTGCTAAAGATTTAGGAGGAAATATTTCCAAAGAGAAACCATCTGCTGTCTGAAAACGACAAATTCTCATGCAATCATCTGCTTATTTCTAAAGCGATAGAAGCAGCAGAAGAAACCAATATCCTGAATAAACCCGCCGATAAAATAATCTTCATTTTTAGCAAAGGTTTCCTGTGAAGTTCCTCACAGCAAAACACAAAGAATATGCTCGTGACTTAGTGGCAAGCGGGTTTTATTTTCACCAATCGAGGGAAAATTACACCCCGTGACCTGCCTCTTCCATCACACAAACCAGGAATAATTTCCGTTAAAGAAAATTCAACATAAATCATTACAGCTGCTCATGTCGGCCTCCATCCTCAGGGAAGTGTGCAACACTGAGAAGCTGTAATTATCAAACCTCATGCCTTCCTCTCCCTCCCCCATAACCAAATCAGAACCCTCTTATTAAAACACCACAAATACCCTGAATTCTGCTACCTACATGATGCATATGGATTTCTATAATTAACAAAGGGGTTCAGATTATGGCTGTAATCACATCATTGGTAATCTGTCAGCATTGAGCTGTCTCAAAGACAGTGGAGAGCTGAGGTGTGCTGGTCCGTATTAGGCGGAAGCAGCCGTTCATTAGTGGATTCCTGAAACTCAGGGGTTTTATAATCATATTCACATCTTTATTGAATTCCCAGATATGTTTCAGAGGAACCGAATCTATCCAGCCCACATGTATATACAATGCTCAGCAAAAATGTACACACCCCACTACATTTTTCATCGAACCTTTAGTGTTCTTTCAGAATCAACATTTTCTATGAGATAATAAACAACAAATATGGACAATTGATTGCAAACAAGATTTGTTAATTTTCACACACAGGAAAGTGAGTTTCCCAACTAATTCATTCATGTCCATGTTGCAGTCTTAGGAGAAAAGACTTAAGACTACACAATTCTAATGACAGGCATTCAACCACAGGTGAGTTTAATGATTCATTTAAGATGTGTCCAGGACACAGGTGACCATAAAAGAGCATTACTGAACAAAGAAAAGCCCTTCCCATTTCATGCTGTCAGAAATGGCTCCTCATGGAAGAGAAATGTCACTAAATCTGAGAAAGTAAATCATTTCTTTACACAAAAAGATGAGAGCTACAAGAAGATCAGCAAAGCTTTACATATCAGTCCAAATACTGAAGCAAAAGTGATCCAAACATTTAAGAAAGATAGAAGTGCAACCATCTTACAGAGCCGTCCAGGCCGTCCACATAAGTTAACATCTCGACAGGAGCGTCTTCTGATGAGAAGGTTGAAGAAAATCTCCATGCAAGTTCACTGCAGTTAGCTAAATCAGTAGAAAGCCAAACTGGAGAGACCGTTTACAGTGATACCATACGGCACACACTGCAGAGGAATGACATACATGGTTATCGTCCATGAAGGAAGCCTCTCCTAAAGCCCATGCATAAAAAAGCAGGCCTAGAATTAGCTCGGGCCCATGCTGAAAAAGAGGAAGACTACTGAGACTCTATACTCTGCAGTAATGAGACAAAGATCACTGTTTTTGGAACCAATGCTTTTAAAACTGTATGGTGTCTCAAAGGTGAGGATTTCATAGAATGCTTGATACCTACAGTGAAACATGGTGGTGGTAGTGTCCTAATGTGGGGCTGCATGAGTGCTGCTGGTGTTGGGGAGCTGCATTTCATTGATAGTATCATGAACTCAACAATGTACTGCTCTATAATAAAGGAGAAGATGCTGCCATCACTCCATGCATGTGGTCCTTCCAACACAACAATGATCCAAAACACACATGGAAAGCTACTGCTGTATTTCTGAAGAAGAACAGGGTGAAGGGGATTGAATGGCTAAGAATGTCTCCTGATCTGAATCCAATCCAACACCTGTGAGGAATTCTGAAGCAACAAGTTGAGCATTTCTCTCCATCCAGCATCCAGGCCCTAAAAGAGGTTATTCTGGAAGAATGGAAAAAGATAGATGCAGCAACATGTCTCCAACTTGTTCATTCCATGTCTAGGTGCTGTCTTTCAAAATCACAATACAAAATACTAGATGTATTAGTTTTTGATGCAGCATGGATTCATTTTTGCTTCAAGAGTCAAACTGAAGATTTTGTGATGGAAGTGACCTTATTCACCTTCATTTCATGTTTTGGAGTTAAACAAGTGTTCAATAAAACTCATCTTTTTGGAAAGTTTGGAAGTTGTTCTTTTGTTCATCGTGCTACTGATTAAATTAGTACTTTTTAAAGAGGATGTACTCATTAAGGCTGAGCACTATATGCATGTATGTGGATATATATATATATATATATATATATATATGTGTGTGTGTGTAAATCAAGCAGCTATATCTATAAATAGATACTGTATAGTTGCTTGTTGATTTGGTTCTTGTTATTTTTATTTATTCCAAGGTTTTGTTTTTGGTCTAACTTCCTGTTATTTGTTCAATTGCATTTCTTTGTCATTTTTTCAGAGTTGTGTTTTTTTTATGTGATTTATTTCTATTTGAGTTTGGAGTCTTTTCTTTTTCCTGGATTTCCCGGAAATGCTGTTTTTCCTCTGTTGTTTGTTTTTCCTCAACATATCCATCTTTTCTTTTCCATTTGCCTCCGACCCTTTATTCCTCCTCCATAACACTGTTTATGTCATGCAGCTTTGTCTGAATTCAGTGACATTTTTAACTTAGTATAGATCATTTTAGGAAAATGAAGCAAAACTCAAATATGACATTTAAAAAGGTGACGGCGTGTCACTGATTGCACCATTATTGTCCAAGACTCATGACCAAAAGTAAAAATGTTCCTTTTTGCTTTTCAAAACTGCCCTTTTAAAACAACTTCAGAACAAAAAACCAAAAGAAACATCAAATCTTTGAAAAGTCAAAGCAGATAAAGCTGTTTATTTTTTAAAAGCGAGAGCTTGGGTCTGTTTTTTCCCCCTCCTCTATGAGCAGTTATCGGTAAAGGTTGAAATCAATACATCTGAGGTTCCAGCAAGAATTTAGATTATTGGAAACTGGTCATTAATCTGAAGATGATTATTATTATTCATTTAGAAAATTCCACTTTCTGTCCTGAAATTGAAAAGAGAGCCTGAAAAGTGCATCCAGAAGAGCTAAAGAAACCCAATTTCAGATGCTTGGATTTTCCTTTTTTTTAATTTGCAAAGTGTACCTGACAGCCCAAGAAAATGTGCCTGTTAGGATTTGGTAGGAACCGGCTGGCCCTGCTTAAAACCAGCCAGAAGTAGCACAAACCTATTACATATGGGCAGTGTTGGGTAAAGTAGTTGATTACTTCAGTTACTAGATGAAACTGATGAAATTACTTTACTCATTCCCCAATTTAAAAATTCACTACTCATTATTTTACTTCTTTTCTACTCTAAAACGCATTTTCAACAGAATAAAGCTGCCACAAACAAGATCTCATTAAAAACCCACAAAAAAAAACATCGAGGCTACAAGAGGACAAAAAGGTTTTTTAGTGTCACCTCATTAATTTCACCACATGAACATGACAACATGTTCATAGTATAGGAGCCTACACAGACAGGTTGCTCATGGACACTAGGGCAGTAGAAAGCAGTTCATCTCCAGGACAAAACTTGCACTTAACTGAACTGTTTTGTGTTTGTTTTCAACAAATTGGAAATAATTTGAATATCAAATGACTCATTTGAATTGTACTTCATTACACCTGACAATGCATATGTTGTGATGAAGGCTTTTGTGAGAACTTCACTATTGTCTAGCTTAAAAACTATACTTACCGTGAGCGCTGTGAACAGTTGAAGGAGAGGGAAGATGATGAAGAATCAAACAGGAAGCAGGAGAGTGGGCGTGGAGCAAAGAAGGAAACCTCCAGCAGCCTGAGGAGATGTCCATGTGGACATGGAGGATGGTTACCCATCCATCTGGGAGGGCTGGTGAGGTTGAAGGCCGTTAAAGAAAATGAAGCTAATAAATCCAGCTTGTGGTTCCTTATGACCGCTTCACATCACAGCTTCCATAGAATCAGGAGCCCACAGACACAATAAAGTCTACAGCAGGAGCCCAGAACAAAATGTGAAGTTTATGGCAGAACATCACTCAAGCGGCAACGTTTCAGAGATTCAGAACACAACAAAAACAAAGTTTGGGTCGACAGCCTGACTTCCACAGAAGCAGAGGCATCAAGAACGACAAGCCAACAGACACTGAGGAGGGGTTGAACACAGCTGACAGCAATCAAGACAAAATGAACAACAGGAAGCATTTCAAAATAAAACGCCAAACCTGGAAGTCAAGCGTCCAAACATATTCAGTTTGTCAGACATGCACACTGAAATGATCAAACTAATGTTGAATTACAACGCAACTATTTGTCATAAACCCTTAAAACAATTTTTTATTTTTTCCTATTGGAATTGAAAATGTGCAACATAAAGTAATAATTTCTGTGACATTAAAAAGACAATTGTTGTATTTGTCTTTAAAATCTCTGGAAATAGACACAACTTTTCTAAGGAAAATAAATATCAAAAAAGTACAAATGAATCATAGCTTTAGCAGAGACGGGAACACAACAAGAACACAGTATATCCAGGGTTCTCACACTCATACAGTGAATCTCTCGGATTCAAAGCTTCTGACTCTGGAGCTTCCATTGTTCAAACACCCAACAGTGTGAGTTACAGCACGGAGACTGTCTGCACAGAAAGGCTTCATTTTTGCCGTTTTGATCTGCCTTCACACCCGTCCTGCTCTGTGTCCCTGTCAAAGAGGTGACAACTCGCCATGTGGCCGTGTCGTCCTCGTTTGAGAGCAGAGCTCCATGCTGCTCCTCGCAGATGGAACCGGCCATGTCAGGTCATGTCCTGTGCCGTTAGATCTGCGTCTTTAAGGGGTAATCAACTGTAAAGCATGATGAAGCTGCAGCCACTTTCCATATATTATGGTTTGTTTTGAAGAGCACGCTTTTTCACTGTTATTTCTTTAAGAAATATACAAAAAAAAAGTCTTGTTTTGGTCTAAATTGTTTAGTTGGTGGATATATTCAATAAGTGTTACTAAGCAAAATAATTTGTGTAGAAGGAGCTTCAAGTAAAAAAAAAGGGCTTCAACTATTTTTATAAACGTTTAATGGACATTAGGCTAAAATCCATAATTGAGTTAAAGGAGCATATTGCATAAGTATATTTATTGACCAGCTGTCGTTTTGTAAGGAAGCCCATAGCAGCAGACCATCGTTGTTTTTGACCATTTTCTCGTGATTACTTCTACTATGACGTGATCATGAGAAAACTTGTTTTTTTTCTTGTGATATAACGAGACAGTACATGTCGATAGTATTACAAAGAATTTTAATTTTTTCTACGATCTGCAACCATCATCATTTGAGGGGAAGGTTGGCCTGGCTGCAGCTGCGCAGGCGGCTGCAGTTCAGTAATCCTTGGGTTGTTGTCAACTTCAGTGACCAGATGAGGGGATCAGGCTGTCGACATGGCTACTGAATGATGCATGAGGTGCAGGCTGGAGGGACCTGGTCTGAGTGACACGCAGTTTTCCGCAGTAGACCGTTCTTGGCCTCCATAGTACTGACCCAACAATTCAACATAATGATCATAACCTGTACACTTTTCCAACTACATTGACATCTTAGTCCATGATGAATTGGAAAAGTGAAGGTCACCTGAAAGGAAATAATCTGCAGAAAGCTGTTCCGCTTCTGACCCATGAATTCATGAGGGTTTGAGAGCTGCGGGATAGCAGGAATAATCTGTGAATTAATAAGCAAAGTGTTCACCAACGCTGCCTCTCCTATGTGACAACTCATTCTGAGAGAAAAATAATTCCCAAAGGAACGGTGTAGCTGATTAAAACAACTGAACCGTAACGTTAAAACTGATGCAGAGCTGCAAACTGAGCAGAAACAGCTTCCTCTCACCCTGAAGACTCCAGTGGTTGAAAGTATTTGTGTCTTGACGGTAGACTGGAGGTGGAGGGGTTAGAAGTTCCAGAGGAATCAAAGAACCTCCTGCACAGTTTCAATCTGTGACTGGTCTTACGGCACTCTCTGGTGGTAACATGATGGAAGTGCAGCAGATTTTAGTCACACCATGACAGCCATTTGTTTTGTGACCAAATATCTTCCATAGACGGGGATAAATGGGCAAACATTTAAGTGGAAATAGATCATTATTGACTTATTTCCACAGTTTGTGAAGCATTCTGCCTCTCAGTGACAAGAAGCCACTTCACATCCTGGATGTTTCCACCAGAAAACAAAAGTGCTGTTTTTAGCTGAAAAAGACAAAGCTGGAAAGACTTTTCCCCTGAACTGAACCCACAAAGCTCAGCACCACTTCCAGACATCCTCGACTGCCCCAGTCTGCATGTTTCCACTCTGATCTTTGATGACTTTTACAAATCTCGACCCTCAGACATGCTGAGCAGAAAGAAATGACAAACCGCACCTCCTGCTGGGTGCAGCCCCACATCAACCATATCATGAGCTCTGCGCCGGACAAACTGACACACTGCATCAGTGGACGTGGCAGGAAGCAAATGCACGGCAGGCAAGTCGAACACACTCAGACCCCCTATCAGTTTATGAATGTAATGAATTCTGGAGGCAGACAGAGCACGCCTGCCTCCAGAGGCCCCCCCCTGAATGCAAGGCGGAGAGAGCCAAGGTGGGCCTCCATTCAGACAGCTCACAGAGGAGATGTGAAAGGAGAAGGAGTTGAGTTTTATGAAGAACGGCAGGAAAACATGCGTTATAGAGCAAAGGCAGTGGGATTCCGGCACAGACTAAACGCTCTGGTGTCCGCGCTGCTTTGAAATGTCACTTTCATTTCTGTTTGCTTAATCGTGGCGACCATATTTCCCAGAGGAGGGAAATATAGTTATAGTTGGGGTCAATAACTCAATAACTACATGAAAGTGTCAGCTTTTTCAATCTCAAATCCACCCGAACAAAGGATAACAGACCAACACATCTCATTTCCTATGCTACAACTATTTATGATGAGGATATAATGGCATCGTTTACATCTGTGTGCCGATGTGTATGAATATGTCTGTTTCTAAAACTACTTTTCAATTTGTACAGCTATATATTTATATCTTTTTACAATTAATTATTCTCTAAGTTTTGTGTTTCTATACATAGAGTTACATTTCTTTTGTTTGTTTTCTTCATGTTTTTAAATATACGTTTTGTTGTTTAATTGATTAAAATGAAGCAGCTTCAATTTAAACATCTGTCTTTCTGAGTGGAGAACAAAACTTCATTGATGTCACAGAGTCGAAATACATCCATCATGGCATCTCAAAAACAAATAACGATGAAACCACCAAAATACAAAAAATAAACAAATAAGTGCATAAAAAAACTATTTTGATGACCTCGCTGCAGAGGAGTTGTACAGGCTGATGGTCGTGGGACTGAATGACCTGCGGTCAGGCTGGTTCCTACACATCAGAGATGTACTAGAGATGTACTAGATCTCCAGAGGCCTTAGCAGGCCAAAGCAGCCCATTTTTCCTGATCTGCTCCTCCAAAAACTCTCTTCAAATCAATGTTTTATCACAATTGGACACAACAAAAATCTATTTATCTTCCACCACATATCTAATATATCAGACTAAAATGATTAAATGATGTTTTCCTCCTGTTTGAAAAAAACGTGTGTAATTATGGTGTTCGGGACAGTGTTGCACTAAAAAAACCCACCTGGGGGTGATAAAGAGCCTGTGAGTGACAGGTGATGGAAAAGGAAGCTGAAAAAGGGCTTCATCGATGCTTTTAACATTTTAGAAATCAAGGGATTCATCAAGTTTTTATACATTTGACATGATTAAAAACATATGTTTGCCAAAGCAACAGCAGATGTCAAAAAAATATCCGTTGTGATATTAGGATACAATTATTATCATGAAATTCTGATCTGAGAGAGATGAGAAACCTGTCACTCCAAATCACAATGAAAACCTCTTGTGAAATGTTTTAAAGTAGAACTTTGAGGATTTTCTGCTACCATAAACGTTCACAGCCACAGTATTTGCCGATAAAAGTTAGACACATGCTGCAGGTCCTGTAACCAACATGCCGTGGAGCTGAAGAGCACAGGTCATGAAAGATGAATGAAGAAGCCTCCCAGGCGATGGAGGCCTGGAGCCAAAGGTGACGGCTGCTCAGGTGTCACCTGCTGGCAGAGAGCAGGAGCTCAGCAGCTGTGGAAGCATCAGATCACCACATTCAGCTCCAGACAAGACCTCAGGTAAGTTCTGTGTGGCGTTTCATGGAAAAAAAACCTGAGGGGCTCTTAAAGTCATCAATTCCAATGTGTTGATTACGAGTTTTTATAAATAAAAAATGTGACTTTTCAGCTCATTAAAGGGGTTAGAAAGCAGGTTAATACCAATCAGTTGTCTTCTTTCATGCTAAAACAATGATCAAAGTGTTGTTCTTCTTTTTGTCTGTTTTTCTTTCCCTATTTTTTCTTATTTTACTTTTGCTTTCCATGCAAATCTTCAGCGTACTTTAGTCAATTTTAACAACAAAATGTTCCCCTCTTTATGCACATCACTTCTCTCTTCATTCATTCCTTTGGTAACCTGTAGTTTAACAGTAAGAAAATAACAGCAAAAGTTGCAGGGTGAAAGCTCTTCAGCATCTTTCAACCACAATGCCTTCAACATTCTTTGAAAATGTGTTCAAATCTAACTGTTCAGATCTTTGTGGACCTTTCGGGTGCTTTTGAAAAAATGTTTCAATCTTTTTTGTTACAATATTTGAAACAGTTCAAACTTTGTGCGCGTTTAATAAAAAACTTCTTTTTTAAAACACTGCAGTAGATTTTCCAATTATTAAATAATTTTATTGTTGGAATTGTTTTATTTATCAGGTTCAGCAGCTGAGCAAAGAGATGTTACCTGACAGGTTCTTGTGGTGTAAAGGTTTGATTTATATTGCTGGATTTTGTTATACAATGCATGTGCTAACCAGGAGTACATTTATATAAACTCCTTTTGTTTTTGAAACTAAACTCTAGCTGTTTCAGACACATGAGATACTTAGGTGTGGTTTTGTTTTCCTTCCTGGAAAAACACACAAAAGCCCCTCTGGCAGGGGCAGCACTCCTTTAACAAATACAGGACAACATTTGAATCACTTCCTGTCAAATCCTACAGCAAACCACGATGTAGGAGGATAATCAGTTTTACAGTTTACATTGTTATACTTATAATAATAATAATATTTTAAGCAATAATATCAGTGCTTTGCAGAAAACGATACCTGGATGCTTCAGTTCTAATTTACACGTTCTAAACATCCCGGTCCCATTTTAAAGACAATACTCCACAGATTCCAATTACACTTGGATTATTTCTGTGGGACAAAAACTTTGTGAATTATTGGTAAAAGCATTGCAGAAAAATACATGGTGTCAGATTCTTTTTTTTATAACGCTCGACCCGTAAACAGACGTCTATGATTCCAAACATGTCAAGAAACATCCTAATATGTCAGGAAGAAGCTGAGCTAACAGGCTGTTCTGACCATTAGTGTCAAAACGTTATATTTTTAAATCCCAAAAGATCCTGTTAGCATTAAACATTTCAGCTAACCAATATGAAATCTGTAAAATAACTTTTTTAATCTTCTCTTGCAAACTTAAATGAAAGCAAACAATGGCACTTCTGGCTTCCCGTAGATTCTTCTGATTGCTGTCAGTTGTGACTCAACAGCTGAGAAAGATGGAAAAAGTTTCAGGCTTTCTTAACTTTGATGTTTTCTGGTGTAAATGTGTATTCTAATGACCAAAAAATAACAACAGATGAAGTCCAATAAGGTTCCTCTGTTCTGCGTCTGCAGCTGACATGTTCTCTGACCGAAAACTGTTCCTGCCTGCCAGGGGTGATGCCGAATGAAAAAATTCACCTCATCAAAATTCAGTAACAATTTCACCATGTTTGGAAGTATTGTTGCTGAATTTACGTCACATTAATTTATCACAAATAAAAGCGTTGTCTGTGACTTGAAGGTACCTTTTTTTTTTGGACAATGAGTCGCTCTGCAGTAAAAGTCACAGAAGACCTAGTTTGTGACCTAGTTTGATGACTTGCTGTCCTGAATTAGTCTGAGGGGGGAAAAAATAAGAATAAATAACGTCTCGATGCAAATAAGAAAAAAATCATAAACTTCAGGAGGAGAACGGTCCGATTTTCCTCCATATTTGTTTTGGACGCCACTTTTTCTTCTGTGTTTCTATCAGTAGCAAATACTGATCCGCACAGCTGCTGTGCTCTCTAGGGGTTGTTAGTGGGAAACAACTGCTTCATGGAAACAGGTTGATAGTCGGAAAATAACAAAACTAGGGACCTATTAATGTTTTTTTTTAAATCACAAAGAAGCATGATGAAACATAAATCAAAACATTAACTACGAATTTAGTTTAGAGTGTGGAAAAACACAGAAAAAAGTTGTGTTTGGCTGCCAGACTCTGACCATTTGAAAAATCTGTGCCTGAAAATTGAGCCATCAACTTGTCAGGAGAACAGTCCAAAAGGACAAATCAACTTTAGGTAGTAACTTCTGAACTCTACGAACCCAATGAACAATCTGGGGATATTTTTCACCAATATCATGAGAAAATCCTAATTTCCTCCTGTCCCCCCCCATGTCATAGTTTTGACATATACTCTTGACTATCAAAGGAAACATTTTTTGTCCTGTCAAAATATTTTACAAATCCACCTAAAACTACCATTTCAGGGGTCGGCCTTTTCTCATTTGTAATCAATGAAAAGCCCAAATGTCCTCTGTGAATGCCAAAAGGATGGGATGGGAGACATTTCGGCTCAGAAATATTCTCTACAGAGGACACATTTGCAGTTCTTTTAGTGGGGAGGTAAATGCGGTGAAGGCGCTGAATTTCAGAGGTCTGCTGCCACCAGAGGGCGCCACAGTGTCTGTTAGGAGTGAGTTTGTGAGTTGCATTTCACATTTCTCCATCTCTTCCAATGACCATTAAAGACTGCAGTCAGGTCAGTTTGCTGTAAACACCTCAGGGGACGTTTGTCCACCTGCTGTCTCCTTTCCCAAAAGTTCAGATGATGTGGCTGCAGCTGCATCGATTAGGTTTCAGGTACTCCAACCCACTGAAGAGAAACAATAGAGGCTTGCCAGTGCACGGTGGAAAAACAAAGATCAGTGTCACCTCAGTATAGACTTTCCTTAGGTGGTGTTGTTTTTTTTTTTTTTTTTAATGTTAGGCACCAAGATGGGAAATAAGCTCCTAACTGAGACACTTTACAAACCTCATTTATCATCCACGCTTGTTTTCACCGGACTGTTGTTGTTGTTGCCCCTTCTGTACAATTAATTTAGATAGTTGTGTCTAGCTCTGCTTTATGATAAAATGTACATTTCTGTATTCAGAATGGAAGCATATCAAAAAGCATCAACGAGAAAAATCAGAAGAAACAGCAACTCTCTGCTGCAGCATCTGATTTACCGAGGAGTTCGCGGAGGAGGCAGCGACACTCCTGTAAGACCTTCATGTTTCTTGCAGTTTTTATCTTTATCTTTTATCTTTATCATCTCTCATCCTTTATGAGGAATTACTTTGTTCTTAAAGATTCCAGCTCAGCCAAGAGATGCCAAAATGATCCAGTCCATCGCCAGTCTGATAAGAGCAAAGAGTAAACTGCTGCTGTTGGAAAATCCAGATATGGTGGAGATCTACAAGGTAAAAACTGGATCAAAATCTGTATTATATGATAGAAAGTAACAGTTATCACATACTTTAAAAAATGTGTGTAAAATTTCTATCTTATTTCAGATTCTACTGCATATATGTTTCATCTCCTAAATCCGATTTATGTGGAATCAAAAGTGGGCAGAATGATTAAACAGAAAACAAATTAAGTTTTTATTTACTGAATGCTGCATGTTGTTGTTTTTCCAGCTAGATGAACCAACAGCTGGAACTGAAAGACCAGGAAAAGGTCACTTCTATCTTCCAGCCATCACAGCAAAAGCTTCCAATCTGAGCTCCGTCAGAGGTGCTCTGAGTCAATCCTGCCCTTATCTGTACGACAAGCGGCGAGGGTCGCTGTCGTCTGTCGCCTCTCACAGAACCGGAGATCACACCGAGAAACGGGTCTCACTAACAAACGAAGAAATCAACTTCTTTTGGTTCTTGTTCAATGATGTTTACATTGTTGTTCTCTTTTCGCAGCAGAGCCGCTTAAAGGCAAAAAGAGAAGCCAAGAAATCAAATGTGACGGTGACTATGACCTACCTCGGTCAAAGCCACCGAGGGTCAAACTCGGAGGTCACTCGAGATGAGCTGAAGGTGCTTCAACAAGTCAGCGGGGGGGAAAACATTTGTGTCTTCAAAGGCCTCATCACTCGCGGAGGCAAGTCCTGATAAGACCTCTGGTTACTCAATTTCTCTGATGGAGATGTAAAAAAGTACAACATATACAAGAGATCACAGATACGAGCTGCAAAATGTATTTAAAGACCCTCTGATGAAAACGTCAATTTCTTTACATATGTCCTCCATCATCAGAAAAATGCTTTAAGAACCTGCTTAAAACATCAAAAACAAGATTTTCATTGGAGTGGGTCTTTAACTTAAATGAAAAACACCTTCAGATGGCTCCAAATTTAGCAGGTTAGTGACATGTGTCTGTCTTTCAGAGCAGTTCCAGTTTGTGTCTCAGAGGCACATAGGTTACCCCTTCAGCGCTTCAATGTACATTAACGGCATCATGGTGACCAGAATCAGTTCCTGCTGCGAGTACCGCTACGCTCCCGGGTTTCAGCAGGGCAGGAAGAGCTGCTTCAGACTGGCTTGGCTGGCTGGCGGGACGCCCTGTTACAGGTCGGGTTTCATCTTCTCGGAGAGGGACATCCTCACTTCTATGACAAATGAAGGAAAAGACTTGAGACTGCACCGCACGGTGCTGGGATGAAGATGTGAAAGCTCATTCTTCCTGTTTTTCAGATGCACAAGCCTTCGAAACAAATCCAGCTCCAGCCAGCAGCTGAACAACGGCACAAAGGAAAATTTAATTCTCCCTCTGGAGCAGAAAACTGGCAATGGTACAAAGCCTTGAAATTGTTGTTTCAATTTTCTATTACTTCTTGAAGCTTATTCAGCAACATGTTTGACTCTGGGCCCAGTCTTTGATTTGAATGAACTAGTTTAAGGTCAAAATGCCCCACTCAGCATTTCTTCCCTTTGATTTCATCGTTTTGAATCTAGGGGCCATCGAGTCATGCCCGTCGTCCCCTCTTTTCATCCCAGCCAAGCCTGTGAAGAAATTAGCTCGGAGAACAAAAAAACACATCAAGGAAAGCATTGGATCATCCACTGACAGTGAAGACCCCGCTGTAGCTGGAACTAAAGAGACGTCAGAAAGGAAAAGACGCAAAGGTCAAACTAATCAGCGGGGGAGCAAAGACAAGGCGGCTGGATGTAAAGAAGGGGGCGGGGCCCTAGACAGAAACGACTCTGAGAGGTCACCAGTGACGGACAAATCTGGAGAGAAGACACGACACAGAAAACATTCAAAAACAGCGAGTAATGCTACAGTTCTACTGACGGAGGAGGCTCAGAAGGTTACAGGTGAGCAAGGCTTTGGTTTCCCATTGCACCGTGTGTACAATTATTAGACAAGCCGACACCAAGCCATGTAAATGCACACTGGTTTTAATGCACATCAGGTGATGGGTGTTTGTGTTACACGGGAGGGCGTTGCCTCAGAAGGTCAACAACCCCCTATCATGATGTGCATAATTGTTAGGCAGATTCTTCTCCTCGGGTACAATGGGCCAAAACAGAGACTTAATTGATGCTGAAACGTCAAACAACTGTAAAGAGTATTTTAGAGGGATGCAGCACTCCTGAAATAGTTAAGGTACTGGGGCATGATCACAGAATCATCACCGTTCTGTTGCTGAGCGTCAACAAGGTTGCAAGAAATGTGTTGAGATGAAAAGATGCAAATTAACTGCCAAAGATTTGAGAGGAATCAAACGTAAAATTACCAGGAAACCGTTCTCCTCCATATTCCACAGCTGCAACCGAACTGGAGTGCCAAGAAGTGCGAGGTGTTCCCTTCTCAGAGACATGGCCAAAGTAAGATGCCTGTGATGGAGATATGCTCCATCGCAGGCATGGTTTTTTAATCACGATGATGCCATTTTGGCCAAAATGAAGAAAACCTGTGTCGTTTTCTGGGACATAGTTTCTGCAGAGCAGCAGTTGTTCATCAGAAATTTGCCTCTGAGTTGTTGAGAAAGCCTGCCCTCACTATTGTATCTATCATTGCTATCCAGCCGTTCATTTTTGATCCACATTCCAGCTTAGACCAGGAAAACAAAGCCGTACATGGATCTATTTGTTTAAAACTGGATGCATCAGAATGGAGCAGAGCAGGGAGCTCGTGGCTCAGCCAGCGTTTTACTACAAAACAAATATGATCTTTTTTAAGCAGCGTTTATTTCATCTGGTCCTGAGTTGCAACAATTTGGATAAAGAAACACTCAGAAATGCAACTGTAAGCTGAATTTTCTTTAGATATGTCCTCCATCATCAGAAACATGCCCCAAAGACATGGTAAAAACACCAAAAACATGATTTGTTTTTAATGGGAGTGGGTCTTTAAAGATGACAAAACTCTCGGCCCCCTTCTTCACCTGGCTTCAACCCTGTCGAGAACTCTGGGCCTTCTTCAGCAGGAAGAAACAGATTGATTCCATGAATGGAAAGCTTGTGACTGTTACTGAAAAGAAATGTGTCTGTTTTGGTAACTAAGGGTAGCTTTTAAATCCCTAAAATGTGTCTTTGTAAATTTAGAATTTCTTTTTTACTTCAACAGGTGAAAATTGACAAGTAAAAAGGGAAAGTCTTTGGTTTGGATTGAGCTGCATAATAATAGTGCTGCTCCTTAATAGTTGCTTAATAATGATGTACATGTGCATTCTTCACTTTTAAATGTTCAAGTTTGAGGGTTTGTTCACTATTTGGGTTGCCCAACAGCACTGTAGTTGGAAAATAATAAAATGAATCCTAAAAAATGGAACTGATCTAATAATTGTGCGCACAGTGTGGAGAGAGTGGGATGCAGATCATTTTTCATTTAACAGAATGTGTGGAAACAAAAAATGTTCAACAACTTGAGCCTGCCTTTTTTAGATTCACCGCAAGATGAGGAAGGACTGACGAAGAAGAACAAAAAAAAAGAGGCAGAATCTGAAGAGAAAAACAGAGGTGGGGAAAGACGGAGGGATTTCTATGAGGAATGTGTGGAGATGAGTGCAGCGTTGAAGCGAGGCCCAAACAAACACCAGTTCAAGGCAAGCAGTGAGTAAAGAAACTTCTGCACAGCAGGATCACAACTGAGGCTCACCAGAGCACTGGAGCTGATTTGCATAATAGACTTCTGCAGAAAAGACAGAATTTGCAGGAGCGTGCATGGACCAGTGTCTGCTTGGGAGAAGATTGATTACATGTGGGAGAGATTAGACAAAGTGAAACCCATTCCTGCATGCATAAATCTCTGCAGATATGCTTTATTCTGTTGCTCAAACAAAAGCTCAAAGCCAGATCAGACAGTTTTATTTGCAGCTGAGTTGTTTGTCTTTCTCTCTCTGTGAGCAAGTCCTGGAAAGGTGCCGGCTTCAGAAAAGTCTTTCGTCGCGCCCCAAAGCCCAGAGCTCAGATGTGGAGCTCAGTGCAGAAAGTGACAACCCTGTGCAAGCTGACGAAGAGCGTGAGGAGGAAGAGGACACAGCGCACCACAGCGAGAAAAAAGAGGAGCCTGTTAAAGAACAAGATCTAGAGGCACAGGTGAACATCCAGATCAGATTTGAAACGCTGAATCTTTCTCTGAGCTCTTTTTGCAGCACATCAGAGTCTAATAGTTTTTCAACAATCTCATTTTACAGTTTAAAGTCCCACTTTGATCATCTGTCGAACTATTTTCAAAGTGTTCCCAGCCCAGAGGGCAAATGATGTTGAAATGACGTCAGATCAACATCAATATAAATACAAATATTTTTGTCTCCTCCTGATTCACAACAATTTGAATAAAGAAATACTTAAAAATGCAATTTGCATTCTTTAAAACAGTCCTCCATCTTCAGAAAAATGGCAAAAGAACATGTTAAAATTACCAATACATTTTCATCTTAGTTTATGCCATCAAAATCAATCTCTTTGGCCAAAAATAATTAAGAGAAATTGCTTAAAAAATGTAAAAGAGTTTCTTTGAGCAACATTTCAGACCACCAAGACATCTGCTGTGATTTCACAAAAACGTTTTTTTTGTTCTGCTTACAAACATTTTTTAAAATGTATTTAATTCTGTAGAGAAGCTATGTTACAATAAGTGGAAACAAAATAGCTGAGCCTGAAAGACTATGACAAAAGACACAAATTAAAGGACAAAAAAGATGACTATACCTCTTCAGAATATTTTGAATCACAAAAGACCTGGTGCAAAACAAAAAAATAAAATAAAAAACGTGGAAAAAGAAACAATTTCTGGTTTTTATCCTGTCCACTTGAAGAATAAAGACCAACATTTGTTAAAGGAATTACTTTTTGCAAGATTACTTTAGTATTTTGGTGATCTTCGTGGACAGTGATAACAAATAGTCCCAAGCTTTTATCTTGGCAGGACAGGCGCTTGGCCCAGTCGAAGTGATCACGGAGAAAAAGACTCAAAACGTGCCTGAAAAATTCCTCAAAGTCAGCTAAAGTGGAGCTGTGAATGTGGCCGACAGCCAAGCTGTTTGTCTCCTTGGAGTCTCTTTTTGTCTCTGGGTTTGGAAATCCTCCAGGTTAGGACAAAAAATAGACTGAAAGAATGTGGTCTAAAAATAAATGAGCTGCTTCTTTTTTTGTCTTTGTTTTAAGCTAAACCAGCAGATGAGGTCAAATCAGGATCAGCTTTCATTCATGAAAAACCACATTGGAAATAAAAAAAAAAAATGAAAGCATTGTTTCATTTCAATCTTTTTGTTAGTCTTAATTTTACCTGGGGGTGGGAGCTTGAGCCCATTGGTTTACTGGTACATGATTGACATGGGGTGACAGGTTTTGGTGATGTCATTTCCACCCATGGGCTGCAAGCCCCATCCCCACATAAAATTAGGATCAACTCTCAAAACAAAAAGTCTGAAGTGAAACTGTAAAGGACTGAAAGTGAAGCGGGGGGGAGAAATGTAAAAAAAAGCTGAAAGAAAGCTTCTGTTATAAATAAACATTATTTTACATTTAGTAACAGTTTTAACTGTAAAGATTTGTTTTATTTTAATGTTACAATTGTTTCTCAAATTTGAAATGCTTCTTTTATGTTTCATGCTTTTGTCTTCATGGTGGTAGTTGGACGCCATGATGAGAGTCCTGAAAACATCTGATGAGGTGGATCAGCTGGTTCTGAGGAACACGGGCCTCACAGATGACCTGCTGCTGAGCCTGGCAACAGTGCTGAAAGGAAGTCCCTCCCCGGTCAAGATGCTCAACCTCAACCTCAACACCATCGGACCGTACGGCGCCCACATCCTGCTAGAAGTTCTGAGGGTCAAGCCACACGTTAGAGGCTTGCAGTAAGTTCATAACATGACATAAACGTAAAAAATATACTCGATAAAGACTTTAGCGCTTTAAACACGGTTTTAGGAAAAAGTTGCCATGCTTCCTTCAATTTTCAAAAAATGTCATCATCAAAACTCAGTACATCAGACTTTCATAAAGAAATGAGAAGTTTAGCAGCTTTCTCAGAACTGCAAGTCAAACAAAAAGCCACAGTCTCTCGCTGGCTTCTTTACCTGCTATGAGCTGTTGCCAGGCAACCAAAGGAGACCTCATAAGCCACTGGCTATGAGCTACGACGTCCCACAAAAATAAAAAAAATAAAAAAACAGGGCTTTGTCGACCCTATTTTAATAAAGAGAAAAGCTCTGCTTATTATTACTGCGCTGATTTTGGTGCTGTTTTGGGGTCCCTGTGGACCCAGGCCCACCAGCTGGATGTGTGTTTGTGCTGACTAAGCTAAGCTGCTGCTGATGCTGCTCCTTCCAGCCAGCAGCTGTGGGAACGGCATTGCTCTTCCTGTCCAGCTCTCTGGTACTAAGCAGGTTTTACAAAAGGATTTCCTTATAAGGATTTGATATTTAACCTGAAAATGTCATGGAAAGAATGGAAAGGAAAAAAAACTGTTTTTGCATTGACTCCAAGTCCTCCTTATCCATTGCGAGACTACTTTACTAGAAATCCTCATTTTATTTTTTTTGCAGTTTATTTGGAAACAAGCTGCGTGACCACGGCCTTCTGACCCTCCTGACCGGAATAGCCGAACTCCAGGAGCAAACCGC
Organism: Adrianichthys oophorus; assembly: GCA_036245035.1. NCBI lineage: Eukaryota > Metazoa > Chordata > Actinopteri > Beloniformes > Adrianichthyidae > Adrianichthys > Adrianichthys oophorus. The sequence continues at coordinate 23,912,948 of BSAI01000189.1, read as the reverse complement.
AGTGACTGCAGCTTCCGTGCATCAAGCCCTGCTTTTCCCCTCAGAGCAGGACGTGATGCTGCAGCTCCCCACTGGGTGGAGCTCTTTGGAGGTTTTCACACTCCTGGAGCTGGACATCGGTGGAAATAGGTTAAACAGTGACGGGGTCAGGGTGATAGCGTCGTACATGAGATCCCACTCGCACCTCCAATACTTGGGCCTGGCTCAGACCAGCAGCGCAGACCTGGCCGCATGGAAGGAGCTTTTTGAGAGTCTGAAGGGCAACGGCACGCTCGCTCATATGATCTTAGACGAGAACAACCTGGGTGACCCCGGGGTCCGGCTACTAGCAGACATGCTAAAGGAGAACGCCAGTCTGCGGCAGGTGGACCTGGACAGAAATGACATCAGCGATGTGGGAGGAAATGACATCATGGGAGCGCTGCTGTGCAGGACCCACTCCCCACTGAGCCATCTGAGCTTGGAGGAGAACAGCATCAGCGCAGGACTGATGAGCAGGATACAGGAGCAGGTAAAGGAATCCTGCAGAGGCTGTAGAAGTGACCTGTACTAACACAAGTGTGTATTCTGAGGAAACATCTGACTCATTTGACCATGAGCTCACACTGGCAGCCTGGCCAGCAAACGCTTCATCTCTGGGAGTGTAGGAGGCGTGTTTGCTTTCAGGCTTTTTCAAAGACGCATCAATGAACTGAACCTGACTCCTGTGTGGTGAGGTCACATCTTCACCTTCTGCATCCTGACTCCGCACCTACCTTCCTGAGCTAACGCTGGCACAAAGTCATTTTATTCAATCATTTTCCATCTCCTTATAAAAAAAGCTGTGATTCATTCCACCCACCACATTTACAAGTGGATGCTGCACCCACGCATGGCCTGTTCCTGCCAGAACATTTCAGCAGCCATCAACAGATCACCTTTCACTGCTTCCACAAAATCAGAAGAATGCTACAGAAGGCCACCCTGCACCGCATCGACCAAATTCTCTCCTTTTAAAGCTCTTGTCTCCAAGACAGAGCTCCAATTCACAGCCAGAGCATGAAGAGAAAAAAAAAGGATTTTGAAGCCGTCATCTCATGGTTCCATCAACGCAGATGTTCTATGAACAAGCAGAGCTGTGATCAAAGGTTGTCAGAGTGGTAATTATCTGCTCCTCTCAGGGTTGCCAGAAGTGATTCTGCTGAAACCAAGCCGTCCGCATTTCATCTACAGTCTTTGTAAATTCCTCTCTGTGGAACTCTGATAAAGATGCTCCCTGAACCTGCAGGAGGATGACAGATAAATGAGACCCTGAAGATTACATCTGCACACGTTACCCTGCCTTACCGCATCAAGCTCATCAGGCTTCCCTTTTAGGTGAAATAACTTACATTTTTTCACATGAAAATAAAGAGAGTTTATTTCTCGTGTTTTTTGCTCTAACGGTGGATTAAGCACTGAGCTCAACGCTGCACCATCACGCCTGGCTGAGCATCAGCTGTAAAACAAGAGCCACGCTGTAATTCAGGCTCCTTCTGTGAGGACTTTGTTACAGGTGATCACTGCGCCCATTGTCTGTCTGCTAATGTATTTATTAAAGAAATCCCACAGTGTTACAAGCTTCTTTCAGCGGCTTTTCAAAGAACAAGACCTTCAGCTTCACTGGCTCCATCTGTCCGGACTTTTCCCAAAGAAATAGTTTCAGCAAAGCATCTGCAGGAGCTGCTCAAAAACCAAAGATGTTGGTGTCCACTTTACCTGAAATTTTACCTGCATCATTCTTTACTTTTTAAAAGTAAGATAACAGACAGGGAAGAAAAGTATAGATATTCTGTACTGTCACTCAGAGCAGGAAAAGCTGCAGCGGTTACACTAGAGTGCCCTCTCAGGTAAAAGATACGGCGCTGCAGCAAAATGAAAAGTCTTGAGAATTGAATTACTTGACTGACCAAAGACAAGAAAGTCCGAAAAGAAAACAAAGGTCTCAAGTTTCCACTGACTTTAACACAGAAAAGCTCTGCTATTGACTTCAAAGTCTTTGGTTTTAAAAAACAGAGATAAACTTCATAGTTTTGAACAAACTTTTTGTCTTATTTTATTTTATTTTATTGCAGCTCCAAACATTTTTGGGAAAAAAAACAACCCTTATTAAAAAAGGAGTCTATTTAACAGGTATACGTCATCTGTATTAAAAGTGAGGCAGTATACTTGAATCCCATCTATTGTACACTTAAAATGTTCCAACGTAGTTAAATAAATACTTAGTAAGTATATCTCCTACAGTACACGTACATGTTCTAAGATCAGATGGACAAGAACTGTTATCCTGAGACCCACTGGTCACATGACCACCATGCTGGCAGATTATGGTCAAACTCCAGTCTTCCTTTGAATGGGCAGTCCAGTTGTGGAGCTGTTTATGATGTCATCTTTTTGAAAGAACAAATGAGTCATTAACACATAAAAATAAAAGAAATGTGAACCATGACAGAGCAGAGATCAGGAAAAACAAAATCTGACCTGACAGGAGCAGAAAGTCTGAACAAACAAAGTATGAAGTGTCAGACAAAAATGTTCCTGGCACCGAATCTACTCAGTCGGTTCAAGCCTCTTCAGACCTTCAGAATAAAAGCGTTGCAGTTTGAATTCTTAGAAAGAGCCTCAGGTCTGAATGGGTTAACTTGTTTTAGTCTTCTCTGTTCTGGATGATTAGATTTTCACCTGTGAGGGGATTTTTAAACAGCTACACCTGTGAATGGTCAAAAACCTGGGTGCAATAACAATTAGTGTGATTGTTAAAGCTGTGAAAAAAGGGCCAGATGTGTTTGTGAGTTTGATCTGTTGAAAAAGAATGCCAGGTGTTGTGTTTCTGAAAGCCTGAGGGGGACTTGTCCCAGCACCAAACAGTCCGTCTTTTCTAAACCAGATTGACCAAGAGCACAGAAGGCGCCGTTTTATCAACTCCATCCATATTTGTTCATTCAAAAGCATTTTTATCGGGAGGGCAGAGATGCTGCAGGCTTGGAAAACTTGTGTTAGGTTCAAAACCCAAACATTAGTAAATCTGCAAAGAAACACAAGAGAGTTGAGTATGGCTTTCACCTGCAGGGAGAGTGTCAGAGATCGCTCAGTTACAAGCTCCTCTTAACACTCTGTCCGATCTTAGCCTCCCCCTGCTATTTATTAAAGGGAACACCATAGTTACATGCTGTTTCAGCCACTAAGGGAGGGGAAGAAGGGAGCTGGCTGAAGCAGTTTTGCAGCATGACACTTCTTGGAGGGCTCAACAGTATAATGAGAGAAAAAGGAGGGGTAAACCGTGCCCCTTCCTGAGATAAGGGTCACAACAAGACCTTGAGGTTTGATAGTGTGCAACTCTGGTATGTAAGACCTTGAGGTTTGATAGTGTGCAGTTCTGGTATGTCAAAACAAGAAGCAATAGTAACTGAAGAAAACAGAATAATAAAAATCATAAAATCTCTAACACCTTGCTTCTCGGCTGTCTAATTAGAAAAACTGTTTGCCAGATTAGGACAAATAAAGAGAAACAGGCAACGTTCCACAGCTCACGAAAACTGTTTTCTGAGCTTTTGCTGTGAGACAAATTGAGAAGGAAGTTGATGTACTTAATGCAGGTTGGTGGTGCTCTCATGAAGGTTTTTGCCAACAAAACTTTTGAATAAAACTTGAGAGGAGCTTTTTCGGAGCAGCCGGCGTTGGTTCTTTTGTTGTTTCTGTTGGAGTTCAGAGTAGATGGAACATAAAAAAAGATCCATCTCAGTTCTCAGTGAAACACCAGCATTAGAGCATGCAGGAAGTGAACTTAAAAGCTGCCAGGTACAAGAAAAAAAATCTCTTTTTTTTTTTTTACTAAAATGTGCTTACTCTAAATGTCATTAAAACTTAAAGATTTGCTAGAAGCAGTGCGGTAATAAATGTGAGTTCAGATGAAATTTAATAACTTGCATAAGTGCAATGTTTACCCTCTAGACCTATGTCAGGTTTTACCCAATGGCAGGTCTTAGCTTGGGCAATGTGGGAAACCACCCAGGGCAGCATCTCGTGGCGGTGGGGTGGAGTAAAGGTCAGCTTCCCTGGTCTGAAGCATTGACTGGACTGAGTGAGCCCGCCTTCCTAGTGTTCCAAACAGGAAGTACCTGCTGGCTCCAAGAAGCCAACATTTTCTCCAGACACTCAGGTTTCCTCCCACAGTCCAAAAACATTCAACATAGAGTCACCGGTGATAATAAATTGACCTTATGTGTTATTGCCTTTGTTACAGACTAGTGATCTGTTCAGGTGAACCCTGCCTTTGCTCAACAGTAGCTGGGATAGGCTCCAGTAACTTGGTGATACCAAAAGGAATTCAGTGGGTTATGGAAATGGATGGATGGATGGATGGATGGATGGATGGACGCTTGCTTTTGCTGTTTTCTTCCTGATTCATGTAGCTGGTGTTTTCATACTCAGAAAGAGGATCCATCTATTTTTTTCCAGAGCAAAATTCCTCAGGTGTAACTGTGCCCTGCATGTGTGTGTAGTATAATATTAAAATGTTATTTCTGTAATACTTTCTTTTCCATAAATAAGCCTGGCACACAGGAAAACTTGCTTAGGCAGGGGGTGCCATGTTGGATGGGTTACCCAGGGTGTCGTTTAGGCCAGAACTGCCACCGGCTTTTCCCTCCAGAGATGTTTGATAGTAGAGAGCGCTCTGAGTCGGCACATTTTTCTGCTTTGTGTTGGAAGCATTGTGGTCGAGCAGAATAAAAAGTTTGAGTCTGTTTCTTGAACAATGGCTCCCGCTGCTGTTTGACATTTGACTGAAAGAGCAGCTTCTCGATATGGATTATTCATCAACGGTTTGATCCTCCGCTCAAATGTCACTGCAACAATACCTCCGACTTGGCAGCGGCGCCGATGTTTTTTGTAGCTCTGCGGGGTAAGGAGCAGGAAATTATCACGTCTAGCGGGGCCATCAGACAGACCGAGATGACATTCAAGGACGATTGATTATAGTTCTTTACTTCAGTTTTGTTGGTTGGTGAATCACATTTCTGCAAAGTTTAGTCACATTTTTAAAGTTCTAATTTAAACTGAAGATCCTAGACTGGGTTGTAAATGCTTAGGGTTACAAACATCAGCTGCATTGATTTCCTCGAAACCCCAATGTATTGCAATGAACCCGAGAAACCTTTTAATTTGGAAAAGAATGTTTTCAACTGTGCCCTAAAAGCCATTCAAACCTGTTTCGGAAGGAAGTAAACAAATCTCACATCAGTCTAAATTTCTTGCTCATCTCTGCCTGTAATTTACTAAAGAGGTAAAGAACACAGCAGGATATGTGCTTTTCTTAATGCAGCTGCGTTTGCTCGGGGGGCTGCTGCATTTACCCCCCAACACCTGATACTAGCTTTTCCTAAAAAGAGTTTCCATCACTTTTAAATGGAGTACATTCATTTCCCTCTTTTCAAAAGAGAAAGAGATCAAGTTCTCCTGTTTCTTTATGTTTCCAGTTAAAGTTCTCATGACTGTGCTGTCACAGTCCATATGCAGCATATGACTGAAAATCTGTCAATTTCCTGCAGACGTTGAATTTGTAAATCATTTTCAGGGAAACAGCTGACTTTTATTCGCCACCCCTGTCCGCAGTAAAAGAGTCAAAGCAGATATCCAAAGCTGACAACGTTTTCAGACGTGGTCCATCATGGCAGCGATGAGTGTAAGAAAGTCAAGCCATAAAACGTCTGAGGGAATATCTCCTTGAGAAAGCTTAGTAGGCATTTGTTAAATAGTTCATCCTTTCTGTGAAACACATGAGAAGAGAGGAAGCCGTTGCTGGAAGGAGACTCGCTGAACTGCTGAAATCTGTGAAACAATTGCACCATATTTGCTCTCAGAGGCCACTGATGATAAGATTTTAAATCCTTTTCATTTCATGGACCACCGTGAAACATATCTGGAAAAACCTTGAATGCACTCATGGATGAATAGTTTAGGTACGTTAGGTCTAATAATGGATGAGTGTTCACTTTACATCAGCACGTTATTAAAGACCAACCCTGAAATCAAAAAAATATGGATGATTATGTCTTATTTTATTTACCCGTCCTCATAGTTTTGCTCATCAAACAGACAGAGACCTTGCAGAATCTGATGACCTTGGTTTGTAATGAATAATCCTCCACTGTGGAAATCCCACAAAGGTAAGTAGATGAGACAGAGAACACACAAAATGCAAATTTACTTTGTGAAATGCTCCATGAAGGAGGGTCAGCTCTTTCATTACTGCTGATCTGAAAAGGTCTAAAATCTGTTTTCTTCTTTCTCTGTTTCATTGATGTCAGTCTGAACTAAAAGCTAATAAAAAGGTTTCGTTTTAGATCGGATGGTCTACTGTTTCTAGAAATAGAAAAAACTAAGGGATCACTTTAGCTCAATAATAGATGGACCTCTTCATGCAGCTCTGGACCCGTGATCTTATCTTAGTCGCAACTGTCCTTACGGGTGGATACAGGGTCTCTGCAGGAAAAAACAGGTCACACATGCGGCCCGTATCAAATATCAAGACAGTGACATGACTTGATCATCGGTGGAGGAGAATCTGATCAATTTTGTTCTTATTTTATAGAGACAATAATATGAAGTTCCTCTAATTTTATTTTTATTTTTCCCTCCTCGGACTAAAGCGGGACAGTAAGTCGTCAAACTGGGTCACAGAGAGACTGAAGTGGCGCTGAAAGCGCCGTCATTCAGACGCAGCTCCTGCAGAAGATGGTGAAATTCACCGTACTGGGAGAGTCTCTGAATGATCTCATGAACCCAGACATGGAGATGCAGTTACCGATGCTTTTGTAGAGCTCCTTAAAATAAAAAAGCTGATCTCTCAACATCATCCAGGCCTTCCATACATCGTAAATGATTACACAGACAATGCTTTCATGTAACAACGAGTCTAAGCACTTTGGACAGTAGCTCCTCCCCCACAGATCTGGATTGTCAGGTTTAAGAACACATTTTTGAACAAGCGACCAGCAAAGAATTTGACATGCGTTGAAAGAGAGGCGTCCAACGCAACTGTGACGCGCAAATCTCATTTGTTGTGAATGCAGGATCATGCATTAGCTCAGAAGCTGAGGTTCAGTCTGGTTTGTCCTTGAATGGAGACCACCTGTGTCTCCAGGTGCTGATAGTGACTGCAGCCACATGAGGACACTTACCAGTGTTTCCATGCGCCACTCTCAAGCTGAGTTAAATGCAGACACGGTTGGGTCAGGAAGGGCATCTGCTGTAAAAGTCAAGTCACAACACAGGTGTGAAGGGCAAGGTGAAGTTCCTGCAAGAAAAACAAAGAGATGAACTTCTCCTTCATCATCAATAGCCATCTATTTGGTTGCTAATCATTCAGTAACAAACGAAACACTAACAAATTATTGTAATGGAAGTGCCATCCTCTACAAGAAGAAAGGGAAACAGAAAAGAGTTTGAAGATTTAGCTCGCCATCAAAAAACTTAGCCCAGCTAAATAAACTGTTTCCACAGATAACACAACCAGCATTTTGCTCAATACCTCAGTTAAATCACAATCCCAGTAAAGGCTCCAATGCAAAAACCATAGAAATCTTTTGCAACTTGATGAACCAATTAAGCTATTAAAAACCCAATTCAACCTGTTAAAGTGATGCAAACCAGTTTAGCAAAAACGCAACAAACAGCAAGACATTTGTCAGTGTGAAGTTCATTTAACAAACATCTTCTTAAATAAACCAGAAAGGAAGTGTTTTTTCTGGTTTATGCATTAGCATTTAAGCTGATACCTCACTCTCCAGATCACTGATATTCTGTACAGAAACCGTCTTTGATGTGATGAACCTAAACATGCGGTAAAGGAAGCTAACATCGGATTTTACTTAGACAGGTACGTGGAAATTGATCTTTCAAGGTAGTGAGTAATCTTCCTTCCTGGATGGGGGTGGGGGGACTGAGAAGGTTCTGTGGAAAGAGGAGGATCCAGTTGCACAGAGCTGAATCGGTGCTCTGTTGGGTCTCTTCTGGACACTGTCTGTCACAGCATGTTTATAGTAGGCGGGTCCATGGGAACTTTTTCTGTAAAGGAATTTTGCAGCACACACAAACACATGTGATGCATCTCTGCAAGAAGCCAGATCCCTGCAAGCCTGCAGCGAGAACGGATGTGAGTGCCGGTCAAGCAGAGAAACAGAGAGGCTGTCGCAAAACCAGCCGGTTGGTTTATTTTTACAAGCCATTCATTGTTTCTCAAGTCTGGTCTGGGTTACTTTTTTACTAAAATGTGTTAGAGATGTGAAGTACAAAAACAGCTGGAGTATTTATACTATATTTATGATTTTCAAAATAACGGCTGAGCATTTTCTTGTTGGTTTTTAATAAAATATGAGGGTTGTAATGCACACTGTTGCTCCAGAGAGTCATAGGTTCTGATAACTTCACACTTCTAAGAAATAAAATGTAGTTTTGATTTAAATCTAAACAATAAAAACATATTAAGACTGCAGATGTTCAGCAGATACAGGGGAAAAACAGGTAAACAACAAGGCACTTTAGATTCATTTATACATTTTACTAACAAAAAAACTGTTTATGATTTATCTGGTTTCGTAAAATGCATTTTAGTACCTTATTATTGAAGAGGGATGTGCAGAAAAAAACATTATAAAATAAAATGTGGGAAATGCGTATTTTGCTTTTAGTTTACCCTTTTAAGATTCTTTAAAATAAACATATCCGGTAAAACACACACACACAAAAGCATTGCATTATTTTGATGGTGGTAACATTTAAATGAATTCTCCTTATTTTTGTGCTTTTAAACAGTTTTAAACACTGCTGACTCCCTGTCAAAATAAAAGCCTTCATGTGAGCACTTCACTGCCCCCCCCCCCAAATGGGGGAAATTTCTCATTCAGCAGTCTGCAGCCCCACCATCTGGTCCAAATATGTTTACATCAAGCTGAAAAAATATCAGGGGTGATAACTGAATACCAAACATGGAAATTCAGAGCAGCTGTTCATAAATAAGAACACATGGAAGCCTCATTCACATTTTAAACTGTCTGTGGTTGATGCTGTTTTCAGATCAATGAGGTTCTCTGAGAATTCTGAAGATAAAATGGTTGCTGCAGTTGCATCATACTAGATCAGGGACAGGCAACTCCAGGCCTCGAGGGCCGCTGTGTCTGTATGATTTCCAGATATCCAAGCCCTACTCATGACTGATTACCTGCTTCAGGTGTGTCCAGCCAATTAGAACATGTTGGAAAGCATACAAGAATGCGGCCCTTGAGGCCTGGAGTTTCCTATCCCTGTGCTGGATATATGTGCAATATAGGACAGGATAACGATATGCTGTAATGTATAACCAAGCATCTCTGTGGTTTGATGTCTTTTTGCTGATGTGACCTTAAGCATGAAATGACAGTGGTAAGGAATTCTCTTTCCTCGTTCACACGGATTTGGCATTTTATTGGTTTTCTGACATCAAAACACATTTAAAATATATGTGCATTATTCATTCATAAAAATGAGAAAGAATTCGCAGCGATTTCATTCACAGCTAATAAAAACATATTCTTAAAAAACTTAATAATTTACAACAAACATAAAAACTGCATCATTTTGTCATTAAAACCAAAAAGCGAATTATTTTACAACAACTACAAAAAGATAAAGTAATTCAATAAATTTTGTCAACAAAGATCATTGAGTTTTTTATGTAGTTAATTAATCCTTTTCTATGCACGAACATTGGACCAGCAATAAAAAATCCTTATTGTGAAGTGCTATCCATTTGTTCCACACTGTCTGTTGGTTTCCTGTGGTTTTCATGAAGGAAGTGAACCTTAGATCCAAAAGTTAGAAACACGGGTGCGTTTGTTTGGACCTCATGTTTGCATTCTTCCCTGTTCATCATTAATTTTTTTGTTATTATTAGCTTTCACTTCCTGCACAAAAGAAGGAGGAGTGCACAGGAAAAAAGAAAATAACCAAACTTAAAAAAACTTAAGGTAACCTGATGATGGAAAGAAGTGTGTCTGTGTTTGTAGAATGATTGCAGAACACTTACAACTGTCAGAAAAACTGTTCCCGTTTGATTTCAGGAGCCGACGCGCGCGCAGACAGATGTGAACGCTCCCTGCGCGCGCACCATCAACAGCTCCAAACGTTTCCTTGGATGTCAGCTGAGGGCGACAGAGAGAGGGTCACACACACACACACACCTCTGCTCTCAGAATCTCCTTCAGTCCACAATAAACTTTCCCTTAGAAAAGTCCTGACACACACTCGCGCGCGCTTCCCGCTCCCTGTTAAAAGGAAGACGGTCGGAAGCGCACAGGTGGAGCGTCTTTTTGAATTCACTTTAACTTCGTGGTCTTTTTCAACACGGAGGCACACAGAACAGACTTCAGAATCTTCGTCTTTCTCTCTTCATCAGGTCTTGTTTGGAACACTTTGTTTGGATCTAAAGCAGCTCCTGGGATGGAAAGAGTTTGTCTGTGCACTGCAACAAAAAACTCCCAGGAAAGTAACCCGCCATGGCGACGGACAGTGCCCCGGGCTCCAAACTCAGAGGAACTGGAGTCGGGGGGTGAGTTCATGCATTTTAAAGTAGATTTGTTCATGAAAGATCAGCAGGATTTTCAGATGCAAGATCCAAATCCTGCATGTAATGAACAGCACGTGATTCTGTGAGGAAGAATACAACAAAGTCATGAAGAAATATTCGGTAATGTTGTGAAAAGTTGAAGATGTGAGGCTCAAAAACGTGTTTTTGCAGATAAACTGGAAGTATGTTCTAATGGTTTGTAGATAAGCCATGGTTGCAGTTCTGCGCATGCGTCAGGGAAACTGTTGGAGTTTTTTTTTTTTTTTTTTTTAGATAAAGCTATGTTTCGGCAGCTTGTTTCTCAATGAGCTGCCAAATGATCTGGGACTGATTTAAAGGGAGATGGATTAGGATGAAGAGACCATCCTCTCCTCCCCCAGACCCTCCTCTCAGCATCTCCCTCAGCTGGTTGGCCGGCAGCCTCAGGAGGAGGAGGTCCACGAGTGGCTTTAGAACTGGACACCTCCTTTTTCTGTTACTGCTGCTCATATTTTGAAAATGAGACATGGAATGTGGGGGCCAAAGCGTGTCAGTGCTTGACCGCTTTTCGCAAGGAAAACCTCAACATTTCCTGCAACAACCCCCATGAAGGTCCACAGCTGGAGCAACCTCAGCGTGATCCCTGAACCTCCACTATGGTTTTGTGTGGCATTGCATTACTCCATGCTAGGAATCAATGGCTCAGCAGTTAAAAACAGACCTCACTTCCCTTAAAAACATTTGGTATCATGATAACCCACATTAAAAAAGTGAAAGACAAAGGTGACGTTTTGCTGAGAGGAAACCTTTCCTCCCAGACGTTACCATCTTAATCGTCATTATCCGTTTTGAGAAGATGCACTACCATCTGCTCATCCATAAGACGCAGCTTGTGGTCTGCAAACAGGTCAGCGCTGCTGCTTTTCCAGATCTCTGTAAACATTTGAGGTTAGGAGGCCCTATCAAGCATGATGTTTTGAGTTTTTTACATTTTATCAGGGCTAAACAGTGGATGAAGTGGTTAGCACTCTCACTTCACAGCGAGGAGGCCCTGGTTCTAATCCCAGCTGGATCCTTTCTGTGTGCCGTTTACATGTACTGCACATGCATGCGTGGGATTTCTACAGAATCTGTCCACAGTCCAAAATCATTTTTCATACTATTGGTTGATTTCTAAATTGGGGCTTGGGTGTGAATGTGATTGTGTCTGATTATATCCCTGTGTGGCGAAGGACCGGCAAACTGTCCTGAGTGAACGCCGCCTCACAGCATCTGGAACTAAAGCGGGTTTAGGAGACAGACAGATGGATGGATGGATTTACCAGGAGTAGGACGACTTTGGAGCAAATCTTAGCAACAGATTCAGAAATTTAAATGTTCTTGTGTCTTTGCAATATAACTTTTCTCAGACTAAAACACAGCATGGAAAAAAGACAGTTTTTCAAGTGTTTTCATTATTAGACTGATTCAAAAATAATTTTAAAAAATGATTTAATCCTTAAAAAACAGCAACATTTGCATAATTCTGATGGAAGTTTAACCCATTTTTGTGTTTTTCCAGAAAAGTTCTGATTCTTTGGGCTTTGCTGTGTTGCGGCTCCTCTCTTGAGCAAACAAAAGGACAAGGTAAGTAATAAAAAAATAATTTTAAAAAAACTGCTTCATAATTGGGATAAGAAACACCAAATCAGAACTGGTTTATTTTTCACCCTTTGAAGTCAGCTTCTTCTTAAGGGAAGACAGAGTTTAAGGAAGTAGAAGGAAGTTCTGCATCTCCACACCGTCTCCATGTGCTGCCGATGAAATGATATCGGCCTGCTGACCCATTTTACCTGCAGTCAGGCAAAGTTCGGAGCTTTACCATCAAACAGACCGGAAGATAATTTTACTGGGGTTATCTCAACCCAGGATTTGTGACCTTCATTAACATCCTCAGCCTGTGGACGCATCCCTGTGCTGACTCAGACGTTGTCTCAGTGTTTCAAAGTCTACCCCACACTGAATGTAGCTGTTTTAAGGACGTGTGTCTGTACATTTATTCTAAAACGAGGTGGATTCACACTGAGATCTGAGCCAAACTCATCTCTTGGATGTGTTTCAGTCAATTCTCAGAAATGCTTATCAAGAAGTCATGAAGAGCGGCCCCCCCACCCACTCCGACTTTGATGCTGTGAAGGCTCTGAAAGCACATCACACAATCACAGGATCTGTTTGCTTCCTCATCCCACAGAAACAATTCAAACCAGCGCTATATTAGAGAACAGCTTTTGTTCTCGCCTCAGTATTTGATATTTCCTGTTCCATGAGTGAGCTGACTTCCAGCTGCCTGCTCTGCGCTGCAGTTACCTCCTCCCTAACCGTGCCTGGGATTTATTATTCAGCTAGTTCTTCTTTTCTGACACGTTTGCTTTGAATAAATGTAGAAAAGGTTGAATTTCTGAAATGTTAATGTGCGGCGTTGGGCCTCCTCATTGGGTATACTGAGAGAGTTATTGTTTATTTAGTTTTATTTGTTGAATTTATTAAACAGGAAAAGATTCAAGATAATCAGGTTAAACAGTCTCTGTTTATCCACTAGCTTACAGCCCCTAACACTCCTGACCTAACAACAGCGGTGCAACAATAATGGTGAGCAATATGGGAGCGTAAACTTTGGATCCAGATTCCAACTCAGACAATGAAAATACGTACATGGAGTAATTTGTCTGCAAGTGGATGACATTTCTGAATAATGTCCTGCATCATAATGAAGGGCTGCAAGAAGACGTAAAAACATCAAAAACACTTTTTATCGGAGTCTAGAGATGTCAGAGCAAACATGATAAACTGAAAGTGCTCTAAATAGGAGAAAGGTGGAGAACAATGTTATTAACTCTCACTCAGATCTTACAAATTTTACACAAACATTTGTACATGTTGAACAAAAATGTATCCACATAAACACAAAAGCTTCCAGCTGCCAAAAAAACATAATAAAGTCACGATTGTTTGTACTTTTTCCAACTAGACTTGTTCCTTAAATTGAATCCAGTTTGACAAAAGGGAAGGTTCTTAAAGAAGCTTTTACTTTGAAGGGGTCTTTCCAAAGGAAGCCTTGTTCTTTCACCTCTAGAATGTGGATTTAATCAAGCCTTCTATAAAAGGTGTGGATCCAGTTACAAGCAGTGCACTTCATACACGGTAAATGTGCAAACATTACTCACATTTTCTCCTGTTGGACACAAGCAGCTTTTTAAAACAGCTGCAGCCTGACTCCTCGAGCTCGGACCGCCATCAGACGGATCCTCCTTTCCAGATAAAATGAGAAAACACGTCTGCTCGTGTTTTCATAAAACTCTCACTGCACCACAACCATTCTCTCCAGGGACTCATTCCACATGCTCCTCCTGAGATTTTCCTAATTAAGACTGATGTAACGGTGACATGATGTGCAGCAATCCCAGAAAGCAAATGCTGAAGTTTTTATGCTGCGAGTTCTCCTGTAGTCTGACAGAAAAATCCCACTGTGATATCACAATCTATGAAACTTAAAGTGAGGAAAGTCAGATTTGTCTCATATTTATTTTTAAATTATTCATAACTTTTCAAATAAGTAAAATTAATTACAAATGTTCTTTGTTTATATGTTTCTAAAGAGATACATTCAAAGTGGAAACTCTCTCTGATGGTTTTCTGCAGGTGTGGAGGTCCTGCAGGAGCTTGGTCTTTCTGGGCGGAGAACAGGCGCCTTCACACCTTCAGGCGTCATCCCCTTCAAGTCAGGTGTCATTCTCACTCCAAGGGCACGCATCCAGGTGCCGGTGGGCGCCATTCTCCCCGCTCCCTTCAATGCCAGCAGCCTTTTTCTGATCCTCAGCTTGTTGGTTCATCGCTTCAACGGCGCCGCTCTCTTCTCACTGCTGTCCAGGAAGAAGAAGGTGCAGCTGAGCGTGCAGTTCACGCCAGGGAAGGTCCTGGTCTCCACGGGGCAAATGAGCTCTGTGAGCTTGGACTATGATGTCTATGACGGCCAGTGGCATCATTTTGCTTTGGATATTCAAAGCCATGGAGTTTTCTTACACACATCCTGTGGTAAGAAGAGCCTGCATGCAGATTTGAGCTCTCAAAAAGAACTCCTGGATCCAGAGGGCTTCTTCCTGCTGGGCAAATTGAACCACAACTCGGTGGCGTTTGAAGGCGCCATCTGTCAGTTTGACATTTATCCTTCTGCCGAGGCAGCTCAGAACTATTGTGATCACATTAGAAAACACTGCAGAGAGGCTGACACGTACCGACCCATGCTTCCAGCCCTGCTGCCCCCACTTCCAGATGCAAACATTACTGCCACCCACGCCCCTCTGCGGCCACTGTCTGAGAACCCCAAAAACCTTCAGACGCCTTCACTAGTATTGACTGGAGAAAACGCCAGGACGCAGATTTTACCACCAAATGAGCAAATGCCAGAGCTGGACGAAGCATCTGTGTCTCAGACTGTGAACCCCACAAACCCAGGTGTCACATCTGTTCCTCCAACAGCTCATTTCATGTTGGAAAAACCGCCTCAGTTTCCAACTCAAACTATTACTCCTTCTCTTTGGATTAGTGTCACTCATCCAAACCCAAAGCTAAACTCTCACAACAGAAAGAAGATAAAGCCAGGGGTCACCAAATCCCCAAAGCCTTCTGAGAAAAGTTTATACTCACCTGCTTCTAGCAGAGCATCACAGATGAAGCCAGGCCAGCAGACCCCGGCCACCCCCACGCCGAGGTCGCCTTCAAACATTCACCAAAACCCACAAACTCAAAACCAGCTAACCGGAGCAGCTGCACAGCAGCCTGAGCCAGAAGTGACCAACATGCTGGGTTTCAAACCCACCTCCTTGGTTTCGGTCACTGAGGCAGCTGCAGATGGCTTCCAAACATCTGACCTTGAACCGACCCAGTTCTCACTACTCACTGGACCACCTGGACTAAAGGGAGAACCAGGACCACCGGTGAGTGAGTACGCTTCAAACAACAACACGTGCCAGAAATGTGCAGAATTGCTGTTTGCATGATCAGATTTCAGTTTACTAAACTGGGGACTGAACAAATTGAAGCGTCAGTTATGCTTCGGTTCAGCCCCCCCACATTTCTCTGGATTACAGTGATTGATCAGCTTGACAGCTTGTTTCTTACATGTGGGTTTATTTGCCCTTTAGTGTGTGGAATAGCTGCCAGTGTGGACGTATCTCTTGTTCAGGCGCTTAAGCAGACCTGGCAGTGTTGTTTATGATAACGGCTGAGCTTTTCTGATTGCCTCCATCTCTGTTTAAGATACACGTCGTTCAGCCTCACGCGGTTTCAATCCACACCAAAACCACAGCAGTGGTGACATTACTCAGGCTGGGAAATGCCTTTCTGAGTGGAGTGGCTGCTGATGAGGTGTTAGATTCCTCTTAAAGGGGTGGGTCTCCTCCGCAGGGTCAAAGGTTAAAGGGATAAAGCACATGTGCACAGTCACCCATTCAGAGCAATTGTTAAAAACGCTGCTATAATGTGCTTCGTGCCATTACACAGAGGTTCTGCTGGTGAAAAAGGTTATGCCATGCAGAAGAAAACAGGAAAGTACCATCATTAGGTTAGTTAAGGGTTATTTAGGAGCTTTAAAAAGCAACTTGTTTTCTTTGTTGTGGAGGAACATCGCTGCTGGCATTTCACCCTTCACATTCCTGTGAAGGTTGTTTATTTTGAAACTAGGGGTGGAAGGATTAACCGATTAATCTAATAATTGATTTCTATTCCTCTGACCTAAACAGATTGATCTGTCTGAGGGGAGTTGGTAATCCAATCGAATCAACCTATACCTGTAAAAAATCGTTTCAAATGAGATAAATTTGACCATAATGTAAAAATGACCAAGTGCATCACAGTGGACAACACACGTGATGCAGTAAAAACTGATCTGATCAAGCATCATTCCAGTCCAATGTGTGGAAACACTTTGAATTTACAAAGTCATGTGACCATACAGTGTACATACACTTGATTATCTTGGAAGAAATACAAGAATCTGGAAAACTGAGTCACACTGGTGACTGATGTCCTGAATCCATTATCGCTCAGTGAATCAGATCCAATCGGATCGTTCAAAATGAACCACAATCGACTAAGAATCGGATCTTCAACCGCAAACTATGATATGAATCGAATTGTTGTTAAAATAAAGCATTACACCCCTATTTAACATTATTGTTGTAAGGACAGGAAAACCTTTGTTACTTATGCTGAATATATTTTGATACATGTCTTAATCAAGTTACTCAAACTGTTTCTGGAAATCAGCTGAAACTCTGAAGTTAAAGGGGTGTTTGGGAATTTCAGGGTTGATTGATAGAAAAATAAACAACATTCACGAGAAATTATGTTTGAATGGTAGATATGAATCCCACAGCCTCTTTAAAAGCATGAACTTTATCACTGTTTTAGCTCTAAACCAGGACAAAGTGCAGCTTAGACTGCTTATTGTTTGCAGACAGACTGATGGCTGCAATCTAAGGAATCTAAAAGTTGCTGAAAGCCGTTTGGCTCGACAGCATATAAGCCAGTCGAAGTATTTACAGCTGTGAGTCCTGTTCAAGCCTTGTTCTATACATCTGCAATTTTTCCACAGCCCAGTTTGTAGTAGATCAATTCGTTTTTCACTTGGTAATTTTGCAGATTTTGAAAATTAGGTTCTAATCGCAGCATCTTAAACAAACTGGGGTTCCTCGTGTTGACCCCTCATTAGGTGTGACCTTCCAGAGCTTTGCTAATCCGTGTGTGAAATTGTTTTAGAGCTATCTGGTGCTTATAATTAATGTGATTGGCTGCAGCGAGAACGGTCGCTGACCTCCCTGCCAGTAGCATGAATCAGACGTGGGGCTTTTTTGAGCAGTAATGATGCTGTAGAAAGGGGCTGCATCAGCTAAAAAAGACTAAAACCTGGGACTTTTTCACTGAATTCTTTGTTACTTCCCAAAAACGTGGCAGAATGTGCTGTGAGGAATTCAAAAGAAAAGAAAAAAGAACATTTAATTTCCACTGACTTCCCATCTAGCCTGAACGGCTTTTATGAGACTTTTTTACGCTAGTCTCTGGAAAGTTGTTGGGTATTATTCAGCACTTTGCTTCGAAATGACATGACAAGAAGCAGCCACAATTCCTTCGCTTGTTGTATTTATACAGCTGCCTCTTTCCTTTATCTTCTCCTTTTAGGGCCCTCCAGGATTTTCAGGGCTGCCAGGAAAACCCGGCAGGAGAGGCCCAAGGGTAAGCCCCTCTCATGCACCACTGACAGGTTTCTCATTTACTTTTCCATTTTTCAGGTCACAGCTCTGCTACATATCTGCACATGTTACACGCTAAAATCAGTGACGCCTTTATTATCAGGAGCTGTCACCGTTACAACCCGTGCAGAAGGCGGTTGTGCTCTGATCAAACGCTCAGAGGAAGAGAGTTCTTTATTTGATCACGCTGTGCTTCACTGCAAACAAAAGTATAAGAAACAGACATCAAATGTTTGCATCTTTATCTTTTTTGTATTCATTCATATAATAATTAGATGACTTAAATTATTCCAAAAGGAAGAATTTATAAAGCGAATAAACATCTGCCAAAAAATAGTTTAAAGCTAAAGGATGCAAAAGAATTTCAAGCCGATTGGCCTGTAGGAGCTACCCACCTCGCCCTCACTCTCCCACTTTTGCCCCTACCATCCTGGTTGGAGCTGCGTATGAAAAACTCATAAATGAACTTTTTTCAAAATGGTGGCTTTTCTGTTGGTTTTAGCTCATAGCAACATGTTTATATTATGGTCGCCTGGCGGTACCGAACAGGTCTATGGAATTTTTAAGAGAGATCTAAAAATCTAAAAGTTAGAGTTTTTTTTTTTACATTCCATCATCCAGCTCAGCTTCACATAAACATTAACCTGAGCTCAGATGTCGGCTCATCTTTGCACAATTAGTTTACGTGACAGAATGGAATGCTTTACGCTTTTGTATGCATGGGTCTGCGTGTGGACTGTATGTTGATAACTTTGTGAAGACTCTTGGAGCCAGCAGGTATGTTTGTAACAACTGAGTGTGTGGACAGGCCCCGCCCATTTTAGACAAACATTCACACTTGATTGTAATGATTATAAGCTTCCAGCATCTTGTTGCCTGTTGTGTTACGATTCTACCCTCCCTCCCCTGTAGTCATCCTCTAACTTCTGTAACCCACCCTTTACCCCTGGCTTTACTCATGGCCACTAGATCCTGTGGCCTTCCCATAATAACTTCAGAACTTCCATTTGATATCCCTGACACGTATGTTCTGGTTTCATTACAGTGAATTTTTTTTTTTAGCCCTGGAAGAGATTTTGACTCCATTTGTTTTTTTTGACGTTTTCTCCAACTGTGATGTCATCTATTTAAATTTTTTTTGGTCGTTCATTATACCTTAAATTCATTTTCACCGGGAACTCTGTGCGTGCAAATTTTTGGTGAGTGTGAGTATCTGGCGAGGGTTAAATTTTTCCTCAAAGATGCAAAAAGAAAGAAGAACTGCGACACCAATCTGGTTCTTCAGTCCAGAACTGCTGCAGGACAGAATAATCGGTCCAAATGAAGTAGATATTTGTATTTATTTTTCAGACTTCCATAGTTTATAATGGTGGCAAACAAATCAAAACATATATTTGTACTGCACAAATGTTAAGCAATGCACTAAAGACATAGTGAGGACATTGCAGACCTGCATAAATTTAGGTGTAGGAGTTACCTGCTGCTGCAGCCCTGCAGGTGGGCCTCAGAGGAGGATTGTGGGAAACCGATCTCTTTAAAGGAGGAAGAAAGAAGGCTTTGTCCCCTTCTTATTAAAGCATTTAAGACCCTGTCTGGAGCTCAGTAGCTCTGTGCGGCTTTTAGGTGCCAAATCTCAGGCCACAACAACTCAGGATGACAGTGCAGTCCAGGTTTGTTCCCATAAGTTTGAAGAACATCTACAGTAATCATTTTGTGGAGTAGAATCCAACTTTCTGCATGTTTTTCCTCTGTAAAAACCCTGATCATTTTGAGTTGCAACTAAAATGGTTTGGAAAACAACTCATCTAAGAGAAATGAACAAGCCAAAATGGTTTCATGTATGCGTTATATAATGAGCAGATGTAATAATCATATGATCATTTTGCAACAATAAGTCAAGGATTTAAGCAAAATCCGGATATTTACCGGTTAAATAGCAACAGGGAACTTCTGTTTCTGGATTTGACTCAGATGGTAACATGCACAATGAAAATGTCCGTTTTTTTACTTCATAATTTACAGTCTGAACATAATCCTCCTCAAATCCTCTTTAGGAGGTTAAAAGGTCAAAGAAAATTTGGGATGAATCTTTCCTCAGAGGTATTTTCTGAGAGCAGCTCCTGTCTGAAGTCTGCCGTCACCTCATTTCAACCTCTCCCTTCAGGTCAGACCAAGAGATGATCAAAGGGAAACGCGATGCTAAAAACAAACAAGCTCTGCTTTGCAGGAAACGTGTGAACGGTGAGAGCTCCGCTCAAAGCTGCAGGGATTCCTCCTCCACTCAGAAACTTCCAACCACTCAGGGTTGTCTGGGTTTCACCTCTTTGACAGCGAGGTGCCATGTCTGACCGTGCAGTCTCACCGCTGCTTCCACTAAGCTGCAGATCCTCCACACGAGAGCGACGGCGTTGTTTGAAATGACCACAAGCCTTTCAGCGTGACAGAGGTCGCCTGGCCCCGGAGCCGAGGCGGATCAAAGAGGACTTTGTGCAGAAAGAAAACGACCTTCCTGTGCATTTCTGTAACTGTAAGAGCATTTGCAGGATTCCTTATAAAATGACTGACAGAACTCGAAATAAACCCAAGCAATAATGAGGTTTGTTTTGCTGCTGTCTGAAGACACATTTCACACTTCTCCTGAAATGGAATGACAAAAAGCTGCTTGTTTTGAATTTGATCCTGGATTGGCAGAAACTTTCCAGTGTTGTTTGGATTTAATAGGAAACTAATTTTGGAGTTGAAGCAAAGTGGAGAGGAGTTTCAAAACAAGCCAATGCGAACAGTTCATTCTGTACTTTGGAGGTAAATGTGACCACACTGTAGTCTTTTAAAATCATCAACTTTCCATCACTTTCTTGGATTGTAAACCCTTTTAAACAGTTCGCTTCTATCAGCATCTCTGCCCAACAGACAGACTCAAAAAAGGTAAAGCCATGACAAGCTTCAGCGGCAAGTACACATGCTTATTTTGGAAACATTTCTGCAAAAATGTAACATTAATTCAAGGAAAACTCAATAAAAAGGCAATTTATTCAGTTCATTTTACTACATTATTTAGAAAAATAGCTTTTGAACACTTCATAAAAAACAGACGTGTTGAGTTTAAAGTATGAATGAAAATTACGAGACAAGGTTAAATGCTGCGAAAATAATAAATATATAATAATAAAATGAATTATAAAAAATAATAATATACAGTCATATTCTCGCCATCCCCCTGTGACTCGCCTTCACTGGTTAAGCGGTTAAGTGGTTGGTCAAATCTGCATGTGACAAATTCATAAAAAAAAAACAAAAAAAAACTTTATTCAAAATGGTGGCTTTTTATTGGTTAAATCTCCATAGCAACCATTTTAGCTTTTGGTTGCCTGGGGTTGACAAACAGTTCTGTGGGATTTTTAAAGGAATTACCAAAAGTAAACTTTAGGATTTCTTTGGCAACTGAGGTTTTTGTCAACCACACTCATAATATATTTAAACCGTATGAACATATTATGAATTACATTATCATTCAATTTGGCTTGAGCCAAAGATTCACATACTACATTTTCACAATATTCTTGTAAAAATGTACGAGCAACAGGTGAATGCCACATTTGCGAGCTTACCACACTAATGCAGTGAGAACAACTTCTAACTCCAATAGTTTTTCCCAAGCTTCCCAAGGACACACGAGGAGTTGGTGTGATGGTTTGGGTGATAGATTGAGATTCCAAGGAGGAGTTTAAATTTGTAGGTCCTGTATCCATCCCAAAATCATTTGAAAACTTCCTGTGAACGTTTGCTTTGGTGTCGTTAGTGGATTTTGAAGCCCTTTTTTGAGCCCCATGAAAGATTTTCATTCATTATTTTTGTTTCTCCCGCTGTGATGTCATCATTGTTTGGTTTTCTTTTTGGTTATGGGGATGAGGTGTTGTTCACTACATCAAATTCGTGTTCAGCGGGTACTCTGAGTGTGCAAACGTTGTTGAGTTTGTGGCGAGGGTGTAATTTTCCTCGAACGCGCAGCAAAAAAGAAGAATTGTGAAAATCTGGTCCTTTAGTCCAGAACCGCTGCAGGACAGAAACATTTTGTTGAAAAAAAACAATACAATTTTACAAGAAATTAGAAAAAGGCACTTAAAAGTTTAGATTTTTTACTGTCGCTATGACCCTTTTGGGTTCAAAATAATGCAGACCTGGCAACATAACTTGAACATTTCAGGTGTAATTTGGTCAGACAGATGATATTTGAGAGCGAAAAGCTTCATTCATCGACCCCTCAGATCGTACTGACTTAAGCTGCACTAAAGGCTGCAGAAGACAGTGTTTCCATCAGTGAAAGTGTCTGCTGTAGGTTAACGGTCCAAACAGCAGTAGCTCTTCATGTGTCATTCCTGTAACAATCCTTATTGTAAATCTGGTCCCGGCTCTGGCAGTCCAGGTGCTGATCATCTGCAGGAAGTGACTCTTCTTCTCTTCCATGTAAAGACGGATGATCCAATCCCTCATTCCCTCTGAGATACCACCCACTGCATCTCATCAGCTCCTCTTATCGCATGTACGCCAAGAATGCAATTTGTTAGACTCCATCCCGACCTCCTTACTCCTCCAAGTCTCCTCCTTTTGCTTCGCATCTGGACATAATAGCTTCCATACGGTTAATATTGAGAGTTAAAGGAGAGGCGGAAATCTGTAGCTTCTGTTGAGCGTTTTCATGTGTCCAGGTGGTGGCGGTGGGGTGGAGAGGTCTGTCCTGTTTGGTGGTGTAATAATAGAGCAATGATGGATAACAGGCAGACAGCAGCTGGATCGCTCAGCGCCATACCTGTTCACACTGGTCTGCTTCCGTCTTCCACTCACTTTCACCTCTTTCTTAGTGTGTGTGGAAACTAAATGAAGCCTTGAAATTGTTCTCTCCCAACATGTTTCTTTGCTCCCAACTGTGCACATGTTCTCTTGTCAGCTTTTAAAGCCTTCTTCCAGATGCCCTTACGGGTAGCATCGGGCTGTCTGTGGGTGAAAAATGAGCAAACCTGGACGTGGCACAAAGGTGGCCCTCACAAAATTTGGAGATTGCAGACCACTTTGTGAGCCTGAAGAGAGAAAATGTTCGTGCACGTTTTCCTACAGGCATGCTGCAGGCGAACACTTATACAACACGTAAGAGGAAGTAAGGGTGGGGGGGGCAGGTGAGACGCAGGAATGTTATACAGATTTTTTATTTGGAGTGTACTTTGTGTGGACATCCCATGGACACTTAATTATCACGTGCACAACTTGTGTGGCCAGCATTCGGTCAGTAAGGAACCAGTACTTGCACCTCACTAATGATAAGAGTGCGCTGCACGTATGTTTAGACTCCTAAACCAGAAAGAATAGAATTTTCCTCTTTGTGTCTCACTGTTGTGTGAGTATATCTTGATGAAACACTTTGCG
Source organism: Adrianichthys oophorus (assembly GCA_036245035.1). Classification (NCBI taxonomy): domain Eukaryota; kingdom Metazoa; phylum Chordata; class Actinopteri; order Beloniformes; family Adrianichthyidae; genus Adrianichthys; species Adrianichthys oophorus. The sequence goes on along the minus strand of BSAI01000189.1, from coordinate 23,889,644 downwards.
TATGCAGCCGGCTGAATTTAAGTGGAGGACACTTTTTATGTGATGTGACTGGTGACACATTAGATAAATGGTTTGATGGATAAACAACACCAGAAAGCAGCATTTTTCCGTCTGTTCTAGATTCACATTAATTTGATAAAAAAAATACCCCGAAATGCAATTTTGATCTTAATTTTCTTTATATGCCCATTTTCATTGGAATACCGTAGGTTATTAAATGCACAAAATCATGACATATGAGGAACACACGTTTCTCTCTACACCTCTGAAGCGATAAATTCCCAACGACCTCATGGTCATTTTAACTGTTTGTTTCAGGGCCCTCCTGGTTCTCATGGAAATCCTGGCCGTCCTGGACCCACGGGAGTGAAAGTAAGATCATCTCAGATTGCATCCACACCAATCTGCAAAATACACTCCATCTAAAATCATCCAAATCAACTGCATCTGTTGTTTTTAGTCCAAATAGTGACTGTTTTTAATAGTAATGAGATATATCACCCTTTTAAAAGTCAGCTTCATAGTGCTGTAGTGAGTTTTTTGTCCATTTTTTTTTTTTTTTGTCGGGTCTACATGTTTTCCAACTGACCTGCTATTGAATCTCCTTATTTATCTAAACACACATGATCCAGGTAATCAGCAGGTAATAAGGCAGGATTTTTGAAAAACAGCAGGATGTTGACATTAAGGCCTGGAGTCTGACACCAGGAGGTCACAGGTGACTGTTGTCATTAAATTCTCGAACTACGCATGCGCAAGAAGGAACATTCAGTGCTTGAGGCACCGCCTCTGGCAGTCAGGAGGGATGAAATAGAACTTTTGTCACCTTTTGGAACTCAAGGAGAAGTAATTTTAGATACTTGAACATTTTAGTTTGAGTAGAATTATAATGGTTGACCTTTTTTTTTCTTTTGCTTTACTTTTACCTAAATACTGCTAAATACTAATTCATTTTTACAAGTTTGAAGTCACTCAAAACAACTTTTTCGATTGGATAGAAGATCAACTTCTAGTTTAACAAGCTGCAAACTTGTTACTTCAAACTTCAGAGTTGTTTTTTCTGATAAACGGTGATATTGTTCTGTATTTGGTCAAGTGAGACCTTTAAGTTTGTAACTCTACCATAACATGCTTGAATCTTCTCTTGTCAGCCTTTGGAGAAACTTTATTACCTTTGAACTGATGTTTTAAATTCAATATTATATTTTTTTCTATATTCAATATTTTCATGATTTTATTTACAACCAGATTCCTTTCTTCCATGCAAAAAAAGAAATTCTCTACTTTTAAAACATTGAGTCATTCAGATTAAACATTTTTTGTAAAAAAGCTCTTTTTCACTGTAAGTATTTTACTTTGAAAGGCCGTAAAACAGAATAGCATTGCACTGCAACATGAATTAGGCATCGGAAAACACTCTGTCACAATGACTATATCCGTCTTTTCTCTTATCTGAAACCCTTCATAGTGTGAGGTAAAAAAATGCAAAGACTGAAAAAAGAAATTGCATGTAATGTATACTGTCCTTGGCCACAGAATGACTCCCTAAAGCAAACAAAGGAAGTTCCCTCACATGTTTGGTCAATGCCAAACTGCACCTTACATTTAAAATCTGTAGAATAAATGGGGGTTCTGTTTTTTAGATGATGGGTTCCCAACGTTACACTGATGCGTCGGTGGTGATGGTTTGGGAGGGGGGGGGTGTTTAGATAAGCCCCTATACACTATAAAAATCGATCAAACTGTATAAACATGAGCACTTCCCATAAAAATCTTTTTTTTCCCACATTCATATCACAATTTGTCAAAAAAAGCCAAAACTGCAGAACATTTCCAGTAAGCAGTTCTGACCCAGAGAGCTCTGACTGGAGTCACACTGTCCGAAAAGAGAAAAGACCCTTCACAATCACTCCCTGAGTCTGTGCTGACTAACTAACTCTTCTAATTTAGATTACAAGTTATTTTGTCTCTACAGATGGAGTAAATGAGATGTTCTTTTGTGTTTCAGGGACAGAAAGGAGACCCTGGACTTTCTCCTGGTCAAGCTCCAAAAGGACAAAAAGTACGAACATGTGTTTGTTACTTAAGACCTGAATCTGTTATAAATGCCTTCATAATATAACTTTAAAACAAAAAGATGACCTTTATTGCACTGAAGTTGACATTAACTTTTTTAATTACGCTAAACACAATCCCATGCACGCACAGACACACACACACACAGGTTTCTTCAGCACGAACCAAAGCAGCTTTGTTCTCTCAAAGCCCATCCTTCATACCTTTTCTCTCGAGTGCTAATTATAAACTCCGCTCATGATGATCGATTATCACAAAAAAAAAGCCCAGAAAAGCTCTAAAGTAACTTCTTGCAAGTTCTTGCCAATAATGTTTGGCCTACATCAAGTCTGAATGTTAAAAATGAAGAAGGGTCAGAGCTGAGTATACAGGCTGAATACTGAAGTGGCGCCATTTTTTCATGTCAAGTTTTTTTTTCCGATGTTTATGTTACGCCAAGATCCTGCACAGGAAAATCATATCCCTGCCAAACCAAGTAAAAAATATAAGATGTTTTTACCTCGTTATTAGTTTAAAAATCAGCCATTGGAATTTGTTCTTGTGACATTTCTTAAAATAAGTGGTGATATCCTGTCCATTTAAGAAACATTTCTAATAAGACCAGAAAGAAACCTTTTAAGTACAGGTACATGTATGCTTACTGTGTGGCCCGGTGACAGTGGCTGTGATAGGCTCCAGCAACCCCCAAAGGAATCAGCTGGTTTAGAAAATGAATGTGTACTTTCTGTGTAACTTCTGTGGTGCTGTTGCTAAATGTCTTGTTAATGTGTCATGAGTCAAATAATTCAGCTTCCCTAAAGCAAGGAAGTCCGTTTCTTGAACGAGGACCCACTTACCGTCAATATTCTGATTTGTTGTCTTAAAACAAGGATTTACATCTTACTCAAAAACTACTAGTAAATTAATTTTGTTTTATACCAAGTGTAATACGATATTTGAACTAGAAAGCAGACAAACATACTTCATGCTTTCACAGTTTAATTTATGAGGGGACAGAGAAAATGTATTCAAGTGTTTGGAGGTAAAGAAGTTTGTTTCCAGCTGTTGCAGCTAGATCTTTACACCATGGATTTCTAATGAAAAATCTGCTGGATTTAGTCCTTAAAACTATTTGAACAACCTGGTTCTTTATTTCAGGGGGAACCTGGTCTTGTCGGCCCCCCCGGAGCACCTGGACATAACGGACGTAAGGTAGAAATAACTACAAAGCTCACTTTGCCATGAACCTATGATGGTTACTTTTTCAGCTCCGGTCTGTAGATCAAAAGTGTTCTTAAAAGTGAAAACCCTCCTGTCTTTGGTCCTCAAATCTCCCAAAACATGGAGGAAAACATCTCAGAGATGAAGCTGTTGGTAGCAAGTCAAAGGGGATGCAGGCATGAAGACCTGGGTTCTGACTCCCAGGTGGGATGGATTAACACAGATCAGGACCGTTACATCATCGGTTCTGCGGTCCGTGCATACGATGAAGGTGAAAAAGAGGATAATGAAACATCAGTGGGTTGGATGTTTTCGATGCTCCTTAAAAGTTGATGTTATTTGTTCTCTGAGGAGTAGCAGCTCCTTTGAAAATGATGTGGGTTCGTTGAGTGTTCTGGTTCCCCTCCTCATCTTCTTCCACTGGGTTTGTCTGCATGTCGCTTCGCTGTCAGAAAGTGAAGGTTTGCAGCTGAGTTTTCGTTTGCGTTTCGGTCCTGGCCTTTTCCCAAGCCCCTCTCCATAATTACAAGTGTCAAGTGTTCTTGAGCGTGCTGGGATTTCCTCCTCTGTCTGGTTTACACCCGTCTGTTGTCATGTTTTACTTGTATCCTGCTCCTCACAAAGACTTAGAAATGCTCAGATAAACAACAGCACATAAAGAATGAAGTCCCATCAAGCTGAAATGCAGAATCCATGTCATGAGTTACAGCAGCTTCCTCTGAGGTTTCTAAATGTTTGGAAAATGTAGCTGGATGTTAATATAGTTTTGACCTCGTTTTTGATATTATTGACATGTTTTTTTTTGGACGTGGATCCAGAGACTTTTACATTTCCAAAATCTCTTCTATGGTGGCTAAGACAAACAGTAAATCTTAAAAACTCACCCTAAGATCAAGAAACTAAACATCTAAATAGACCACCCATTAAGAAAATGTGAACAGTATTGTATTAAATAAAATCAACTCACACGTTGATGAAATCTGACTGCTTGACGACCTCGGTATCTCGTCTTGAGGTCAAACTAAGCTTGCGTTTGTAATAAGGACATCAAATGGGAGGTAATTTGTTTGACAGCAAAAGAAAAGCTTTGATGATATTTAAATGAATCTTGTTTAAGGAAATTTCACAATCTTCCCATTTCTCCCATTAACTTCAGTGGAATTAATTTCTTTGCATTTTGGATTCAGTTTAATTAAAAACACTTTGAGAGAATACAGTATTACAGATTTCTTTTTGAAGTGAATATTCAAAGACCAGTTGCATGGTTAAAATGTATTCCCACTGGACATGTATCATACAAAATAAATGAGAATTTTAATCAATTAATAAGAGAAATTGAAAAATGTTTTTAATTTGTTTTTTTGTGTTCATCTTGATCTGTTTTTTTTCCCAGAATGTGTACATTTTAAGTCATATGAGTTGCTGCTCAGACCAAATAAACTTTTTTTCCAGATTTTTTTTCTCAAAATTAACCAGTGATGTCAGTAGAATCTGTGCATTTGCACAACATTATTGTCTAAAACAAACAAACATTAGAAGAATCAAACATTTCTTTCTGGGTTAGTCTGTGTCCATCCATGCATCCATCCTAGAATGAATGAATGAATTAATCCATCCATCCGCCAGAATTGCATTTAATCTCTATTAGAATTCCTCTCTCCAGTTTCTTAACAAAACAATGACTTTACTCTTTGTTTTACCCCCCCTGCAGAAATGTGCTGAGTGCACTCTACCAAATTCAACGAATTTCAAAATTCAATTGCTTTTCTTTCTTTTAAAGCAGTAGTTTTTATTAGATTGATCAATGCAGCAACAAATCTACAAGTCATGTAAACACTTGTAGTTGAGAGCCACTTAATGCTAATCACAGCAATGATTGAACGTATCGATGAGTCTGTGTTTGCTGAATGGCGCTCCACACTTAGTCGCGTCCAGCTCTCTGACTTTTTTCTTTCCTTTTAAATTACTCTCTTTTTTTTAGAAAGAAAGCCAGAACTTTTTTCCACCACAAAATTCCAAATCTCAACTCCCCCTTTTTTCCTCCCCGGAGTAGCCAGTGAAACTTGACCTGTTACAATCCCGACTCTTTTCTCTGAGTTTTCTGCTGAGTTTGTGGCTGTCTGCCAGAGAAAAGGCTTTCCTCACTGTGAGAAATGTGTAAAGATGAAATGGAAAGTTTCCTGGGAGTCAGTCAGATGTTTGCACAGCCAAGTAAAAGGGGACTCATCCATGTGTGTGTCAAACCCAAATGCTGAGGAGAGCATTACCTAATGTGGACCAGTCTTTGATTCAGCCAGCACTGATTGTCATGACAAAAACACTTCATTCAGAATTTTCTTTGCCTTTTTCCTAACTTTGTACAGTAAGGATCTTCATTTCCATGCAGAACATTGAAAGTAAGACTGTGGGATCTGCTTGTTAGCTGCAGTTGTCCTGGTCCAAGTCACTTAATTTTCTTTCTTCTGAAACAGCATAAACTAAAGCAGAATCTCTGACTTTGCCATCTCTGTGTCAAGCATTAGATTAACAGAGCCTTACTGGAACTTGGCTCTCCGTGGTAACATCCGGCCTCAAAGCTCATGGTTTTTTTTTTTCTGTCTGCTCCTGCACAAGACTCTTTTACCCCCCAAAACTCGTATTGGTTATTTATCATTTGCAGTGTACACTGGCTGTCCTTAGATTAAAATAAAAAAAAAAAAACACGTAATAATGGAAGGGGCTGACACAACAATGCAGAGACGTTGTTGAGTGTCATCATCTGGCTTCAATCTGTGTGCAGACGCCGTTGGAGGTGTGGTCAAAACTTTAATGTGTCCTCTGTCATTGTATTTGGCTTTGTGAGAATTTATTATAATCAGGGACATGCTCTGTTCTTTGCCACAAATATTTCTGCTCAGATTTATTTCATGAAATGCTCTGGTTGTTTATAAATCTAGGGGTTTCAATATGTCGAAAGCGCTTTTGCTAAAGATGATGAAAAAAATGTTCATAGGGTTTCCACTCTCTGACGGTGGATTTCTTTTGCTAAAAGCATTTAAGTTTCGTACGCAGCTGCACTGATGGTAAAAACAAGACATTTTATAGTCCTTTTCAGGCTCATTTATTAGTTTCAAACCCCTCCCTGTTGTTTCTCCCAGTGCAGGAAATGTAAGCACCCATATCTAGAATTGTTCTTTGTTTTCAACCCTTAAGTTCGTCAGTTTTTGGTTTACCTATAGAAAAACTACTTAAAACAAACCTTAAAAGTAAAGTTCATATGCTTTTGTTTAGGATACAGTAATACAAGAGTGGAGACAACCTCAAGAGCTGCTCGAACCTCGAGAACCTGGAGTAGAGCTGCTACTCCCCACTGAGGGAGAGGCTAGTGGAGGTGCTAAGACATCTCTTCTGGATGCCTCCTTTGGGAGGTTTTCTGGGAACCTCTTGGTGGGAAGACCCAGGACACACTGGAGGGACTGTTTTTCTGCAGGCTTGGAAGAACTGCTTCCCCAGCAAGTCCAGCCTGGTGGAAGCGAGCTGTCGTCAAGGATGTCGTACAGACGTTTCCTTTATTAACCCCCACAAATCCTGCAGCCTGACTGTTAGAAAAGAAGAAATTCGACAGTGTAGTTTGTGTGGATATCCTACATGCCTCCTAGTGACACTTAAGCATCACGTGCACATCCCTGCGTGTGGCAGTCAGTAAGGGGCAGAACTCAAACCTTACTAAATGTGGCGTAAGGACACCGTACGACAGCATCACCTGTACGTCGTATATGTGTGCAGCTTCATTAAAGTTTAACATACTTCTCAATGCACTTACCACACGCATGACAATGGTATGTTCCATGTTCACAGTCATACAAGCCTCAAGCTATCTCATTAGTTGAATTTTATTCCACATATCGTCCATGCTGTCCGGTTCTTCTCCAAACCAAATACTGTCATTGGTTTAAGGAGATCAGAATCCTCTCACAGACAGCCAGACTGCAGGTTTGAGGGCGCTTTCTACAGACACTTGTTTGTTTACTTTGATGCCATTTTTTCTGGCCTTCACCTCCTGCTGTTTGCTGGTTCTGCAGCTGACAGGCCAACCCAGCTGGTGGTTAATGACTTTCCATTTGAGAGTACAGCCTTGTTCATCCTTCAGAGATGACTTTCTGTACCGCTGCAGGTCTTGGTTGCAACAAAATTAATACATTTAGTTTCCAGCTGGCATGCTCATTGGAGATAACAGGGCATAACAATGACCATCAATTACCCTTTTAGGTTTCAATGAGTTACTGCCTAATTGCTTTACTGACTTTATTAATGCACAACAATTCAGAATTGTTTTCCCACAGTGCAGAGGTGGCATTGATTAGACCAACACAAAGCTAAGCTGTGCTGCAATAATAAATAGGACCTGCATTGTTCTCTTTGTAGAAATTATAAATGAACCAGGCAGCAGTTGTGATAAGTTTGAGTTGTTCCCGCAGTCGCTTTCACCAAGCCGTCTATCTTTTATTAGATTTTTGATTGACTTTTCTTTTCTTGTGTAACCAAAGCAAAGTTAAAAGCTGGAAAATCTTGCATCTTAATTTGAGCCCCTGCAGTGCTGACTGTGATGGTCATTATTGTAAAATATCACCGAGCATAAACAACATAATCTTCCCTCCAGGCAACATGAAGATGATGATGATGCAATTTCCCTGTCAGACAAGTCGGAATGCTTGACTTGCATCCGTGCATATTTTCCAAACCGCAGCAAACAGAAGGGGAAAATTAAAGCATAAATGAAAAAATGTTTATTATTTAACCAAATGCAGCAAGATGACATTTAAATCATTTCAAAATACTTTTGTCTGAATATTGAACCCAGAATCTGAACCTGAGCTGGACTGTACCATGTTACAGTGATGGCTTCAGGACTGGAACGTTATTTTTAAACTAATTTGTTCTGATCTTTCACTGTTTTTCCTCAATCAACAGGGACAAAAAGGCCACTCAGGTCCAGCCGGCCTTCCAGGAGAACCTGTAAGTGTTCTTACTCAACAAGTTTAATGCAATTCCATCCCATTATTACATTACTGTTTTCATGAATATGAGTGCAAATAAAGCTGCATGAAGGATTCTATGGAAACAATAAAGAAAACTTGTAATTTCTCACACAGACACACAAAAACACTGAAGTCTGACAAGTTTCCTAAAGGGGCTTGGACTTGCCTTAGTCACATGCACCCATACGGGGGTTGACCCATACGGGTGCTGTGGGTGTTTCGGTTGTTCTGGTACGTGGAGGGTCACAGAGAGGAGTGGCTGCGTCTTAAGGGGAGCACCGGTGTGATTAACAGTTCCCTTGAGGCTCATGTGATCACCTCAAGAGGTTTCATGAAAATGAAATGTCAAATTTTAGAACCTTTGTGGCTCAGAAGTCAAAATGTTTGTCCATTTGTTGACAACAGGACACCCCCACATCCAGGTGACATGCAAGGGGAGGAGTCAACTAACTCCCACACTGCCATGTAAATGCAGTCACAGATTCATGCCCTCATGGATTCGTGTCCGCATTCCTTCACTACCTAGTGCACTATAAAGTGCCTCCGCCACTTTGCAGTGCTGTCCGAATCTGCTGTTCCAGAATCAAGTGCCCTAGAAATTTCCCAGAATTCTCTGTGGAAAAACCAGTGTGCATCGATGCTCACTAGATTGGGGAATATAGACCATAATGCATTGCGTTAGGACGATTTTTGCAAAAATTAAATACATAAAGTGAATGTATTTTTTAATAAACCATCAACATTTTCATCATCACAACAAGTAGATTTTCTATAGGATAGGGAGGGATTTCCAACATAGCCAATAAGTCTCTTTGATTACATGAAATAAGCTCCACTCACTTTTCAGCCATTAGATATGTGCGCATGTGTTACGGGTCCCAAGTGTGGCAACCACAATAACAAAAAGAATTGTGTCTGTAAAATAAAGATGAGTTTCAGAGCAGGAACGACACGAGCACTCACTTTGCTCTCCAAAAGGCTTCTATTAAACTCTTTCAACACAAATACAATTTCCATTCAGTACATTTTGTTGTCCAATATACAGTTTGACCTCAAAAGTCTAAATTAAATATCTGATTAAGGCATAAAATCAGTAACTGCTCTAGTTATGTGTTCTTACCTTTTTTAATCACAGTGCATCTCAATTTCAAAAGAAACATTCAATACTTAAACAACATTTATCTCAATATTGCTTTTATAAGTGTTGTGCAAACAACATAAATACTGTTTTGTGCAGCTACTTTAGCACTTTGAGCTTATGACGAATGGACATTGCACATTTAGGAACATATTTCAAAACCAAAGAACACTTGATATGTAAACCATCATCTCTTTTGTAACTGCTACAAGAACTATCTATGTTTGGGTTGCTTCTTAACATATTAAAAATCACACCAGGTGCTTTAAAAACCATTCAAAACATATGCAGAGTATAGATACAAATAATTGCACAGTTGCTATGGCCACGCCGGCTCATTTAGCGCGAGCTAACATCTCTCACACAGACACCAAATATCGCGATAGCGCCAGCTACTTCCGGTTCACCTTTTCCCGCCGTTACTCGCCATAAATAAAAGAAACCTTCCCAATTTACTTAAAAAACATAAATCGAATAACACTGCCAATCATCTGGGAAATTAACCAAAGCTAAAGACTTTTATCTTTTGGGTTTTAAACCGAATACTGACCTGTAAAATAAAGAGGAGACTCACTCACTTCGCTCTCCAAAATACTTCTAACGGAGACAGGAAGTTGCTCCGTCTTCAGCCCTCTGGAGGCGCTGCTGGAGTGCCGAAGGTTCCGCCCCAGACTCATAATACAATTCCCTTTTTTTCTTCTTTTTTTCGCAGGTTACATTCAACAAATGTATATTAAAAAAATATTTTATCTATTGTAAAATAATGGATTTTGATCTATAAATAAATACCAAATGTGGATGCACATATTTGGGTGCACCACACATGCATACCCAAAAGGAATACTATTTACTACTGATGCCTGCTTAGTCAGTCACATTTCAGAGCTACCGTACTTCACTTGTTTACGCTTGAACATTTTTGCAGGAGTTTTACAAACCGCTTACAAAGAAGATGAGTTTATTGCCAGGTTTTTACATTAGAATACATTTCGTGGAGCGGAGCAGCTGTTTCCTCATGACTTCAGTTTGTCTTCTTGTTTATGGTTACAAAGCAGAAGAAACAACACTGAAGTGTCAGCGCTTGCAGAGCACACACATCTGCCTCCCTATAGTGGAAAAGCAACAGCAGTGAGTTTTGGCAGAAGTGCAAGTGGACTAAATAGTTTGGATGTCACAGGTCATTCATCTTCACTACCTCCTCTACTTCTGCCTCCAATCTGAGTCCAGACCCCATGTCATATCTTTCACAGGAATGTGCTGTGTGCAACAACAAGACGCCATTTTTTTCACTGCTGCAGTTCCCGAGAGTTGATGAACTTTTGTCCAAAGAAAATGATCCAAGCAAACAAGCTAAAACAGGATGGAGGCTGTTAGTTTTGGATGTTTGACTTGCTGTAGATGGCATCCATTTATTACTTTTTATTGTTTGATTTTATGGTAGTTTTATTAATAAAACGTGGGTCATACTAATGACCCTCATTATTTAGCTTGTAGGTTAACCTTAGTAATAGTTAACTTGTTAAATGAAACTAAGATTTCTGTTCAACACAAGGCCTCACTTTAGACCTTTTGTATTTTCCTGAAAATTAACTTCATTTTCTTGTTAGAATATTTAACTTTATTGTTATAAAGTTAAATATTCTTCTGGTTTTCTGGCTCATGTGTTGCGCTGTGCTCGATTGAGGATGTATATACTAGAGCTGAGTCTGAGCGCCTGTGGCTTTGACACATGTTAAAGTAAAAGCATAGTTAGTTTCTACATCTGTAGAGGCGCTGGTCCCCTTAAAGAACACAAACTTAAAATAAAGCTTCTTTTGAAAACCCTAGAGATTCAAATGCCTTTAGGAGCAACCGATGACCTCTTTTAAAAACACAAAAAACACTCAAATGTCCTTTTCGAAACAAGATAAAAACATAGAATATCAGATGTTTTTCTCTTGTTTTAAGTGAAATAAAAATGTGCCAAACTGCTGATGTAGACCCAAAATGTAGGCTTGGTGGCAGAAACCTAAACATTTAATAAATAAACTTAAACATGACGAAACCCACAGAGAAGCAAAAAGGACACTTAACCAGACACTTCAATTCACTGAATGAGGGCAGCTGTGAAGGACTGAACTTGCTGGGACTGACGGAGAAACTTTGAAAACAGAATATGACAAGAACCAAGGAAATGTCCCTAAAAATCCAAACCAAAGTGCACAATCCTCACAAATGGAACGAATAGAATTTCTCTCAGTGAAGTTTCATAAAATAAGCAATGATCTTCTGCCCTATTAAGACTAATTCAATCTTGAAATTAGCTATATTAGCTTATATTTTTAGAAAATGGATGGATGGTTGGAAATATGTCTTTATGTTTTGCCAATAAAAGTTTTATTTATTTAAAGTAATCTTCTTTATACCCTTTTCCCCCCCAAATATATCATTTTTTTTAGATGCTATAAGAGTCTTAACTATTATTAAACACCTTAAAGAAAGACCAGAATTAAACATTGTAGGATCAATTTGTTTCTAAAATGACATGTTGTTTCCTTTTAAACTTCTGTCCTGCTGTTGGTAATGTGTTTTTTTACTGTTTTCAGAGACAAAGGACATTTTTTGTTTTCTTTAAATCCAGGAAATCTATTTCTTGAAACCAGGCTGCTTGCTCACAAATACAACTTCAGCTTAAAAAGTTAAAGTAAAAAAAACAAGTTTAAATAGAGAAACTTAGAATAAGAAGTCTGTTCTAATTAAATGATTTAAGAATATATTCAAGATTTTAATTTCTTAAAAAAGTCATTCCATCTTACAGAAAAGTTAATATAATTTGTCTTATATTAAGTGTAAAAAAATATTTTTTTTAACTTGAAACCATCATGTTGAAAACTTTCAAGAATGATTAATGTCAGATTTTTTTTTTACTACTGCATTAGCAAAAGTAACTTGTATTTAGTCATTTAAGTCATTTAATGTGTTGTCTGACTACATGATCTCAAACAAACCAAACTATTTTAAAGTCACTCAAGTCCCTATTTAAATAAAGAAAACAAAAAAGCATTGAAAATGTAAAGATTCACATCAGAGCGTTAGACTGAAGAACAAAGACGCACAACTACGTTTTGTGAAGTGGTGATGTCCCTCAGAGGAGCAACACGTTGGATCGCATCAGAAACTGTGAAAATGATATAGGAATTAAAGCAAAAACAAACATAAAAAAATGATCCTTTTCAGAGTTTTTTCATGTAAACGTTGAAGTTTTGCGGCCATGTCTGATCTCTGCTGTTGTATCTGCTCTCTTTGTGTGTGATGTCTGCATGCTTCCTTGTTTTTAGAGCTTTCCATTTTCATTTGAGTCTCTTTCAGGTTGACATTCAAGCAGACAGTACGGTGGCCCTGAAGTGCAAATCACACCAACAAGTGCCTCAACACAAAAGCACATGAAAGATCCCAACAACAATTAAAAAAGGAAACCAAATAATAAACGTTAGACTTTAGAAATCCAAAGACAATTCCAGAAACCAAAACACAGTTACAGAAAATGAAAGCAATAAAAATGAAACATTTTAGGAAAAAAAAGTAATTTCCAGGAATGAAAGGGTAAAAAATGAAACAAAATAGGAAACCAGAAATGTTATTCATTCATGGTTTTATTTTTCTTTTATTTAACTGAGATCAAAATCTCTTTTTCAAGGGTGACCAAACCAAGAGGTCAGCTGCCGTCACACGTCACAAAACATGATGACAATATGAAATAAAACATTAGGATTGGATTCATTCCAATTAAATTTGGTTAAAATAAAAGTGTCATAAAGTGCAATAGATTGAAAACATTCAGAGACAAGGTGCACTGTAGTTGACAGCAAATCAGACACACAGACACTGATGATAGACTCGTTCCTCCGCTACACAGAAGGAACAAAAAATCTAAAAGAAACGAGTTTTGACAATTTTAGTTCCATTTGGAGAGTATTGTGAGCAGAGGCTGCAGAAAAACGAAAGGCTTCTTTCAGCAATGTCCCATAAAACCCTTTCCGGTTTCTTCTTTTGTTTCATTTTTTAACATTTCATTTTGATTTCTGGAAATTACTTGTTTTTGTAAGTTAGTGAGTCTACAACAGAAACCGTGGACACAAAACATCTCCTTGTAGCATTCTTTTTCCTGGGGAATATTTCCGTCTGTCCTCTCTCCTCTCCTCTCCTCTCCTCTCCTCTCCTCTCCTCTCCTCTCCTCTCCTCCTGTTTGGTGGTTTCCTGTCCTGGAGCTGATTTCTGCACCGTCTTTGTCTTCACAGGGGGATCGAGGAGATGATGGAAGTCCCGGAGCCAAAGGCTATCCTGGCAGGCAGGTGCAGTAAATCTAGTGCTGCTGCACTGATTGAGCTGGAACACAGACAAACACACAATCACGATAAAAAAATGAGACAAACTGTTGTTTTCTTTATTTCAAAATATATAAAAAAGATTGAAAAAAATAAACTCTTAGTATGTCTTTTGAAAAATACAATTTTTGTGGGTAAATGGGGGAAAAGCTGCACCAAACTAACATCTAATTTGTTAAATTTAAATGAAAAGTTTTGCAGCAGATCAATGTTAGAATTGAGGTCGCAGCAGAAGCAGAGGATCAGCGGTGGTGGAATGAGACGACAGATGCTTCTAATCTACAGGGGAAATGAAAGGTCAAAAAAAAAAAAGTTGTGCGCAGCACCTGTAAGGAAGGAATGGTAATAAAAGTCTGACTTATGTTCCCCCACGGGGGAGAATAAACTTCCATTCCATCGCTCTCATTCAATCTGGTCTTGTTACATTTTGTCTTTGTAGCTAAATGTTAAATCGCTTTCAGCTGTGATCCAGAAGCTGCTGAGATTTCTTTATTTCAATCTCTGAGTATTTCAGACCTGGAACCCTCTGTTTCCTCTGGATAGGTTCTTGTGGACGCGTGATGATTAGGTTGTAGCGCCCCCTACCACTGGCAGACTCTGACACAGTTCGTGTTCATGTTGGGATGCTAAACTTTAGCAACTCTGGTGGATAAAATCCCAGCTCCAGGATGTGCTTGCTGGCGTACATGTTAAGACATCCCATCCTACCTGCTCCTGTCAGCAGTTACTCTCACCTGTCAGAGTTTAATTGTTGTAAATGTGTGTCATTTTTTTAGGGGTTACCTGGACCTGTAGGGAGAATGGGGCCAAAAGGACCCAGGGTAAGCAGATCCTTTTTTGCATTGGGTAAAATGTCTAAGACTCCAGTCTTGATATTGAAATGATGCTTATTAACACTATTAGAACATTCTAGCATACTGTATGGTCACGTCTTTGCTAAATTCAAAGTGTTTCCACACGTTGGACTGGAATGATCAGTTTTTGCTGCATCATGTGTGCTGTCCACTGTGATGCACTTGGTTGTTTTTACATTATAGTGAAATAAACCTATTATATCTCTGTCCAAATTGGATTTTCCAATATCGGTTATAATCACTTTATTTCTTCTGAAATTATGTTTTAATGGTATATGTGGATTCGATTAACAACAGACAGATCAGACACATCGATCTGGTGGGATTGTAGAAATAGAAATCAATTCATCGACTCGTCGGCCCTCGGTAGCTCCTGGATCACGGCGACAGGTAGCTTTTGCTTCAGGTATTTGAGGTCAAATATCGGTGACCATAATTCTGCAGAGCTTTACTTTGATGCTTTTGGTATTTCTGCTTTCCCGGTGGGCAGGAAAGATCTTCAGCGATCCCTGGTGTGAGAGTATGTGCCCTTGGACTACATCGTGGACGCTAGCACCATGCAGTCCATGGGCATATACACTTGCTTCATGGCTTGGTTCTCCAACTCCACTGTAACCTGGCAGGACTGCAGGACCACAAAGCCAAGAATTTTCTGTGACTGAACAGTCCTGTAAGGTGTGAGTTACTTTCTTTTCTTCCTGGTTCCAGGGTCACATTGGCTTTCCTGGTCTTTCTGGTGTCCCTGGCCCTGATGGGGAGAGAGTGAGTATGGATTTATGTAAGAAAACAGCTGCCCAGAGGCTTACATCACAACTAAATACATTAAAAATTGTATTTTAGTGTTGCTACAGAGACACTTGTGGCAGGTTATATCAGACATATATTCTAAATTCAAACTTTTCTGTTGTTTTGCAATAAAACTAAAGGAAAATTAAATAAATTCATTCTTGAGCTTTATTACTAAAGTCAATAATAAATTGAGGCGTGTTTTCTTCTCAAAAAGAGGTTTCTTCATGTATCTGTATTCAAGTACTAAAAGTGTTCAAGTACTTTTCTTGAAGTAACTAATACTTTTACTAATACTAAAAGTTTTATGTCTGTGAAGGTCTTTGTTTTTGCTTTTGATTTTTAAATATATATTTTTTATTATTTAAAGCAGTTTGATTTGATAGTCAAAGACATTCATATTTAAGCTAAAAAAAACGTCACATTTTACACCTTTAATGTTTTTTACACATTTTTAAAACATTTGCAGATATATAAGCTTTTTTTTCCTTTGTGCTTTCAATATAAGCTGTTGAAGATCATGGATTCTCACTTTTGTCTGCATCTGTCCGCTCTTCTCTCTGTTCTCTTACCAGGGAATACCTGGCGTTCACGGGAAGAAGGGCGAGATGGGTAGGCCGGTAAAGCTTTTTCCCAACATACTTCTCTGACCACTTTGGAGTTGTGTCATCAACAGCCTGTGATCCGTGGGATCAAATTGATCTACTATTGAAATATTCATTCTGCCTGAGTTTAGTAGGAAATTATAAGTCAATTTGAACAAATGTTATTGTGGTTGAGCTGCTTTCTTTTAGGCCACATCTACCTTAAACGTTCTTGGTTTCCCTCTTATTATTGGAAACCATCTGCATCTTTTTGAAGTTTATGAGGCTTTGTGATTATTGATCATGACTGAGGTCCATTAAGAAGTGTTATATTTCAGACTGTGAGCTCCAAACTGCTTTCAATGCGGTTTGAATATATATATATATATATGTATTAGCTGTGGTCCTTCTGAATACGCATGTACAAATGGTGTCTAGAGTTTTCCTTCTATCTCTGCTATAGCCCATAGTCTCATGCATCAAGAAGGGGGATTGACCCGTATGGGTGCTGCAGGTTTTTGGGTTGTCTGGGTCCATGGAGGGTCATAGAGAGGAGTGGCAGCATCTCGAGGGGAGTCCAGGTGTGTCTTGCAGTTTTCTTGAGGCTGGTACAGGGATGAGCAACACTTTAACAGGGCAGCAGGCAGCTTGTCTTTGTCTTTAGTGAATGTCAGCTGCTGTTCTGAGTTAGATGAGCTTTTAAAATTCAGAAAAATATATATATATATATTTTAGAATAAATGTTATGTAGTTTGATCATTTCTGATTCAGCTACATGCGGATTATTTAAGGAATTTAGCTCACGGACACACAGTACACTGCAAAACCAGCCCCTTAGAAGTAAAAAAATGTCCATCATTGACAGAGTTTTTTTAAGCAAAAAATCTGCCAATGATGTAAAAAATAGTCTTTCTGAGAATTCTTGATGAAAAAAAAAACATCTTAAGACATGTTCTGTTAAACTAAGATTATCTATTTTAAAATCTTGATAAGATTATTTTTCTTGCAAGACAAAAAATAAGACAGTTTTTTTAAACTTTGGTCCTTTACATTCTTAAGAGACAGTTTTTGCAGGTTTAAGGGAGAATAAAAAAGATTTAATCAAAAGTCAAGGAGGATTAGAAAAACAGCTTGTTATTTCCATCCCTACAGAAAAGAATTTTTTTTCACTCTGCTATGGGGCTTCTACTGCAGTTCTTGTTATTTTACTACTTTTATTTAACTCTGTAAAAAATAGGTTTGTCAAGCAGACAATCCTTCTTCCGACATCTCCTGAAGTCTTCTATGAAGCCTTCTGTTCGCTGTCAGCAGACAGGAAATGATGGAAATCTCTGCTGCTTCTCCTTCCATCATTTTCCTCTACACGGCGGCGGTTTCTTTAGGCGAGCGCTCAGCCGTGATATGTGGCAGGCCGCTTGTTGACCTTGGCACACGTTGGGCGTGTGGCTTTGTGGTTATTTCAGGCATCTTGTTCTAGCGCTGAAACAGAATTACAAGCAGCAAAAAAAAAAGGAACAGTCAGCAGTTTCTGGGCCAAGCTGCTTTATTCAGCCTTTGAGGTGGTCCTGGGGTTCGGTGTGCCGGCTGCAGACTGTTTCATGCACAGATACTTGTTGCTCGGAGACTCTCAGCCACAGAATTTACTGCCAGACTCTCAAACTGAATAAGCAGGGGATGAATTTGATGGATTTATCTTGGCTTAACTCCACAAACTTTTGTGCTTGGAAAACAACTTATTCTCTGTTTGCTGTGATAAAATGTGTTAGAGCTGAATGTGCGGCATTCTAAGTGCAAATATGATAACCTCATTCAGTCTATGACCCATCACTCTTGTTTTGTCTTCAGGGGTTTCCTGGAGACTCTGGAAACAGGGGACCTCCTGGCCCCGATGGGAACCCAGTAAGTGACTGAAAATGTATCTGCAGTGTATTTTAAATTATGCCGTTGTACAGATTTGCTCTGTGTGTTCTCAGAAGTACAAGGAAAGCTATGTAGTACATTTCCTACAAAAATGAAAGCATACGTACTTTAAATTTCGCTTTTATTCAAGCAATCAAAACAAAATAAAAGACAAAAGAAGAAAGATATATCAATACATAGATATCTCAAATTTAGGATAATTTTTTATGATTTGGTTGATCGGTTACTGATGAATTACATGGAAAACTTGGGGCTTAAAGACCCACTCCAATGAAATTTATGTTTTTGGTGTTTTTAATATGTTCTTCTAGCATTTTTCTCTTGATAGAGAACACATATATAAAAAAAATCAGATTAAAACGAAATTTCTGAGTATTTCTTTATTCAAATAAAAACTTGCAGTTTGAAAAAACTGAAAAATGTGACAGCAAATGAAATGGGTGGGCCCAAGTCTCCCATTCGCCCCATTCTGATTCATCCACTTTTAGACAAATAGATCCACATATGTCTTAGTTTTCCCCATCTGAGCTGGAATCTGGATCAAAACTGTTTGGCTGAATATCTCTGATATTCCTCATCATTTTAGTTGCACTGTAATGTTTGGCTTGGGGGTGTGAGGGGCTGTAAGCTAAGGGAGAGAGTGTAAACAAAGATTTCAAGTGATATCAGCTTGGGGTTACTTCACACCAACAGTCCTGCCCACAACTCAGAGGTGAATTTCTATGAACTCCTGCTGCTCTGCAGAAACTAGGTCCTAGAAAACCACACAGGTTTTGGCTTAAAATGACAGAATCATCATGAAAAGACCACTGGGAACGCTTTGGAAATAAATCAAGATATAGTTAGAGTGGGACTTTAAAATGCTTCACAGAGATAAAATTTAACTAAAACAAATCTTCAGCACAGAGCTGATCCAGGATCTTCATAGGTGTGTCCTGAATTCAAACATTCTTTGATAACAGCAGCTGTGTTTGGGTCAGCAGGAACATTCATGTTTTTGGTTTAAGGTGCTTCGTGCCAAATGACTGTCTGTCTGTCAGAATGATGGACAAACGTCATCATCCAATCAGTGATGTTTCTTCTTTGCTTCTTTTTTAACACTTCATTTTGATTTCTGAAAATGACTTTGGTTCTTTGAAACATTTCCTTTTTCTTTTTTATTGTTTCGGTTTGTTGAAGCCGTTTTTATGATTTGTTTTGCTTATTTAATGTCATTGTGATCTTTATAATGTTTTACAATGGATTTGTTTATGTGATTTAACCTTCAGGGCCACCGTAGTTAACCCTTTAACACCAGTAATGTCACAGTGACACCTACATAACTGGCTTTTTGACTTGCTGTAAATCTTCAGCCGTTCACACAATTCGGTGAATCAACTGATTCTGATGTGGAGAAAAGTGGCTTTTCTTTCAGGCTGTACATTGATATAATGCAGCATATAACTATAGGTACTAATGGAGTGCTGCAGCGCAAAGCTGCTTTTCTAAACGTGGATTATGCAAACACTTCACAACTGCACAGGGCTGCATATCAGCGCAAAGCTTGTTACTGCAGAATCCGCTGGAATTATGTTCATTGCGTTAACGTTTGGAGAGTTATGGTAGACAAAAGAATGTGAACACTGAAGTGAACCCGCCGCACCTGGAGTCTGCAGCGGGTTATCAAGATGAGAGAATGTCCAGTGGCAACAGCGTTATCACAGATTCTTTGTAACCATGGCATTGTTCACAAAAATGTTTTTCCTCTTTTTAAATTTGATCTATTTTTTACTTGACAAGTCCATCACACTGGTGCTGTGTGGCAGACAGCCATCATGTCAGGTGATTGCTTTAAGAGGTCCCTACTTTCTTGAAATGAAGGAAAAAAAGCACAGATTTGTCAGCGGTTAAGGCTTGTGATGTTTTGAATACTTTAATCTGTTTGAAAAATAAATCCATTTTGTACAGATCTGACTTTGACCCATATTATTTTTCTTGCATTAAAACATCAGTTGACATCATCACAAAAGCAGCTTAAAGTCCAGAAACTGATGAGAAATCTTAGCAACTGAGATGTGTAACGCCAAACAGACTTGGCTGATATGCTAAGCGGACTGTTCTTCCATTGTACGACGAAGACCAATAAAGTCTTTCACTCCATTAAAATTTGCAATTAATTTGTTCTTCAAATTCTTCACATTACTGAATTAGGATTTAATTCAGTACGGATTTGACTTCTACGACTCAATTTCCCGCAATAGCGGTTGAGAACCTTTTTCCCTTGTGGCTGACGCACACCTGTCTGAGGTCAGCTAATCAATCTCCATTTATAATAGACAGCAAAAATGACAACAGCGACACCTACCGGATATATTACTCAATAGGGCTCCTACGATCACCTTTTGCAATTAAAACTTCACAATACTTGGTTTTATTTTGTAAAAATGCAGAGGAACACGGCTTGAGGTTGGATTGCTTCACTGGAGGAGCATTTCGGCCAAAACAAGCAGTCATCCATCAACTGAGGACAGCGGCAGCAGCTCTCCTCATGTCTCCTCTGTCTTTGGTTGCTCAAGGAAAAGAATCTGACCTGTGAGAGCCTCCTCCAGGCTTCACCCCCGACCAGTAGAAGAAACGAGGTTCCAGCTCATTTTCTCCAGGTTAAGGAGGTGACAGGAACGCCACTCTCTGTTGTGCAGTTTCCATCTCTGTAGGCAGCGTTCAGAGTGATGATGGCTGCAGATGAAAGGGTGGGAGGGGGTGATGGGGTAAATGGTTTGGACCATTGGATCAGCTCTATGAGCAGGCCCACGCGCTTGAAGTAAAGACAAAAAGCCCTTACTAAGGTTATCAGAGGCAAAGAAATGTACAATTTATCAGCAGGATAAATGCAGAAAGTTGTTTTTTAAAAGCCTGTCAGCTGTATAAATATTTGAACTCAAACTTGGTTCTTTCTCCAAGGGTGAGCTGGGAGCTCCAGGCCCGTGTGGAGTCACCGGTCTTACTGTGAGTTTTGTTCCTTCCCACATTCTATGAATCAAACTTTTCCTTTTTCTTGTGTAAAAAAGTTAAAACGACCTTTCTAAACTGTTTTACTTGAAAGGTTTTCTGTTTTATTTTCTGTCTGTTTGTGACATGACTGAAGGTGACACAACATCATCATTTGATCCTGTATCAACATGTATTGGAGGGACTGTAGTGTTTTAGTGTGTAGTGTATTATGAATATTTTGAAAGGAAATGTAACATTTGCAGAGAATGACTTTTCAGCCTCCTTTTGTCAAAATGTGTGGGTCCTGCAGGGAGACTTGGGTCCTGTGGGTACGATGGGTCTACCAGGACCTCCTGGATTAAAGGTAATTTATTTCGTCTGAATTTGATGTTGATTTCATTAACTTTTATTTGACAAACAGAAGTTTAGAAGATGTTTTTGCGTCACTGACTGATAAAAGGTGTGGACAATGGGTGAAGTCATTCAACTTATGTTTTAAAAAGTAAATTTGAAGCCTATTTAAAAATATATTTGATTGACACAATCCTCCAGGATGTGATGTCACCAAAGTCCAACTTTTTAAAAAAGCATTGACTGTATAAGACAACTGGAGTGAGTGAGTGAGTGAGTGAGTGAGTGAGTATGACATTCGATGACAGAAAATATTTTTCTTCCAACCATTCAGTGTCAAGTCTCAGAACTATCAGAGAAGAAAACACAGTTTTGATTCTAATTAAATTAGGAAAGGATTTGTCGATGAATTCAGTCGCCATTTTTTTGTGATATGGTTGCCACCATGTTGAAGCCACTTGTCGTCACTACAGGAAAAATATGAGGAAAAAAAGAGGATTATCAAGAAGATGTTAAAAATGTGTCAGAGCAAGAATGATTATTCTGACCAATAGGATGACAGTAATAGCTGGTTATTTCTCTATTGAAGTCTATGGGATTTTGCCAGCAGGTACTTCCTGTTTTGAACACCAAGGGGGAGTCATTCAGTCCGGTTCTTTTTTATAATCAATACTAACAATTTGTAAAGTCATTTTTGTGCTTGTTGCAAAATTTGCTTTATTGTTTGTAATTGTTGTCATGAAGTTGAAAATCTGATAGGAATCCGGTGAAAACTTAGTGTAGATTTTCCATTAGTTTGTTTGCAGCAAATGTATCATTTGTTTGTGCAATGACGTCTGTCCTCAACTAAATTACATTTTAATGAAATTTGTTGAACATTTTTTTCACTCAGATTTGCATCCAACTTTAACATGTTGTGTGTTATGTCTAAACATTCTATTTGTATTTAATATTAGAAATAGTTCTGTTGATCTATATGTATATTTTTTAACGTCTTGGTTAATTTGTTTTAAGGGGATTGTTGGAAACCCAGGGGAGGCAGGACTGAACGGTGATAAGGTAATCTGCATATCTCTCTCTTTCTTTTTTTAATACTTAATGCTTGACATAAGTCAAGTCCTTAAAATTAATTTTTTGTAGTCACTGCATCAAGCTTTTTTACAAGCCTTCAGAATAAGTAAAAGCTTGTGTGCTCCCTGTTTTAGGGTGATGTTGGCTCACCTGGAGAACAGGGAGAATGTGGTTTCCAAGGCGATAAGGTAGGTGATCAATTTGATCAAATTGATATTTTAGTGCACAGTATCATTCATCCATACTTACACATTGATCATCACCTGACATGTATGAATTGACACCATTTGTATACTTTCATTTTCAGGACAAGAAAAGCTGTTTTTCTTGCTTCTTAAAGTTATGTTGTTCAATCCATGTGATCTTTTTCCTGTTTTCAGCCTGTTTTTCTTCCCTGATGGCTTTGCATGAATAGAAAAAAAGATGTTCTTAAGATTTTTTGATGCTGTGGGCGCCATTTTTGATTTGAGGATCTTTGGTCACTGGTAAAAATACTGGCATTTTGTCATGCTTTGGTGTTTCAGGGCAGCAGCGGCTCACCTGGGTCGCCTGGTCCACCTGGAAAACTTGGACTGCAGGTGTTTTATGATTTCATTCAAGTGTTAGGACTATCAGAGAAGAAAACACAGTTTTAACTCTAATGGAATGTAAATGAAATGGGGTCTAAACATGGATGAACATCATGAAGTTCTTGGAGAAATCACCTGAACTGTTTGCTTTAATATATATATAAAAAAAGAAAAGGTTGAAAAATGAGCATCTGGATCAACCTGACTTTAGACTAAAAACAAAATTCCTGTGCCACATGTGGTAATGACAGGAGACATTAAGCAGAGGTGGGAATGGATGATCTTAATGTAAAGATTTGAAACTTAATGGAAACGCCATATTACATTGAAACAGATATTTTACAGATCATACAAGTCATTTTTTTTTGGTGGACTATTTGAATGCCTTGAATACTTTTTAAAAGTTTTGCTTGATCAGATGAATTATTTGACCAGTTTTCTCATGAACTGATTTAGATTTGTTGGATTTTCTCAGGGCAAACCCGGGGAAAAAGGCCTTGATGGTGTTCAGGGTCCTCCTGGCACAGAGGTAAATAATGTTGTCTTTGTTCCTGTCAGTCCATCAGCTGACTTTGGATCTTGAGGAAGTTTGATTCTGCTCTTCATGTCTGTCCTCAGGGGTTTCCAGGTGACATTGGTCTACCAGGACACAACGGGCCTGAGGGCCTGAAGGTTGGTGGAGAAGCTTGAGCTCATTTCTGCCTGAAGAGATGAAGCAGATTCTCAGTTTTAGTTTATTTTCTAAAGGGAAGCCGAGGAGTGAAGGGTTTTCGAGGTCCACCAGGAACACCTGGACTTCAGGTGGCGGTCACATTGTAAAAGCAAACAAAGAAAAACCCAAAACAAAATCTGCCTTTTGACTTTTGTGACGTTTTTCCAGGGCGATGTGGGTGGACCTGGACCAGCTGGGCCTTTTGGAGCTGAGGTGAGAGCCGCTTTGAAATCTCCAAGCAGACTCTGTGTAACACAGAGGAGCAGCTGTGGTTCTGAACTGTCATCAAAAGTTATGCTTTGGCTCAAAGACTTGTTGAAGCTATTTTTGAGAGAACGTCTAGTGACACAGAGAGTCAGATTGGTCAGCAAATGACTGGGTTTTATGTCATAAACACACACAATCACAAACTGAGGCAGAGATAAACATCCAAACAAACGGCAGAGGAGTTTCTGTCAGGATGTCAAGCTGTTTCTTACTACATTTTGTGATGAGGACACAGAAACATTTCTTCTAAAAATATTCCTTAAATGTGTTATCTTCCCATGACAGATACACATTTAGTGGTCTTTGTTTTAGATTTATTTGCACGTTCACACATTGCCAGAATGAAAACCCGTCTTTCTCTTGGATAAAGAGAACATTTTTAACCATTTTATTGTGCAGTCGATACATGAGTGTTCAAACAATAGAGGACATGTCTCCAACACAGCTCTGTTTGTGCAGACGTTACCTTCCGGCCCAAAACCCACAAGCATGAAAAACAGAACTCGTCCCAAAGAGAATTGGGTTGATGCTAAAATCAGCTCTTTGTTTTCGGATCCTTCTGTTGTTGAAGTTTGTTTGTTTCAGATTTTTGGTTTGTTGGTTTTAGTAAGGGGGTGCTGCACACTTCTCTCTGTCATTTTTGCTTTCTGTTCAGGGCAGACCTGGGAAGCAGGGACTGCCTGGACTGACTGGCCCGGACGGACCCAAGGTCGGACATTCACAGCTGAACTGCTGTCATCCTTTCTATGAGCAACGGCTCTCTTTATGATCATGTCTTGTCTGAATGTGTGTAAATTAGATGTTGATTCTCTACTACTGGTGGTGGTGGTGGTGGGGTGGGGGGGGGGGTCTCTAAGCCCATATCAAGTGAGCCATGGACAAAAAGAAGACATGAGGCATTAACAGGTTTGCGAAATGCTAATCTGGTGTCTTTTCTGTAGGGGGAGGCGGGGATGAGTGGCGAGGTGGGGAAGCCGGGCGACACGGTAAAGGCTTTTCTGTCTCTTACTCTTTATTGTAGAATCATCTCGACTGTCTGTGTGAATAAATGTTGAAAATGCCTCAGAGATGAGCAGTTTGTAAAAAAGAAGGAATGGGCTGAAACTTGTCTCTGTCTCAGGGAATACCCGGGTTTTTTGGACCAGTTGGAGAGATGGGTTCATCAGGAGAGAAGGTTAGTCAGTTTATTAGTTGTTGGTCACTTGTTGATCAACAACTTGTAAAATGTGCCGAGTTATATGATGGACAATATCAAATCCTACACAGTGTAAAAATATTTGTTGCCAAAACAATTGTACACTAATCGTGAATGCGCTTCCTCAGGGGGATCGAGGAAAAATGGGCATCCCTGGACCACCAGGTGAACCGGGGCAGATGGTAAGGAGGAAGTCTGGAGCCCAGCGCCAATTTAAAGATCCCCTCCGTTAAAAATGCTGTTCTTGAGGCATTTTTCTGATGATGGAGGACACATAAAGAAAATTAGGATTAAAATTTCCTCCATGAGTATTTCTTTATTCAAATTGCCGTTGGAAAAAGATGGTATTTGTGGGGTTGCTCTGCACCAACTGTCTGGCCCACAAGTCAGAGGTGACTTCCTATTGAACTCCTGCCGCTCTGCAGAAACTGTGTCCTAGAAAACCACACAGATTTTTAGTTTTTTGACAAAAAAAACGTTGTAATCATAATGTAAAAAAACACTGGGAACGCTTTGGAAACAGAGGCACTTTAAGGTGAAATTACTTTTGTTTGGAAGCTTGAAATTTGTTTTTGAGACTGCTAAACTGTTTATGCTTTTTAATTTCAGAGCTACTACTTGAATGTGGGTTTCATGAATCTGAAATGAAAACTGTTCGTCATGTTTTATCCATCAGGGTCACTCTGGAATACCTGGTGAGGTCGGACTACATGGATCTCAGGGTCTCCCAGTAAGTTTGCAAATACTTACTTTTACTTAAAGTAAATCTGAATATGTTGGTAAACAAAAGAGTCACATCACAGTTTTAGTTTTTTTTATGTATAAACTGTTACAGTTAAAAACATCGATATTTGGTTAAAAATGGTGTGATATAGGATCCTTTTTGTGGCTTCGGCTAAACATGTAGGTGTTCATATAATTCGGGAGTCAGATTTTCATTTTGTCCCACATGAATTATTTCATAATCGCTAACTATTACTATTAGTTATATTATATAATCTCTAAAGACACGGGAATAGATTTTTGAGGGAAATTGGCAAAAGGAAAAACAAAATCCACTGATTTCCCAAACTCCCTTCATCCAGTTTTGGGGTCACTGGGATGCTGGAGCCTCTCCTAACAACTGTTGAGTGAATGCGGGGTTCACCTTGAACAGTTTGCAAGTCCGTCGCAGGGCTAAAAAAAAAGTTATTATTACTATTACATACCGTTGGTATTTTTTTCAAAAGGGCCTTAGAGTAGAAAAAGACGGCGCATCTCACATGGAAATGGAGAACTCCCTCAAATGGGCATCAGGTCATAAAATACCTTCAGATCTGCAGTTTGTCACAACTCGATATTCTGTTTCTGGTACGTCTGCCTCATTAAAAACTACATCTAGAGGAAAAGCTTCAAACTCAGTGACTTTTTCTGTTTATTTTTAGAAAAAAAAAGTTTATCACTGATTGTTTTGAATAGAAAAGAGAATCTACGTGAACCTTGAAGACCTTTTGGAGATGCCCTCATAAGTTCAAGATCTTTTGCTGAAAAACTGCATTGCGGGATGTGTTCCTACACTTTTTTGAGTAGGATTGTGCAATTACCTAACAGAAAAAATAAGTTCCTCTGTCTAGCCACCCGCTACCCCACATCCCCTGTGATAGTTGGGCTGATGGAGGTTTTCTTCTCCTTTTGGTTTAATTGGCAGGTGGCATTCTACATTTAAGGTGCACTGATAATGCTAAATTAAGTGGAGTCCTGGTTTAAATGGTACATGGCAAATTTGCAGCATACACGATGAAGGGGTTAAGGACTGAAAGCGGAAAATCTAAAAAAGAAACCGACTGGAACAAACCTTTAAAAAGCAGTTTTCTGTTGTTAAACCTCAGATGTGCTTCATAGTGACAGTTTTTCACATGCATGTAGGGCCCGACTGGTTCTCTGGGATTTCCCGGCATCAGAGGACCCAAAGGCAGAAGGGTAAGGTGAAAATTTTTTTTTTTTTTTTTTTTAAATGTAAGCTTAACTGAAATTTCTAAACACCCGTTTTGATGTCCAGAAATTGATATTGAGGACATATTTTGGTTCAATTTTCTTCCAAACTAAAATCCATCAATGCAAAAGTCTTTTCCACTTGATGAACTGTAAGTAACAGGGCTGTGGACAGTTTGACGTTCACCTCCAAGCACGCATGATATCAAAGCAAAGAAAAAAAAAACTGATTGACATGCTTGAATAATTTTACTGTAATTCCAGCATTACAAATCACCAAAATCAAACCCAGCAACCGTTCAGAAAATGATAGAAATTCTTTATCTCCTATTGGTCCTCCATACAACATTCAGTTTATTTGTTTTATTTAAACATTCAATGATCAATGGGAGGATTAGTCCCTTGAAATTCAACATCTCGTGTTCAAGGGGTTCCTCCCTTTAGATTTATAACAAAAACGGAAAAGATGACAAAGTAGTTCAATATAAAAAGGCAATGATCTGTTTTTCTATGGCAGTCCTGTTAAGATCTGTTCTATAAGATGCTCAAATGAAGTTCGGCCAGAAGTGTTAAGAATTTGTTTCAGTTTTAAAAGGCAGAAATCAATGAGATGATCTTCTAATCTAAACATGCAGGCGGTTTGTCTGTTGGTTCAGTTTTAGCGTTCTCTCAGACTTAAAGCTAAGATTTGTAAGATTTTCTTACAAGTGTGGCCAAGAAGACAAAAAAAAAGCGCCTGCCTATTGGCGTTCAAGCTCAGCTAAAGGAAATTGATGGAGATTTAAATTGAAGTCAAATAAAAGCAGAATAAATATGAGCATCAAGGCTGCTTAACATCTTAACTTGAAAAAAAAGCAGCAACCATGTTTTATCTGGTTACTTTTAGGGTCCAAGCGGTCCGGATGGTCCAGGGGGGGACCTGGGTTCTGCAGGAGTTAAGGTAAAAAAAGAGACAAGCTCAGGATGTGGGGGGTTCATGATCTTGATGTTCCAACTCAAGGTTTTTAAAAATGCATGGCTTTGGTCTGTCTAATTGTCCACATCAGTAATATTCTGCAAACAACAAAGATAAAACAAGGCATACTTCTGCCGAAAAAGTAAGAAACTGTACTGATTAAGTATTAATGTTGAAAAAATATTTAAAGAAAGATCTTTAACTGGAGTTTTAAATGCAGAAACACAAAGCAAAGAGCTTTAAAACATTCATAGTGCTTGCAAAACTTGGCAGTCAGACACATTTGATCTCAGGGGAATTATAAAAAAGCTCATTTGGCTGATATATGTATTTATATCTGTATATATATATATATATATATATACATATATATATATATATATATATAATATTGTTTTTTGCAGGGTCCTGATGGTTCACCAGGAAAATTGGGCACCCCTGGGGAGATGGTAATGAAGTTTCTTTATTTTTTGCTATGGTACTAATGAGCTTAAAGTCTAGCTCCAGCTCTGATTGCACAAGCTCATTTCATTTAATTTAAGCTCTGCAGGCTGCAGAATGAGCATTTCTTTTGATAACAGATTCAACAAATTATTTTAAAAAGGGTGTTTTTGGAATAGTTAGCAATAAGGGACGAGCTTACAGTTTAAGGAGCTTTTAAACTTGTTGCTTGTTTTCTCAAAGCAACAGCACACTTTTCCAAATGTAAAGACTAAACTTGATATATTAATTTGCTAAGCGTGAATATAGAACCATGTTGCCATTATTAGCCCAAATGCAGCTTTGGTTACTGTGATGTTCTGTGTTTTGGGCTAAGTTAAATGTATGAAAACCAATTTACAATATTTTGAACTAATGTTGGAAATTACATTTCTTGTAAGGTAATATTCAGTATTTGGAGCTTTTTTTTAATGACAACATTCATTGGAACTTCATCTTTATAATATAAAGGATTTTGTTACTGTAGAAATGTCATATTCATAAAAGAACATTTTCTGAAAACCTAAATTTGAACACTTTTTGCATGAATTAATGCAACATAATAAAATGATCAAATGAGTTCAAATCAAAAAGGAAATTTCAACAATTTTGTTGTTACTTTTTAAAGTGATGCTTTTGTACCGTTACTGTATATATATTTGTTGATATATATTTGTATTTCTTTTCCCCTTGGCATTCACACTTTTGTTGTATTTGTTTATAAATTAAATTGTTTGAAAGAAGAAAAAAAAGACTGCAAGTATGTTGGTGCAGTTCACCCAAAAACCTCTAGGGGCTCGTAAAAAAAGAAATTAAATTCTCAGTTCTTATTTCTCCATGAAAAACTGCAGCTTTCCAACCGAAACAATCTGAAAGCTTCATAGCAAACCCTCTGTGGTCAGATTTGTTTCAACAGGTGTTAGACCTGTTTTTGCTGCTTCCAAATTCAGTTTTCAAAACCTCAGTTTGGCCAATTATTTTGCCAAAACTGGGAGCATTTAAGGAGGTATAAAAGACCCTAGTTTGAAATACAGAAGTTCAAGTCAGCGACTTGACCTCTTATCCATTTCTTTGACAGTTGCTCCAAACATGGATGTGTGACTAAGCTGCATTCCCACTGAAATCAAATGAGTTCACGCATGTGTAATAAAATATTTTTGCAAGGCTCAAACACCGAAAAGGCTCTTTTACCCTCGATTTTTCTTCTGTAGCTGAAGAAAAATTAGTTTCATTCATTTAAAAAGTTAATAAAATTAATTTTAAACTAAATTCTTTAAGGTATTATTACATTTTATTTTTTTCAGATTAGTGAATTTATGGCTGAAGATTTCCCGAAACTGTAGAATAAATTGTAAAGTTTCTCTCCTGACATTATACTAGGCAGGCCTGTGTGATCTATAAATCCTGCGGAGCAAATTATTGGTAAAAAGTTTGATTTCTTTAAGAACTGTTTGTTAAAAAAAAAGTTTCAAAGCACACATCATTTTCTGCTGCAAAACATTGTTTTAGGTTAGAATAACAGCAGTAATAAGTAATGAAGAGAGCGATGGCTCACCAACGTAAACTTTATGTATAAGCAGAGGTAATTGTTTTGTTGACATCGATAATTAAAAATACAATACAAACTCATGTTTGCTTTTGTCCAAAGTGAAAAACAAAATTATTTCTGAAAAAGGACATTTTCTTTTTATATTTCAATGTATTTATTATAGTTCAGATATAAATCATAACATAATGTAACGTCCGGCTGGATGGAGGCGGAGCTGGGGTGGTTTTTCTGCTGTGGACATTTTAAACACGCTGGTCGATACACCAACAGAAATAACTACAGAACCCTTTTTATTTTGTCTTTGTTGCTTCTTCTGGACCAGAAACAGACCAGAATGGCTGAAGACTGAAGAATCCTGCTCAAAAAGAACCGATCCAAAGTCAGTGTCTGCCTCCAAACACTGTCAATGCGAGGCAGAGACACTTGATTGGATAGAATCTAGACCAATCAGCATGAACCTTCTTGTCTGTGATTGGCTGTAGGATGTGGCACATTTATTACACTAAACTGAAACTTACAACGCAAAATCAAAATAGGGAAAAGCGAGATGGGAGAAGACGCTTCTGAAAACATTTGTGTTGCAAACTTAAAAAATATTTAGAAAGCAAAAGAAAAGTTATTCAAAGCAATTTGAATATTAATTATTCGATTATGAATATTTAATGTTTTCATTTGCATAATTTTTCTTGCAACTTAGGACATTTTGATCTCAAAACTGTGACTTTTGCTCACAATGTGGTGTCAGAGAAATCACTTCATTAAAAAATTCTCTTAGTATATTTGGTCCAAGCTTTTTCGGAGTTGTGTAAGATCCAGCTCTGAGTTGAGGTTTCTTCAGTCATCTCTTCCATCCTGAAGTTTAAGTTTCTGCTTTTTCTGGCTCTAAAAAGTCTCAAAGTTATACTTTCTTAAATGGAAAAACAAAACTTGCACCAATATGAACCCAGTGATGATGACCGGCTGACTAAGGAACACATTTTCTTTTCCCGTCTGACTTCCTATCCTTCTGTTTTGGCCTCTGTGCTCCAGGGAAAGCTGGGTGATCCCGGTGAAGTGGGTCCAAAGGGATTCTCAGTAAGTGATTGATGCTTGAAGCGCTCTCTCTCTCTCAGGTCAGTCGACTTTTGGGGTGAACAGGAGAGCAGAGCTGGATAGGAAGGCCAGAGGTTCTCTTGCGGGTGTGCTAGTGTTTCTGCAAAGGTGTGAATGTGTGACTCATGCTTTTTTTATTTTCAGGCTGTTCAGGGGCCCTCAGGACCTCCGGGAGCCAAAGGAATTACAGGACAGCCAGTGAGTCTTTTAATGATGATGGTGACCACACAGAGAGCGAATCTCAAACAACTTGATTTGAGTTTTTTCGGTTTATTCTACATGCCAGATTGAGAAAGTGTTCTTTGACATTCTCCACTGTCTTCTGCGTTTTTGGTACATTTGCTCTACGCGCCTCAGAAACCTTCATCCTGTCCAAAGCAGCTAAATCTGCTTATTCTGCCTCCGTCCAATTTTAAAATGCTGAGGCTAAAACAAGATGATTTACCGTGTCTCCTTCCTGGAACGGAAGTCTTTTCTGTAGTCTGAATGTTCTGTCAGAAGTAGGTCAGGGTTTCTGGTCTAATTCTCATCTTAACTCTTCACCAAAAATCCTGTCTTTTTATGAAGTTTTTTATTCTCCTTTTTTTGCTGCAACATATGTCTTCCTTTCGGTGTGTTTGTTAAAGACCCCCTAACTGCTCTTAACTTTTCTGTGTTAACGTCCTCCTCTCTGGGTTCAGGGGCCAGCTGGGCCTCCGGGCAGGATGGGACCCCTGGGGGAGATGGGGCCGGCGGTGAGTCAATCACATAGGATGGTCACTGCGTTTTTATTTTAGCACAGAACAGAAAAAAACAGTTTTTGTTACAGGGGCCAGCAGGGAAAGGTGGAGGGCCAGGAGCACCTGGAGAGCCCGGCCAGAAGGTGAAGTAAGAAGCATCCAAATCAAACTCCATGTTTTGTAACTCTGCTGTGATGTCAAACTGTGAAATTCTGGAAGATTGTGTGAGAGATGATCCACATATGCATCAAATCATTTGTTTGATCACTTTTTAAACTATTTTTTTACATTTGTGTGTTATTTAAGATTTCTATCTGCAGATTTTGAACTGCAGAGGAGGAAGTAAGTTTGTAAAATAACAAGAAAAATTCCCGTTTGTTTGCTCCACAGGGGGACGCCGGTCCAGACGGCAGCATCGGGGAGCAGGGTTTGTCCGGTCAAAGAGTGAGCATCTTCTTTATGGATTATTTATTAAGGACTAAAAGTAAAATGTCGTATTCTTAAATGGCAATAATTCTATAGAACCTATACTGCTTTACCTAAATACCTATACCTACTGTAGCACCTTCCTTGAAGGCCCAAAGTGCCTTACAGTCACAGTCCCGTTCACACACTGATGGGGGCAAACACCAATTCCAGCCTACAATCACCAGGAGCAATGATGGGTTCAGTGTCTTTTCCAAGGACGCTTGGACACATGGACGGGCAAGCCAGGAATCAAACCTGTGATCTTCTGATCAGAGGTCGATCGCTCTACCTCTGTACCACCAGTGATGAAATATATTACATAAAAAATACTTTTTAGGGAAAAAACAAAACAAGATTGACCCAAAAGACCCTCTTTTGACTCATACACCTCATGATCCAACACACCAAGAATGATGGACAGTTTAATTATTTTAATTTTAATCATTTTAATTTTAAAAGAGGCATCTCTGATCATCCCTGTGCAGAATTATAAAGGACCTGACCTTTAAAGTTTCATTTACGTGAATATTTGTTTTTTCTTATAATTTTTTATAAATTGCATAAAACTGCCATGGAGTTGTTTAAAAAGACACCTGCAATGAAAAGGGTCCTAAATGTGTTTTTAAAATCATTTTCTTAAAGTTTAAGATAACATTTATTCACCGTTTGTCCGTCAGGGTGAACCAGGCTTGGATGGGGAGCCGGGGCAGAGTGGACCTGATGGAGCCAAGGCACGTATGAAAGAAAAAAACAAACCTAGCTAATTCCAGCTCCGATTATTTAAATCTTGAAGCTTCTTCTCTGTGAACTCGATGAACTCTCGTCTGTTACGGCGGCAGCAGCTTCTCACCATCACTGCGAGCATTGTTAGCGAGACGCCTGCTGTCACCGCTCCGGAGCGTCATCGTGTTGATGCTTTGTGAAAACAGATAGCAGGGTTATTTTAGAGCTCTGCTGTTTGGCGAGCACGACAAGGCTGTACAGTCGTGAGCCAAACTGCTGGAAACACTGGCTGGCGAGCTGACAAAGCCAGAAGCAGCTTTGGACTCAGAGAGGAGGCAAAATGTGAGGCTGTGAGGACGACTGCCAACCTGAGATTCTGTTAAACACGACTTTCTCTGCTCTGCAGAGGAGTAAAGCGGAGCGCAGGTTCCTCACTAAATGAGGAAAAGGCAGAAGACTCACTGCTGCTGGAACACGTTAACACAATTAGATGAACTGCTTGCTTTTGACTCCCCACAAAATCATAAAGTTCACAAAGTATAAATGAGAATGTGTTCATGAACATAAATCTCACTGCATTCTCTTCACTGCTTTTTGTCCTGTGGTTTATTAAACATTTATACTCCTGTACAGAATGAGAAGCAGAGAAACGAAAGCCTTTGTTTTTTACCCGATGACTGTGTGAAACAGAGTTTGTTTCTCTGCTCGTCTGATTCATTTGGAGAGAAAACTCATCTAAACTTTGGTGCAATGAAAAAATAACTTTTAATGTGCTTGATGCAAATAAACTGTTAAATGAATGGAGAAAAAGTTAAAGGACAAAAATGCAAAATAAGTCTCCAACAGCAGAACTATTAGGACTGTCTGAAAAATACTTGTGGAAAATGTGGAGTTTGGCGAATGTACAGGTTCTTCTCAGTTTATGGTCAGAGGGCTGTTAATCATCACAAAGTAAAAGCTCAATTTTCATTCAGTTTTTCTTTCTTGCTTTTGGTAATCATGGATTCAAACCAGCAGCTGTTGCTCTGGGATGAGAATTGGTTCATTTTAGTCTAGTTTCTTGTTATTTTCTGAGTTCAGTTTTATGTTATGATTTTTAACCATGACCCAAAAATCGAGGTTTAAACCGAATCGTAGGGAAAGTGAATCGCAGCATTCCTTCCTGCTTTCTGTTACGTAATCTGCAGTGCCTTTAAAGTGAGGGTTTGAATTTTTCAGAGCCAGATCCATTTACTTTTTTATGTTTGATCAAAGTTATTTATTACATTAGGTTTCTGTTTACAAGCGTTTGTTTTGCATTTAAAACCCTCTACACTCACAACCACTGACATGTTATCAGATGACAGTTTGGTCTCAACAGTGCAGCGTGAAACCAAAAGATGTGGAGACATTTTTTAGCCTGCCTGGTTTTATCTCAAATACATTTCTGGATTATAATGGAAGACAAAAGATTTTTTTAAAGGCTGGGGCAATTAAATTGTGGGTGCTCCACTTGCAATACTCCACAGGGTAATAGAATACAAAGAACACAAATCCATAAATATAGATAAAAGTCACAACAGGCATGAAGTGTCCAGAAGTAGTCATATATTTAAAGATACAGTCAATGGGCTGTATCTGAGAACTGGACCAAGTGAGTGTGACGTCACCCTTAAAAAATTGTTTACTTCTGGCCACGGCGAAATGAAGTCAGTTTACGTATGGTAGAGTCAGATAACGTCAATGAGACTTAACCTGGTGGTGAAATTTTGTAAAGATCGCTCGAACACAAGTCTTCTTTTCCCATTTTGTGCAAAAATGTAAAAATTGCAAAATTGCCACAAAGTCGCAGGTCCTTCGGCCATCCCATAATAATTTTAGAATTTTTTTTTTCCAGTCCCTGTAAGAGATTTTGTCCCTGTTCATTTTTTGAACGGTTTCTCACACTGTGATGTCATCATTTCTTTTTTTGTTGTTCACTCTGTCCAAAATTCATTTTCACCAGGTTCTAGGTGTGTGCAAATTTTAGAGAGATTTTTTTTTTATATGTTTGCTCAAAGGCACAGTAAGAAAGAAAAACTGTCAAACCAAGCTGGTCCTTCAGTCCAGGACTGCTGTTTTGACTGATTTTCCTTTTTTAAGGAGTCGCGCAGCTCAGAGTTGGACTGTTTCTTTCAGCTAAATTGCATCAGATTTGAAGTCCTCCTTCTTTGGCCCACTTTCTCCTCCTGTTCTGCTCTGGGAGCTCCAACTCCTTGAACAACATGTCAAGTAACATTTTTCTGTTTCATCTTGGAGATGTCTGCAGTTCTCAGCCTGCTGTGTTTAACTGATGAATAACTCATGCTTTTGTGTCAGCCTGGCTCAGTTGCTGCAACCCTCCGTTTACATGCCTCAGCTGTCATTGTTGGAAAAACGCTGAGATGTGCTTCCGTCCACGGAGCCTGTTGCCTGTGTGCCCTTTGCATGGAAATCATGTTTTTTTTTTATAACCTGCAGTTCTTCTCTGAATGCGACTGGTTCATATAGGAGAAGTGGTCGTGTTGATCTCAGAAAATCCTCTGCGCCTGTTCTGAGCCTGAAGAACTGTCCTATTTAGAAAATTCCCGAATGCGAGAACCAGGTTTTTGTTGCGTTGGGCCCCCCAGATACTACAGTAACTTCCCTTCATGTTTATTTAAAAAGCAGAATCATAAAGAGTTACATACATAACCCACCCGCTCTGCTTCTATTTTCTGCATTTTCTTTTGTGAAATCACTTTGCTTTTCCTACATTTAAGGTTAAAGATGATTTTAACCATGATATCATAAAAGTAGAATGGGGTGGCACAGTCAAGAGACTGAAAAGTTCATGGGAAAATCCTGAAAATACATCAAATAAAATGAAACATACACAAAAAGGCACAAAAAAAACATGGTGAAGAGAGAAACTATGAGTGAGAAGAGAAAAGATGTGACATGAAGAGACTAAAATCATCTATTTCTATGCACCAAAAATACATTTTAAAAAGTTCATTTAATGCAAACCAATTTACCATTTAAATTTGGTCTCTAATTTTTAAACCGGTCTTTCACATAAATGTGTTTAAACTGTTCCTTTGATTCTGCTAAACCTAAAGCTATGAAAATAGTTTGGACAAAAGTTATATATAAACAGGTTTTAACATATATATTAAAATCTATTAAAAAAAGATTTTTTTTCCCCATATGTATATAATTTAAGGAATTAGATGCGTTTGTTTGTTTCATTTTGAAATTTAGCCTTTGAAAGCCCACTCTGATGAAAGCCATGTATTTGGTGTTTTTAACACATTCTTGTGGCATGTTTTTGATGAGGAAGGACATGTATTCAGAAAATTAAGCTTAAAATTTTATCTCAGAGTTTTTTTCTATTTCAAAATTTCAAATTATTGTGAATCAGGGGCAGATGTAAAAATGCTTGAAAAAGATGGTATTTGTGACATAGAAAATACGCTGGGCGGGGCCACAAGCTCCCTGCTCCAGCCCATTCTGATGCATCCACTGAGCTGGAAGGTCAGACAAGCAGACAAGCAGGAGAGGATGTTAACAGATAGGTGATGGGATGTGAGGGCGGTGTTCCTCTATGCCCACAAGTCCCGCCCATAAATCAGAGATTAATTTTTAAAGTACTCCTGCCGCTCTGCAGAAACTATGTCCTAGAAAACGATACAGTTCTTTTTATTTTTGGTAAAAACGACATAATCATAATTCAAAGACCACTGGGAACGATTTGAAGATAAATCAAAAGAGTGGGACTGTAAAACTCCTAAAGTGCAGTTTTAAAATAGTTGAGTGTTTTTTAATCACCAGGCTGAAAAGGGGGACCCGGGCTCTGAGGGTGCCAGAGGAGAAAGGGGTGAAATTGGCTTTAAAGGAAAGGAAGGAGCGTCTGGGCCTGCTGGGCTCGTCGGGCTGAGGGTGAGCCTCCCCAGGAGCCCCCTACAAATACTTTTACTTCTGATAGAAAACAACGCCTTTTGCCTTCTCAACCTCCTTTTTGATTTGTCTCTTTTCCCAGGGTCAGGAAGGTAAACCCGGGAAAATTGGGGAGAACGGAAAGGCAGGACATAAGGTTTGTCAGTTCACTGCTCTGAGCTAAACGCACCTTTCATTTTAAAGCTTGTCAGTTCACACTGGAGTTGAATATGTCTCTGCTGTAAACAAACGCTGAGCTCTTGCCCTTCATAAAAATAACATTCTGGCAGCTTGTCAAACAGCAGCCAGTTCAGTCTTTGTACTGTCTGACTCCTCACTGCTCTGTTCAGACACGTTTGTTCGGATCTTCTCATTTGTGGCTTTCCAGGGCAGAAAAGGTCAGCAAGGTCATCCGGGGGAGACCGGGCTGATGGGTGAGCAGGGAGAGCTGGGGTTTGTTGGACAGAAAGGAGCCAGAGGAACCATCGGCCCAGTGGTATGCTGTCATCATGGACATAGGTTCAAATCAAGCATGTGTCATATGTTACATGTTCTGTATAAACTTTAAAGGGTGCTCCTGGAGGAATGGGTCAACAAGGTGAGACCGGTCTGGCTGGGTATAAGGTAAGCACTGACAGTTTCTAAAGTGACAACAAGTCATGCAAACAAAACATTGACATTTTACAACAAACTTAGAAAAATATGTTTTTATTCTGCAGATTCTTTTGATCTCATCAATGGTTTTATTTATTTTGTTGTTGTTGTTGTTGTCACCACTGTATTCTAACTCACCTTGACCAGATCTCTATGATGACGCAGGTTCAAACTCTTAGTTGCTATGGTAACCATATAAGTGAACCCAACTTTTTGTAACAGATAAGACACCACGTTTTATTTTCTCCTCTATGGAGCCAACCTCATTCCTCATTTTCCAAAAAGATGTAAAGCTTGTTTCCTTTTTCTCTTAATTTAATGTAAAGATTTTTTTTAACTGAGCATATCACAACACACTATAAAAGAATAGGATAGGACAATGACATAACATAACATTATAACACTGTAGGGGCTGTACCAAAGACATACTACTCAGTAATAATACTCAAAATAACAAAATAGTTGAAGCAAAATAAAATAAAATAAGAATAAAATTAAAGAAGGAGCCAAAAACATACATAGATTACATAGATACAAGGAAAGTAGAGATTTGTTGAAAGGTCCATTGGGCAGTTCTCTAGGTTTTTAATGAGCTCTAATATGTTTTGAATTTGTTTATAACACAAGGAAAGGACGGTTTGCTGCCTCTTCATTTACTGCAATGAATGTGATATTTAATATGATATCAAATTAATAATATTTAAGAATGAATCATCTAAATTACACATGAATGTTATTACATCTGAAGCACAAAAAGGGGGAATGCAAAGCTTAAGATTAATCCCATTTCTAATGTGTATCCACAAAACCTTGGAATGTTTACATTAAATTAAAAAAAAAAATTCCAAAGTTTCATCGTTTAATTACAAAAAGATACAGGGATCAAAATGAAACCAGAAATCTGCTTTTCAGAAACTCAACAACAGGATACATTTTATTAATTATTTTGAAATGGGTTTCTTTGACTTTGGGGTAACAACTCTTTCTAATTGTAGATTGACCTTTTAAATTAAATCTGTCAGTAGAAGCTGGGTTGTAATTATATATTTTTTGTTTAATGGCAACTTATTATTACATTTGAAATCTGTGAGACTACAACAGATCTGTAACATTGGCAATGAGACAATTATCCTTTAGAATATAAAAAAGTATTCTTGATCAATTCGATTAGAGATTGATCATCAATGCAATCAGAGACATTTTTCTTTCAGTTCCTTGAAAGTCAAAAGATTTCCAACATTCTCTATTTAGTCTTTAACAAAAATAATATTTTTATCAAACCAGTTCTGATTAAAAACAGATTTTTTACTGAATTGAAAATAATTGAGTTTGCTTTTTATGTTATGAGGAGGAAGAACACGTGTACATTGCTTGACAAACATAATCTTGGAAATGCTTTCTGCTTTAATTAACACATTTCTTCCAAGAACAGTTAAGTGTCGTATTAGCCAGTGACTCAAACTTTTTTTTATGTCCACATTTAATGAAAAGATGAAGATAACAACCTATAGTAATGCACGCAAATGGATTTAACTTCAATTTTATGAAAAAATGTAAGAGCGGTTTGCTCATTTGTTTCCATCCAAGTAATGATGAAGTGATAGGAAAAACCCTAAAAGATGAATGGAAAACTGTTGGACATGGTGGTGTGAACATCATGATATGAGCTGTTTTTGACAATAGACTTTCAGTTTTTGGAGGACATTAAGTTTTGCCTGCTGGACCTTTGTGGCTTTTCTTTTGAACTTAAAGTAATAAAAAAAATCATCATGCTGTGGTTATTTTCATGGAAAGTTCCAGAATGTAATCATCTTCATAATTCTGACCTCCACTCCATTGCAGTGGAAGGATGGCTAGGAGGCTGCAGCTCTGACACGTCATTCACCGAGTCTTGTTGTTTTTAGGGTCACATGGGACCATTGGGACCTCTTGGACTTCCTGGAATGAAAGGTGAAAAGGTACATGGTGTTCTGTGCTTTTGCTTCACGGTCCATCACAGCTGCCTGCTGTTCAAATGTACCTAATGAGCTTTGGGAGTTGGTTATGTTATCCCTTCTTAGAATACATCATCTTTTTTTTCTTTAAATTTACTGGGACTTCACTTGTGTTCCTAATTAGCTCTTTCTTTGTGTCCTTGCGATATTCCCAAACTTATTCCTAATTTGATCAATGACATGAACCAGGGCACACCCAATTAACTCAGCTTCATCAAACATATATAATTAGCCAAACACCTGGACTCCCCTGCTCATAATTTGGCAGGTATTAGCCGAAGAAGTCGTGCTTATTTGACGGAAGCAGAGAAGCACATTTCTCTTTTTTTGTGTCTCCGGGCTAAAGCCATCTGGAAGTGAATATTTGTTGTTTTCCTCATTGCCAGAACATAATGGCTGTGCCTGTGCACTAATTAAATCAATATTATGGTATCACATGGGTCACTGAAAAAAAATGAATGCGTGCTTTTAATGCCAGGTAATCTTGGCACTAAAGCTGCAGGTACAGATGAAAATGGCTGCTTTGCTGCACGGCTCTTGTTTGGCTCCTGTCCATCTCTAATGATCCTCCTTTTTATGTTAAGCTCTTTGCTTATTCATGAAATGTGTCGTATGTGCAAGCGATTTTAAATTTCACGTACCCATCGGTGGTTATTGTTTAATGAATTCCTCAAAAACCCCGGAGCAAATGCTGGCTTCATTTATGTGGAATTGGATCATTGCGGGTAATAGCTTGTGTAATGATTTGCCGTTCATAAAAAGACAGTTTGGAGCAAACGTGCTGCAGCACAACATTGGATGCTGGGGACAAATATCTGACAGCGCTTCTTTGTTTCTGAACTGCTTGTGTAGGGAGAGCTGGGGGAGGACAATAAGGTGGAGGGTCCTCCAGGTCCTCAAGGTGACACAGTGAGTTTTTACATGACATGTTTGGGTTTTTTTATCATCTGTTTGTTGGTGTTCATAATCAAAGAACTGCTTATTGTGAGTCCAGGGTCCTCCTGGAAACCAAGGAGAAAGAGGAGATCCGGGTGACCCTGGACACATTGTAAGTGTGAAAAAACACCCACAGATTTCAGTTTTTTCTTTTTTTGTTTAGAAAATGCTGTAAATAAGCAGAAAATGTAATTTTTCAGGGTCAGACTGGAGTGGGTGGACCCAGAGGTGAAACTGGCACCCCAGGCACTCCTGTAAGCACCCACTCTTTGTGAATTTTTTACAAACAAAAAGACGTGATGCTTCAAACCCAATAACACTGATGATTTCAGGGTCATCCTGGTCCAAAAGGACATCCGGGGCTGAAAGGATCCAAAGGTGATCAAGTAAGGATACGAAAAGTTTGGAAATTCTACGTAGATTCTTTGGTGTTTGGGACGTTTTTCCATTTACGCTGTGAAGACACAGCTGTTTGATTGTTCCAGGGCCTGAAAGGGAAACCAGGAATGCCTGGAGCTTCAGGAACAAAAGGGCCTTCAGTGGGTTCAGTGCTTTGAATATTTTGTTGTCCAATCAAGACATTTTAGCGTTACGTTTTCTGACTCTCCTTTCCAAGGGTCCAGAAGGTCTTCCTGGCCCTCGCGGGGTTTTGGGTACAGAAGGACTTGAAGGTCCAACTGGAGATGATGGTCTCTTTGGTAAAGATGGAAGCAAAGGAGTCAAGGTGAGCCCAACATTATTATATATTGCATGTTTTAGTGAAAGAGAAGAAAAATGGACGTTTATGGTTCATCTGTGCTCAGGGGGAGCAAGGCGAAGATGGAGAGATGGGCTCACCTGGAAAATCTGGCCTGCAGGGTCCAAAGGGTGTGATGGGACTTCCATCAAGCCAGGGGTCCTCTGGTCCAAAGGTGAAGAAGGAAGAGGCAACATGTCTTTGTAGCACTGGTTGAAAGTACATTTGGTGTAGTTCCTCAGTAGTTGCTAATCTCACTTGTGAGCCAATCACATCGACTGTTTACAATGATGTAGCAATGACACCGACCCCCCCCCCCACCACCACCACCACCACCACACACACACACACACACAATTTTTGCGACTTCTGCAGTGATAAGAAAGGATGAAGTTTAGTGTTTTTTTTTGTAAAATTTCAGGTTTGTTTAGAAATTATTGTGTAATATCATGACAGGATCAGGAGCTGGGGTTGTACTGAAAAGATGACTATTAAGCATTGCCACTAAACAATTTTAAAGAGAAATACATTGAGCAAACTGTAAAGTAGAAAAAAAGGCTCAAAAAGGTCCAAGACTACCAAAGGTCAAATTGAAAGGCAGCAGTGTTTTAGCTCAAAAGCAGGCAAACATTTGCAAAATCACACACAAAGTCTCCACCAGGATGTAACTTTAACATTCCAGAGGCTGGTTTTATGGAAAATAGCACCAACCAATTACTTCTGAGATGAACGTAAAATGTTTTCTTCTTGGTCAGAGGTCATACCAGACATTTAGAAGTGACCCATGAAGCCTGTGAGCAGTTCTGAGCTATACTGTTGCTGTTTTATTGTTCAGCTGTCAGCACAAAGCTTTGTGTCGATGGTTTTCCAGGGGGAGAGAGGCCTGCCAGGCCAGACTGGTCCGGCGGGGAAGAGGGGCCCTGTTGGTGTGACCGGATTGCCGGGAAGACATGGAGATCGGGGAACAAAAGGACAACCAGTCAGCACTGAAATCTGGATTAACGCAAATTTTTTTTGGAGACAAGAATCTTGAATTTGAACTCCTGCTTCTGTCTATCAGGGGGATGGTGGTGAACAGGGATTTCTAGGGTTCATGGGCCTGTTTGGACCAAAGGTAAGATCACAGCTTCACTTTAACTAAAACAACACACACGGTACAGCAACTGTTTGATC
This sequence comes from Adrianichthys oophorus, assembly GCA_036245035.1. Taxonomy (NCBI): domain Eukaryota; kingdom Metazoa; phylum Chordata; class Actinopteri; order Beloniformes; family Adrianichthyidae; genus Adrianichthys; species Adrianichthys oophorus. The sequence goes on along the minus strand of BSAI01000189.1, from coordinate 23,847,204 downwards.
TTTAGAGGGGAATTTTCTAGACAACGGGATGGGGAAAACTCTTGTATGACACAACAGGATTACATTTGGAGCCCAAAACCCAAATGTAAAACAAAGCATTTATATAAAAGTTTATCCACTTTATACATGTTTTATGGTCATAAGAAAATAGTTTTTTTTGTCTTATAGTTCAGCAGTAAAGCTGTGATCAAATCCCTCCTAAAAAGGGATAGAGACGGACAGTCCAGATAAAAAACAAAAAAGCAATTGAAGACCATTATCAAACCTGCCATTTTGAAGTGAAGGAATTGAAAAAGCTGTTTTCTGTTTGTTAAATGAATTCTTAAATAGAAACAACTGCTATGATGTCCAGTCAGGCTACAGACCAAAGTGGCTAACGATATACGTTTGAACACAGAGAGTGGAAATATGTCAGTGCTAGTTTAACTGGATCTCAGTGATGCTTTTGATACAGTTGACCACATTATTTTACTCAGAGGACTGCAAAACTGGCTGGGTTTTACCGTGCCAGTTCTAAACTAGTTCAGAATGTATATGGAAAACAGGAGATATTTTGTGTCTGTTGGTAACTAACTTCACATCTGAGCCAAAAAATACAACAAGTCGATTTTCCTCTTTTCTTTTTTACATTCCATCATCCACTTCAGCAAAATATAAACACTCACCTGAACACAGGTGTCAGCTCACCTTTGCACTAACAGTATACGTGACAGCATGAGATGCTTTACATGTGTTGGTTTGTATGTATAAGTGTGTGTGTGTGAGCTGTGGCTGTGTTGTGTACATGTTGACAAGTTTGTATGTGAAGACTCTTGGAGCCAACAGGCATGTTTGTAACATCTAAACTTCCAGCATCTTGTTGCTTGTCCCCCCTTCATCTTTTCTGTCCGGTCCAACGAAAACAGGATACAAACATAATCAATATGAATAAAGTTTAGCCTAAATTACAAAAGGGGTTTATACAAATATACACCTTGTGTGTCTGAAGAGTTATAACCCCGATTGTAACAGTAAAATCTGTCTAACGCAAGAGACTCTCAGCTCATTTCTGTTTGCTCAGCTGCTGGACAGGACAAGTACAAAAAAAAGTAAAAAAGAAAGCCTTAGATCAGCCTTAGATCAGCCTTAGATCAGCCTTAGATCAGCCTTGGATCAGCTGAAACAGCTGTTTTAAGATCCACCTGTTCTCATCTGCATTTGATTAGTTTGTGTTCAAAGGTTTACATCCACACTGTTGCTTTAAATTCACTTTCCTTACATTTGTATTTTAATGATCACTCTTTAATATATTTTTCAATGTTTCTTTTAATGTCTGATGTAAAGCACTTTGAAATGTCTTTTTAGAGAAAATGTGAAAAACGAACTTGCCTTGCCTGGCAGATATTCCCCAAGACACCAAATGATACTGAGATAGTAAAACAAAGCAATGAAAAAGTTTTGGTAAACCTTTTAAGAAATGAAAACTGCAATTATGATTGCTCTGTTCTACAAAAAGGAAGAACTTTTAAAAAGACTATTCTTTTTGTCATTTCTGCCCTACAGTAATTGCAAGTTTTGGAGCAAAAAAAATGTTTTACAAATTAAAGTCACTGAATTTTAGGAACAGAAAACAAAGAAAATAGGAGACATTAAGGATCCTGCTTTCACCCCTTTTTCTTTCGCCCTCATGTATGGAATTGGTGACAATGCAGCCCTGCAGACACACATCCACGCTTGCATGTCTTTGCCGCTACCATTTGTTTCTGTGTTTCTAGGGACCCCTGGGAGACGTTGGCCCTGCAGGAATTCAGGGACCAAAAGGACCTCGAGGTTTGATGGTAAAATAAAGATTAATGGCGGTGATAGAAAGTCAGCGGCTGAACTCTTTTGAGCTGCATGAAAAATGCATATGGACTCATGCGCCGCTCCATCATGTGAGTGTCCCCTGTCACTAACATGCCTGTGCTTTTTAGGGCGTAGAGGGAGTTTTGGGTCGGAATGGTTTCATTGGGCCCAGGGGTCATCCGGTTTGTACCTCATCTCTCTTCCCATCTGCCAAGCTTTATGTAACTCCTGTGTTGCTCTGGCAGTGATGGAGTGATGGGAGGTCTTCTTTCTCTCCATCAGGGACCCCAAGGTGACAAAGGAAGTCGGGGGGAGACGGTGCGTTGTGCGGTTTTGATGAATCCCCGTCTGTCTGTACTGTGAGCACAGAATGCAATGCTTAGTATGGAGACGGCGCTCTCCAGCTTCCTTTGCCCTCAGCGCTTTTCATTTCCTATTGTGTTCCGCTGTTTGTTGTTACATCCTGTGTGACACGTTGCTGCTGTGGAAACCCCGTCAGAGTGATAAATGCTGGCAGATCGCTCGTCTCCAACTTTCTCTGAGAGGTTTTTGAACGATGCCATCGATTTAAACTGCTGCCCTTCACATTCAGTTTTCCTGAATTAAAATAGGATTTACTGCACAAACAGCATAAGTGAAGTAGCCACAAACACCTTGTTTCTATCTCACGTTTTCATTTTGTCTCTCCTTCAGGGTTTGTTGGGGCCAAAAGTAAGTAATCAGTCAGATCTGTACATACTTTTTCATTAAGAAGTGTTATTGAGTTATTACATATTTCATAGCATCTCAGTGGTGTACTAATTGAAGTCTAATGAGGAGCGGAATTTTCCAGGGATCCCCTGGACCTCAAGGACCACCTGGACCACCGGTAATTTTTTTCATTTGATCCCACAACAGAAGAACCACGAACCAGATTGATTTTACAATTTTTCTTTCTTACTGCGCCTTTAAGCAAATAATTCACATTCTCAAACACCCCCGCACCTAGTGTCTGGTGTATTTCGGCCATAGTGAACAACAGCCCCACAGGTCTGTGGATGTGGTTATAAAAAATACCAGTTGCCAAGGAAACCCCAAATTTTACTTTTGCCAATTCTTCTAAAAATGAGACAGACCTGTTCGTCACCCCCTTCCGACCAAAAAATAAAATGGTTGCTATGGAGACAAAACCAACAGAAAGGGCAGCATTTTGAAATGTTTTTTTTTTTTTTTTTTTTATAAATTTGTCCCAAGAACTTCTGACCAGGGTGGCATAGAGGGAGAGTGAGAGGCGTGTTGCAGCTGCTCAGTCAGTGAGGACAGCTCAAAAGAGGGCAGCGATGGCGGGTAGCACTCAGATCCCATAGCCCTTCTTCATATTTTTTCAGCGAAAGAAAATAATGCCCTTGAAACAAATCTTTAATTTTTTTTTTCTGAATCTCAACCAAAAAAATGATTTTATTAGATCTTGTTCTGAAAGGTTTATAAAAATCCAGTAACATTCTGTATTCTAGCTGCATGAAATTCAGGAACTTCACCCAAAAACATGTCATTTCCAGCTTCCAGGTACTTTGCCAGGTTTGTCTTTCATTCATTTTCTGCTGTGTTTTGTGGATCTGTCCAGGTTTTAGTGTTTTTTTCTTAAAAAATGATATGAAGGAGAGTCCAGTTAATGATGGATCTGCACACTGTGCAGCTGTTCAGCTCCCTCTATACTGTGTTGCTTTGACAGCATATGTGGGATTATTTCCTTTTGTAAAGATTCGTCCTGTACACTGTGTTCTGTTTATTCAGACAGTGTACATTCTTATTTCTGTAAGAATTCCATCTTTTACATCTCTGTGGATCACTTTTAATGCAAATTGTCTCTGGCAATAAAACTGATCCACAAGCGTTTCCTTATTCCTCTCACTGGGCTTAGACAACTTTTTCAACTAACTAAAGAAGCAACAATTTTAGTGAAAATTTTTCCTTTTTTGACAATATTTTTTATTTGTTTTCAAATACGGTGTTCAATTTTCTCAGTGTTTAAATGACACATTAAACATCTGTGTAGACATCTCTGAATGTCTGCTTTTGTCTTTAATCAATAGTTCTTCAGATGTATTTATTTCTAGCCCCCCTGCCAACATAGACCAAATTTGTCAAACATTTCAAATTTCAGTAACCAGATTTATGAGTCATTTTAGTTGCATTTCATTAAAAAAAAAAACATAAAGAAACATGCAAAATTTAGTGGAAAGAAGTTGAAACTAAGGATTAAACTCTAGTATAGAAAAAAATAAATAAATAAATAAAATATATAAATAAAACTCTCTAAACTCTAAAGTCATGCTGAAGTGTTAGCATTATTAGATCAGGTGGGTGTTAATGTGTTCATTTTGATTTCTTCCACAGTAGTCTAATGCAATGACTCGTGGCTCATAATTAGTTCCTGCTGCCTCATTTCCTCTGCTTTTCATCCTGCTTACCTTCATGTAGCCACCACAATCAGCTTGAGATAAAACACTGATCCCCACAGGACAGAAAACATCTTCTTTCAACCATAATTTATAGCTAAAATCAACAACAATTCTGTCTTTCTTGGTTTCCTTTATCTAATTCTGTAATATTGTTAATAAAAAAGGAGCTAGCAGTAAAGTCAAAAAGAGGTTTTATGAGGTTAAAGTTTGCCCCGATAAATCCTTGAGAATAATTGAGAAACATCTCATTCATCCTTTTTTTTTCTCGCTTGTTCTAAGGGTCTTCCCAGTTCTGCCTTTGTAATCGTAAGTGTGCTTTCTAACTTCACTTTTCTTTTTCATTGACTGTTTTCAATAGAAAATGTGTTTTTCTGTCAGAATAATGAAGCTCTCGACACTGCTTTTGAGCTCCTCGTTGATTCCCACGCTGCCCTTAAGAAGGAGGTCAGTTTTTATCACAATTGTCTCCAAAAAGGATCTGACTGCAAAATGTTTGCTCCTATTCTTCCAGAGAAACACTTATCTGTCCCACTTCTGTCAATGTTATTCTGAGCGTTTCTTTAATTCGTGTTTGAAAGCAGAACAATCCGCACGTGGAGATGCCCATGTTGGATCAGGGTTCAGATATCTTAAAAACCCTGCAGCATCTCAACTCTCTGATTCAGAGTCTGAGAAACCCTCTGGGAACCCGTGAGAATCCTGCACGAGTGTGCCGAGACCTTTTCAACTGTGAGCAGAGGATGCGTGATGGTGAGCAGGATTCATGCATCGTCCTTGCTGGGAGTTTTCATTTTTGGTTAATCCAAGTCCTTCTCTGCCGCTTCCTTTTGGTAGGGTCCTACTGGATCGACCCAAACCTTGGCTGCAGCGCTGACAGCATCGAAGTGACGTGTAACTTTAGCGGTGGTGGACAAACGTGCCTGAAGCCTGTCACCGTTTCCAAGGTTTGGATCTATCCCTTAAATCCCGCTCAGACACTGACGGGATCAGGAATGAAGTCCTGACAACAGATGATATATCTGTGACCACAGAAAAGTGCCACATTTGAAGAATGAGACATTCTTCAAGCTTTGGTCACACGCATCCATATGGTAGTTGACGAGTACAGGTGCTGAAAATCTTTCTCAATTTCCAATTGAACCGTTTCAACATTAATCTACCGTTTCTCTTTTATTCTTGTTGAAAAAGACTTCGCATGACAACCCGTGATTGTATCTGAGAATTGGAGCCAGAGTTCAGAGAAAAGCGTTTACTTCTGGTTCCAACCAAAAGAAAGTCAACTCAGTCGCCATTTTTTAGCAATACAGACGCCACCATGTTGGAGCCAAATAACAACATTAAGCAGTGATTGGTCCGAGTGTTTCTATGACAATTGCTCTGGCCAATTGGGAGTGAGCTTGTAGGAAAGGTCACACCCCTACCTCTTGAAAGTGGGCTACACAAACCCGTCATTTAAACGTTTAAGACGTTGGATGTGGGGCAGCAGGCTCCACCTACTTTTATTGAGGCATCTGATTGGCCAATTTATAAGTTGAGAAATTAGAAAAAAAATTGAAAAAATTGGATTATCAAGAGAAAAAAAGGTATCAGAGCAAGAATGGTTATTCTGACCAATGGAATGACTGAGTGACACTGTTTATAGAAGTCTATGGGATTTTGGCTTCTTGGAGCCAGCAGGTACTTCCTGTTTGGAACACCAGGGGGAGGAGCCACTCAGTCCAGTTCTTACATACAGTCAATGATGACAACATGGACAGCCTTATTGTACTCAAAGGACTAATGAAAATATTACAATCTATGAAGAAATCTATGAGGAAAAATAAGGACAATCTATGATCCAGATTCAAAGCCAAATCTAAAAGTTTTTTTTTCCTTATTAATGTTTGTGTCACAAATAAATATTAGGATTAGGATTGACTAATCCTAATCAGAGAGAAAGTCTTTGGTTTAAACCATGTTTATCAGTTGAATCAGACAGCTGAAAACAATCACTAGCTAACAGTGTGAACTCACAGTGACTCTGGTCCTCTGCAGTTGGAGGTGGGAGTGGGCCGAATCCAGATGAAGTTCATTCACCTTCTGAGCACTGAGGCTGTACAGCACATCACCATCCACTGCCTCAACGCGCCAGTGTGGGCAGCAGGAGCTTCTCTGCAGCCTTTGTCCAGGACGGTGGGCTTCAAGAGCTGGTCAGGGGAGAGGATACAAGAGGGGGACCTCCTGGAGCTACTCATACCCACGGACGACTGCTGGGTACGTGCGCTCACTTTACATTTCAAAAACACTAACATAAAGAAAATGCACACACTTCTTTGCTGAAGAATATTTAAAAAATAAAATATGATAGAAAAGAGTAACTTTTACAAAGTAAACCATTTCTAATATTCTTTTTTGCATTAGCTCACATCATTTTCCGCTGGTCTTGACAAAAAATGTGAGAAATTGTAAAAGTTTGGCGCCCACATGTTTAAACTAACAACGGCGTATAACAGCCACCATAAAAGAAAAAAAAAGAAACAAAAGAGAAAAAATTCCACTTAGACACTTTGTTAAATTTATTTTTATTAAGAAACGACTTTTTCCTCATTGTTGTACGACTCATATCCCATGAAATATGACTTAATTCCTATAATTTTACAACTTTATTCTCGTAAAATTTTCTGCTTTTTTCTTATACTAGTATGACTGTATTCTTTTAGGTCTAAATTGTTACTTTTTTCATTTGTAGGACTTAATTCTCATAATTTTACAACTCACTTTACTTTACTTATTTTCTTGTAAACTGTTGAATTTTTTTTGTCATATTCGAACAACTCAATCCTCTGAAAATTTGGACTAATTTACAATAATTGTATGAATTTCTTCTTGTAAATTGTTGTTTTTTTTCATAACTGTCCGACTTTTTCTTACATATATTTTTTTTACTTGCTATGGTGGCCCTAATAATCTATTGTATCAAACAAGCAGTTTTGTCTAAATGAATACAACTTTGTTCAAAGTTATCACAGATTCAGCTTTTCTCTGTAAACTCCTTATCATGTGGGATTATTTCCAAAAAGCTTTCTGTGGAAATTCCTGCAGGTTTGTGGGTTATTTATATGATTTGCACACTTTACTGAAACACAAACTCTTAGTTTTTTTTTACAAAATAGCCAAAATTCTATTTTTTTCAAATAAAAATGTGTGTTTAGGCAGGAAAAAGAATCCCACTCCTTTTTGCAGATTCCACTCCACCCTTCGCCATTATCGTCCTCCTATAACTGTGACTTTCAGATCAAAGATGGTCGCTGGCATGTGGCCCGTTTCATCTTCCAGAGCCAGGACCCAAACCTCCTTCCCATAGTGGACGTGTACAATTTGCCGACTCAGCCTGATGCCCGGTTTCACCTCGAGGTTGGACCTGTGTGCTTCTTGTAGGACGCTGAGGGGCTGGACCACAGGGATTCCCATGAAACAAGCCTGAAAAGTTTTGGACCAGGGGGGCAGTGGGCAATTTCCTCTGTTTGTTTGTTTCTTTCAACAAAATATGCTTGGACTGCAGAAACCAGGAGATGCGCCCGACAAAGATCTCTCATCAGAATTGCAGAGAAAAGACTTCTGGTGACTTTAGAGACCAAGGATAAGCTCCCTTCGCAGAGACTTGCTCCTCTGTGATCAGAGATGTCGGTTCCTCTTTCACATGGATGTCATTCGAGCATCCCTTTTCATCTCAGGCCATGTTGTAGATTTTCTCTAAAGATCTGATAGTTTTGACGAAAAAGATCTCAGTTTGTACAGAAATAGTTACATCTGCAAATTTGGATCCATATCTTGTTTGAATCATTATTTATATGTACTGTATATTTGAATGTGAAGTGCAATTCTGATTATTTCATGGAAGTCATTCAGGTAGCCTCAAACAGACTCCCGGTGTTTCTTTGAGCCTCTTATCTGCCCTCTGCTGAGAGTTTGTGCAGAAATCTTCCGTCTGCTGTGTGCTGCTCTCGCTGTGCAGAGGGAGTTTCCCACAAGATACTACCTCGCTCTGCGCCTCTCACCTGACAGGAACAAATGTTACCTGCCCCCATCTGGGGGAGTCATCTGGTGCTGCAGCAAACGTCTGTCGACCTTCTGCAAAGCTACGCTGGTGCTTCAAAAGGGTAGGATGTCACCAGCTCACCCATGAAACTTGGAAAGCATTTGTTTCCTAACATGCTCCTCTTATTAAAGAGTGCAGCTTTATATCTGTGGAATTGTTGTGAAGTCCTTTAAAGGGTGTTTCAGATTCTCAACATAGGCATCATAGTTTTTTTTAAATGAATTTTGAAGTTTTTCCCAAAGGTTTTGATGTTACTCCATTGGTGTGGTACAAAAGCTTCATGCTTGATTTGTTCATTTTACACGAAAGGATGATTTAAAGCTTCTCAAATTGATTAATAAAGGCATAAAACCTTATGTCAAAATGATATTCAAACTCCAACTTTGAACCACCTGATAAACTGGACCCAACAGAGGTATCACACTCCACGTGTTGAGGGCCGTAAATTCGAAAAAACATTGTAAACACTACACATCTATTAGATTTATTTGCAACACAGCTGTTTTGTATCTTCAACTTTTTTGTTTTTTTTTTCATTTCTCTTCTCCTTTGCTTTCAGTCCTCAAAATTGTTTCAAATTTGAAGATTTTTTTTGCTTAAAATTAGAATTTTTAAATTAAATATTTTTTACATTTTTATTTTTTAAGCTTTCAATATTTCTTTGAAAAATAGCTTTTCTAATTTACCTTTTTTTCAAATTTGCAATTTAAGTTTAAGATAGGTTTAGATTTTTTATTGCATTTTCTTTCAAATTTTTTGATATTTCCTACAAATTTAAACTGTTTTTTTCAAGCTTTCTTTTATGCCAACATATATTTGATTTTTATTCATTGTTTTTTATGTTTAAAATATTACTTATTCAAATTTAGAATTTTTCAAAAAATATTTCAATGTTTCAAGTTTAAAATATTTCAAGTTTAGTTTTTTTTCAATATTTCGATTTCCTTTAAATGTTAAATATATATTTTTTTTTATTTTTTATATATATATATTTTTTTTACATTTCTTGGAAGCTTAATACATATATATATATATATATATATATATAAAAATACACTTTTTATTTTAAACTTTAATATTTTTTTATTTCATTTGTTATAATAATAAAACAAGTTTCATTTTTCCCTAAAGTTTACAGAGTGTACTTTCAAGTTTAAAACAGTTTTCAAATTAACGTCTACTTTTCAAATGTACTATCTGGTTTTTATTTTAAGCTGATCCTCATTTGACCCCGTGAAGGTGTGTTTAACCAATCTGGAGCTTCAATGACAGGTTATTTGGAAAGCATGTAGGACACCAGGCCTAGAGTTTGACACGAACATCTTCCTCCTCTGCTCAGCTTCAGAACCTGTCAGGTGTTTCTTTTTTTCTTGACTGCAGCATCAAAAGATTCAAAAACACACACAAACTCAAAAAGTTCAGAGATTTTTTTTTTATCAGAAACCTGCAAAGTTGCATGTTTATTTTCATCTTGGACACATGGCGTGGCGACCTCCATCAATCGGTAGGTTGACCCCAGTGATGAAACTAGCAGCATCCGATGCGAGGAACGCGATGCTCTGCGCCACCTCCTCCACCTCACCGGGCCGACCAAGCGCATGGGTCTCCTTACACCGAGCCAGAAACTGGAGGAGAGAAGTTGATTCTTTGTTTTATGTTGTCCAATGAACCAGGAAGTTCTCTGGTGCAGAACCTGGTCTGTTTTACCTTGGCGTACTGCTCATCGTCCAGCCCTGCTCGTTTGTGGACCTCCGTGATGATCACACCAGGGCTAAAAACACAAACATGGCGTCTGAAGCATCAGGAAGGTTCTGTGTTTACATGCAACTGATTCCAAAGACTTCTACACGTACCAGACAGAGTTCACTCTCACTTGCTTGGGTGCCAGCTCTAAAAATAAAAAGCAGTTTCATGATGTTCTTCGTGCTTCAAACGTCTGAGGAGCTTTAAACATGACAATGATCCACTCACCCAATGCTATGCAGCGCGTGAACTGATCAATGGCAGATTTAGACATGCAGTATGCCAACACACCAGGAAACTGAGCAGAAAAGAGACAACAAAAATCAGACTTGACAGTGTAAACAGGGGAGCTCATGAAGACAGAGGATACACACAGATCTTTGTCCATTCACACTGGACACATTAACGATGGAGCCTTTGGTCTTTATCAGATGAGGCAAGCACAGCTGAGTCAGGTGGTAAACAGATCTGAAAAAAACAACAGCACAAAGGTAAACAAAAAATACAGATCTGAGACTTGATATAAAGTCACTTGATATAAAGTCACTTGTAAAGTTCTACAGGTTTTTAATTTCTAAAGCTACGTTCACAGCACCCTCAGTGTTCAAGTGGCCACTTCCAAAGAAAAGTCGATCAAGCTTACGTATTCCAAACTCTTGTTCGCGCATTGCTACGCAAGTTTCTACGACCATTTTTGGGCACTAAGAAACAAAACACGTGACGCCGCTCTAATCGGCTTGTCAATCTCACGCTCTGATCTTTCCTCACTCATGAACAAGACCTCAAACCCTGAGTAAGGCTCCCTGATCATATATTTCAGGTATGGGCAACTCCAGGCCTCGAGGGCTGCAGTGTCTGCATGATTTCCAGATATCCAAGCTCTACTCATGACCGATTACCTGGTTCAGGTGTGTCCAGCCAATTAAAACATGCCAGAGCAGGGTACGTTGGAAAACATGCAGGAATGCGGCCCTCGAGGCCTGGAGTTGCCTATCCCTGATCTATGTGATAGAATGATCCATGGGATAGATCATAAAAGACGATCATTTATTCTCTGTTTTCTAGAAACAATACAGATCACAAGCCCCTCTGTATCATCAGTACAAACTGGTTTTGAATGCAGACTGCGTGGACGTCGTTATGTACAGTTGATTTAGTAACATTTTGGCCACCCTCCATGGGCATCTCTAGTGATGAACTTCCTAAAAATGCCAGAGAATGACAGGACAGACAAAACCAAAGAGAACACAAGGACATCATTTCTGCAGAGCGGCAGGAGTTCTTTACAAATTTGCCTTTAAGTTGTGGGCGGGGCCATTGACTTGGAGCAACCCTGTCCCCTTCCTCATTCTTGAGAGCTCTCTGTTTACATGCTCTCCTGCTACCTCCTGCTAGCTTGTGGCCCAGCCAGTGTATTTTCTGTCACTAATACGATCTTTTACAAACGTCTTTTTTGTCTGTTCCTGATTCACAATTTGAATGAAGAAATACTCCGAAATGCAATTTTGAGTTTAACTTTTTTAATCTATGTCTTCCATCATCAGAAAAATGCCACAAGAACATGGTAAAAACACCCAAAACAACATTTTTATTGGAGTGGGTCTGTTATAAGTCCAAGGCAATCAGATAATACTTTGTTATTTTTAGCTCATTAACAAATTCAAATAATCAAAGTAAGTGTTGTGGTGAGATGCATGGAAATGGTTTGGATTTGTTTCAAAAACATCCCATGGTAAAGTGAAACTGCTCCAAAATCACGTGCCTGTACATTTGAACAAACTATTTCAATCAAAAGCTTCTTGAGTCCAGTTTTTAAAGCTAAACATCTTTCTAGTTAATCATTTATTTAGTTAATCATCTTGCTGAAATTGATCACAAAAGGAGCTAAATAGTGGAAAAATGTCAATTTTAAAATTCATTTCTGATCCTATCCATCCTCCCACAGAGAACCTCCACATCTTCATTACTACAACCTCCAGCTCCGCCTCCCGTCTGTTTCTCAGAAGAAAAACCAACACAAACACTGAATGAACTCATATTTTCGTCATGTTCTAATTATAATAATAATGGCCTGAATTTCTTTGTGCTTTTTCAGATGCTCAAAAGGCTCACAATATATATCCATTATTCATTCATTTTTGGTGAAGGTGAGTTACTGATGAAGCCACAGCTGCCCTGGGGCAAACTGACAGAGGCGTGCGTGGCTGCCAGTACCCCCACAGGCCCGTCTGACCATCAGCGGTACATTCACACACATTAGCACACCAGTGGAGCCACACACTGGAGGCAAGGAGGGTTCATTGCCTTGCCCAAGGACACAATGGCAGTTGGCTGGAGGGAGCGGGGATCAAACCGCCAACCCTTCGATCATTGGCTGACCTGCTCAACCACCTAAGCTACTGCTGCCCAAAGTTCTGCCAAGCAGAAGACAGCAAATCAAAGCAGAGTCTGAAGGACTTTGTTAGCCACTGGTTAGCATTTCTACAAATCACTGAAAAATCAGTCTAAAGAAAAAACAAAGCTGCTGACTTCCAGCTCAGCAACAATGTGCTGACACGGTGGACTTTCCTGAAAGCCCGGCTGGCAGGAGAGCGTGAAGGAGACAGTGATGCTGAACTGAGCACGCTCACACAGACTGACAGCTTTCAGATGAGCTGCAGGCACATTACTGCCGATTGCTTCTGTATTGTGAGCAAGCCTGATTTAATTACAGCCTGTTACATATGTTCCTTTGGGCAGAGCGGAGCAGCGGGCCGCGTCGACACACACCTTCGCGCACCAATTACAGCTTGAACAATCTGCATCGCCACAAGGTGAAGTCAGATCTCTGGGGGGAGAATCGCCAGGAGTTTGAAGACAAGCTCAGGTGGAGGAACCAGCAGGAAGAACTTTCAAAACCCAACAATTTTTTTTTTTTTAAATATACTGTTTTGAGCTAAATTAAAAAAAAAAAAAAAAAACTGTACATCTCAAACCTTCAAAGTAATTTTCAGAATTTGGTCAATCAAACCTTAAGGGAAGTAAATTCACCCTAAAACTGAAATTTTGAAAAGAATTTGAAGCAACTTTATATCATCCAAAGTTAGTTAGTTAAGTCAGTCTATAGTTGCATATATAAAAAACATACAAAAAAAAACCCCGCTCCCCTCACCGTCCGTGGGTGGTACCTCAGTCCAGGCTGGGGTCCTCTACCAGAGTCCTGGGAGCTTGAGGGTCCTGCAGCATCTTAGCTGTCCTTAGAACTGCACTTTTCTGGACTGAGATGTCTGAGGTCTTTCCAGGGATCTGCTGTAGCCACTCCTCCAGTTTGGAGGTTACAACCCCGAGTGCTCTAATTACCACAGACACCACTGTCACCTTCACCTTCCAAGCTTTCTCCAGTTCTTCTCTGAGTTCCTGGTATTTTTCCAGTTTCTCATGTTTCTTCTCCTTGATGTTATCATCTCTTGGTACTTCCACATCCACCACAACAGCTTTCCTCTGTTCTTTATCCACCACTACAATGTCTGGTTGGTTCCATTACCATTCTGTCCGTCTGTATCTAAGTCCCACAGGATCTTTGCTCTCTCATTCTCCACTTTCAGAGGTGTTTCCCATTTTGACTTTGGGGTTTGTGCCGTCTCTTTCTCCCATATACTTTCCCAATACTGTTCAGCTTCCAGTCTTGGTGGGTCTGCTCTGCTGTTTTGACCCTGCCACTGAGCCGTACACTTTCGCAGGTTGAGTTGCGTACAGCCTGTTTATCCGTCTGGCTTCATTGTCTCTTGTGTACCTCTTTTGGTCAGCAGTCTTTGTTTGGCAGTTTCCAGTGCTTCAGGTATGAACATCTGATTGTATCTCTTAGGGACTTGCTTTTTCATTGCACCTCTTTGGCCCTCTGTCATGTGACTCACTGCCCTCCGAGCTGTCTTTATCTTAGCCTCCAACCGTTGCTGCCATGGTGGGCATTGTTTTTTCCCACGATTGCTCTTATAGCCAAACATCTCAAGGATCACTGCTGCTGAATTGTAAACCAGTTCATTGGTTTCTGTGATTGTTCTGGTAGGAATTGCAGTTTCCAGGAGACTTTCAGGTGGTACTTTACCCAAGTGTTGTAGTTGTGTCGGGGTTGCCTGGTGTTTCTTCTAGACATGATCTTGTCTTTCAGGTCAGTTGTTGCCTCGCTCTGTGTAATGGTGGTTATTGGGGCTGTGTTCCCAAGTTCTGGTTGGGAGTGTGGTATAGCCTCCTCTCTGACCTGTTTTGTGGTTCTCCCGTGGTGTTACAATTCTCTTGTACTTTGTCAGTATCAAGTTGTGATAGCAGTTGTCGTTTGTGAATGTTAGAACATTGAGTTACTAGTTGTTTAGCAGTTAGCCTTGATTGTGGGTTCTGGAGAATCCATTCACCCCCCATTCTCTGCATGTAACGTCTCTGAGTAGGATTACTTTAGTAGTAGCATTCCAACAGAACCTTGTTTCCACATCTAGTTCATTTCCATCTTGTTCCAGTGGCCCACTTTCCATCAGGATGCTCTGGTTCCTCAGTACCTGACGCAGACCTTGTTTAGCCGGGCGACGTATGAGCCGGCATGAGTCTTTCATTTTCTCTCACATTTCTTGAGGTAGGCAGTAGTGTTGTAGGTCTTGCCCAAAAACCCTCACTGGATAATGTTAATAGCCCCTGTTGGTAATTGCCACCTCATGTCAATCAATATATAGTGTATACTGGATACAAATAATAGTAAAAATATAGTTAAATAATAATACTATAAGAAAGCACAACCTTTTATTTGATTTATTGAGGTTCTTGACATAAGTATGAAACAATCCTCCAAGAAATATATAAAAAAATCCTCAAATTTGATTTTCTTTAAATACTCAAAAAAAGCAAGAAAAAAGGTAAGAAAAATCATCTAAAATTCTTAACTTAAAAAAAAATTATCCTGTCACTAAATGTTTTCTGAAGATAAGATTATTTTGCTTTTAAAAAACTTTTTTGATCAGATTATTTTTCTCAAAAGACAATTCTTCTTTTTACTTTCTTAAAGACCCGCTTCCATGAAAAATTGTTCTTAACATGTTCTTGTGTCATTTTCCTGATGATGGAAAGAAAATTAAGTTTAAAATCACATTTCTGAGGATTTCTTTATTCAAATCGTAGTGAATGAGGAGCAGACAAAAAAATTGCCATTTGAAAAATATATTTGTGACACTGGGCGGAGCCACAAGCTCCCTGCTCCGCCACATCTTGATACATCCACTTACAGACGAACAGATCCAAGAACGTCTTTGTTTTCCTCGTCTGAGCTGGAATCTGGATCAGAACTGTTTGGCTGAATAGCTCTGATATTGCTGGTCATTTTTGTTGCTAATGTTAGTTGGGGTGTGAGGGGCTGTAAACTAATGGGAGAGAATGTAAATAGACAGGAAATGGAGGTGGGCTTTCGACCCACAACTCAGAGGTGATTTTCTAATGAACTCCTGCCGCTTTGCAGAAACTATGTTCTAGAAAACAACACAGGCTTTTTTGGAGGGGCTAAAATCATAATTAAAAGAACAGTGGGAACACTTTGAAAATATATCAAAAGATGATCGGAGCGGGTTTTTCTTTGAGGACGTTTTCCAAGTGAGACGACTTTTTTTCCAACGGGAACCATCCTCCCCTGACACCTGCAGACTGTCTGCTCAGCACTGAGCTGCGTCCATCCATCATCCGTCCATCATCCATCACAACAACAGGTCTTTTGAATCCTACCTGACGTTGACGTTCATGACCTTGTCGTACTGAGCCAGGTCTGTGGTCTCAATGCTGCCCATGGCCAGGATGCCGGCGCTGTTCACCAGCACATCCAGCCGGCCAAAGTGAGCCAGAGTTTGCTCCACAGTCTTCCTCACCGTCTCTTCGTCAGTCAGGTCTCCAGGAACCAGCAACGGCTGCACAGGAATAGACGCTTTATGCAGGAAAGCCTTATTATTTGATTGAAAGTTGTTGGTCTGAACAAAATGCACATGATTTTAGTCAAAGTCAAACCAGCAGCAGCACACTTTGCATGAATATTATTCTGAAGAAATTGGAGCGGGACCTCCTAACAGTCGACACTTACTGTAGTTTGAAGCAAAAGTACGAACCTATCAAAAGACATTTTGGATAAATACCATAAGAAACTTTCTTTAACGTTTTTAGGGTTTATACCAGCAATTTCAGAGCTAATATTGCTGAACAATGATGTATTCAGGATCTCATATGTTTCTTGGTTGATCTGTCAGTGGTGTGGGGATTCTCAGTCAGACCCTCTCTATGAGTAACGGGATTCAACAGGGAAGTTGACCGTTACCACTGACATTTGCTCTTTATGTTAAAGATTTGCTAATACAGAACATATATCTGAACATCTATACCACCAAGACTACTATATTATTGAATATTGTTCTATTTTCTTTCAACATTAAAACTGCTAAAAAAAAAAAGAAAAGTATATGAAAAAGGGAACGGGCATTTTCCGGTCCAATTCATGAATAAATAACAGTTTAAGTTTGATTTTGGAATTTTTCATTTAGGTTTGCCTCGAAATGCTTAAAATTAATGTTAAAATGGATGTTTAAAAAACAAACAAACAAAAAAGAAAAATTCACAGACTCATTGAGGAGTTTGACGGCGCAACTTGTGATCTATGATCAAATCAAGTAAATATTTTCAGTAAAGGGGGCGTGTGTGTATGGAGATAAATTAGTATCAGTCCGATTTGTGCGTGCGTAATTTTGATTTGTGCATAACTCTAGATTCGTGCGTGCGTAATCCTTGATTTGTGCGTAACTTTAGGTTTGTGCATGCATAATTCTTGATTTGTGCGTAACTTTGCATTTGTGCGTGCGTAATTCTTGATTTGTAACTCATAAAAAACATTTTGTGCATGAGTTCAAAAATTACAAAATATAAAAAAATACAAAGTACAATTTACACATGCACAACTTCAAATTAGGACAGCTTGAAACTAACTACACGCACAAATCTTTAAAAAAAATATGCATGAATCACTTGTTACGTACACACAAAACCACATTTACACACGAATCTGATTTGAGACTCTTCACGTCTCCCATATTCGTGCGTAAGTGATGCGTTTAAATGCTACTAGAATGCTGGGTCATAAGAGTTTTCTGATCAGCCGCTCTGAACTTAGACGGTGAATAATATCTGGTGAAACTTGACATTTTCCAGCTTTCTAAAACAGATGTGCCGGCTAATTAATATAAAAAAATTCTGAATATGGGTTTTTATTACACTTGTCCTTTAAAAATAAAAATATATTCCAGAATTAAACAGTTCATCTCTGCAGCCCCGCCCCCGACAGCGCCTCAGACACGGGGCTCTCTCCCGAGCAGGTAACCCTCCCCGCGGGAAGACCTCCCCGCTCTGGTCTGGTCTCACGGCGGAGGTTCTCCGCAGCGAACGTGAACCCACAGAGCGGAGATGGTTGATCAGCCCACTGGCCCGTTCAAATCTGTGACTTTATAGAATGGTCCAGCGGGCAGCGGCACCTGCTGTCCCCGTGACTGGTGACCAGCGGTCGTGAGAGAGCCCCGTGTCTGAGGCGCTGTCGGGGGCGGGGCTGCAGCGATGAACTGTTTAATTCTTGAAAATGTTTTTATTTTTAAAGGACAAGTGTAATTAAAAACCCATATTCAGACTATTTTATATGAATTATCCGGCACATCTGTTTTAGAAAGCTGGAAAATGTCAAGTTTCACCAGATATTATTCACCGTCTAAGTTCAGAGCGGCTGATCAGAAAACTCTGATGACCCAACATTCTAGTAGCATTTAAACGCATCACTTATGCACGAATCTGGGAGACTTGAAAAGAGTCTCAAATCAGATTCGTGTGTAAATGTGGTTTTGTGTGTGCGTAACAAGTGATTCATGCATATTTTTTAAAGATTTGTGCGTGTAGTTAGTTTCAAGCTATCGTAATTTGAAGTTGTGCATGTGTAAATTGTACTTTATATTTTTTAATATTTTGTAATTTTTGAACGCATGCACAAAATGTTTTTTGTGAGTTACACAAATCAAGAATTACGCACGCACAAATGCAAAGTTACGCACAAATCAAGGATTACGCACGCACGAATCTAAAGTTACGCACAAATCAAAATTACTTACGTACAAATCGGACTGATACTAATTTATCTCCATATATGCGCACCTCTGCGCCGCCACACTGCGCGCATTTCTGCGCGACTTTCGTGAGGTTTTCCACGTCACGGCCGTTCAGCGCCAGCAGGGCTCCCAGCTGAGCGAACAGGACACTCGTGCCGGCCCCGATCCCCGAGCTGGCCCCCGTGATCAGGGCCACCTTACCTTTCAGGGAACAAACCTAAAGGAAAAACAAACAAAAAAAATCCCTTTTATGCACAAACTAGACATAGAATTCCCCTCTCACTCGAAGGAACTGAATCATTAAACGTTCACGCAAGAAAAGCGATAATCAATCAAAAGGTAACTCACTTGAAAAGCGTCACTCGTTGCCATTTCTGCGAAAAGATTCAACTGAACTAGCTGCGTCCTCTATTGATGACGTAACCCAGCGCGACAAACACTTGCTTGTAGTTTAGAATGAACTGGAACTCTCGCCCAAACAAAAACAGGCAATAGAAAAAGAGCATTAATACCAAAAATAACAACCTGATATTTTTGTCATAAAAAGAACTTTACCAAATTTGGAAAAGTGGCAAAACTTTATTTGGTACAAAAAATAAAACAAAACAAAAACAGCTATCAAAGATCTGGAACATTTGCTTAACAAACAAACTCATGAATGTTTTATTGAAAGTACAATAATCTTCACAGATTTTCTTTGAAACTTTAGTAATGAACAACATTCCAGTTATCCAGCAAAAGGGTTGGCATGAATGGTCACATCCTTGATCCGGGTGTCGGTTAACGGTCGGAATGTCTTTTCATTCACAGGCAGTTTCTCTAGTTCATCTAATGTTTCCAAGCCGTCAATGATCCTAAACAAAAGACAGAGCAAACCATAAGTTAAATGACGGGACAGGACAACAGTAGCTGAGACTAGGATGATATGTACTAATACAGTGGTCCCCAAACTTTTTCAGGCCACGGACCAGTTAAATGTCAGACATTTTCATCGACCAGTCTGTACAGGATGAAGTGGGCATCTGATTTTTTCTTTAGTTTCCTTTAACTTCTGAGGATAAAGTTATCTTCATTCTTTGTAAAATATCTGCAACTCGATTAAAATTAAATTAACTTAATTTAAATTTGTACACTACGTTTCCTTTGGGAACCATTAAATGTGATATAGGTTTTCCCATTAACCAATTGCTTTCAAAGTGGAGGCAAATATATATATATATATATATATATATATATGACTTTTAAGGTTGGATGGATAAATACAAAAGAAGGTCACCAAGACTGATATTTCCCAAATATAATAATAATCATGAATCCACCATGTCAAATTTTTTTTATTAGCAGCATCCTGGTAATGTTAGACAGCCAGATGCTGAATATTCTGCAAAATTATTATTATTATTTATTCAACAGTCCAAATAAATCCATATTTGAAGGTAAGACTCTTGGTTTTTGTTTGTGAAATTAATCTTTTATTTTGAAGTCAAAGATTTTTTTTCTGTTTCCACATGGGTTTTTTTCTGCCAAATAAACTTTCCAAATATGCTTGTTTTTAGTTAATTTTGCTAGCTTGGAGTTTAAAGGTCCCCGACCCCCCCGGTCACTGAATAATGTTAGAAAAAAAAAAACATAAAACTTATTAAAGCATTGCGCTGTATTCAGTCGAGCTACATCTGTTTATGTGCAACTTTGCATTAATCTGATTATTGTGGTGTCAGTCCCGTACTTTCCAAAGATGGTGTACTTCATGTCCAGGTGGGGTTGTTTGGCATATGTGAAGAAAAACTGGGAACCATTGGTGTTGGGGCCACTGCTTGCCATGGAGACCACTCCTCTTACATTATGCTAAATTCAAAAAGCACAAACCAATAGTTTAGCAACTGATTAATAAAAAACATAATTTCTAAGCAGATTAACTGGAACTTACTTTTAGGTGTTCATTGAATTCATCTTCAAATTTGCGACCCCATATACTTGTTCCGCCTTTGCCAGTACCTTCAGTGTAAAAAAAGATGCATCAGTGTGGTGATCAGAGATGGCTTGTATCAAGTTATAATGACCTGAAAAACTGTAGAAAAAAAACTTTATAAATACTTTAAAAGTAGTTCTACGGCACTATACTTTTATTTACTAACTTTAGGGTACTAATTTTTTTAAAGTGTTAGTGAAAATACTGTTGTTTCTAGAAATACATTTAAAATAATTTAGTTGTTAATTTTTAATTAGTTTCTTAGAAAAAAATAACATAATTGGTGCATGAACCCTGTTTTCCTAAATGAATAAGATGGACTGAATCGGATTATAACAACTATGATTCCTTTAATTATTATTTTTTCTTGATTTAATGCTTTTATTTTGTGCTGGGTTGTGATTTGGAGCTTTAAAAATAATAATTTGAAATTTCTAGACAATAAGTAAAACCTGTTTCCAGCCCCTAATATCCACATTTTAATCTTCATTAACTTGATGCCTCTTTGCTTCCACGTGAGTAGTATTCTTTTGAAATCATTTTGCATTTTCGACCCGCTTGTGTAAGTAAATCCGACATTTAAGTTGATCCAAACCTGTTGGGTCTCCGGTCTGAACCATGAAGCCTTTAATGTTCCGATGGAAGACACATCCATTGTAGAACCCACTGGCGCACAGCGCCAGAAAGTTCTGAAAACGTCAATACATACATTTAGTAGTGGTCGAGACAAACACTGGAGCACCGTTCAAACGTGTCTAATAACTCACTTCACATGCTTTAGGAGTCCGCTCACAGAATAACTCTATTTTGATGTCTCCCAGGTCGGTGTGAAAAGTTACCGCCTACAAAACAAGCAAAGAATGAAGCAATAAAGTTTTTTTTCTTCCCCATTTTGGAGGCTTCGAATGCCAGGCAGCTGCAGCGACAAAAACGAGAAACTAAAACAGTTAACGGCATCAAAGCAGCTGAAATATAACATTAGTAATAAATACTCAAGCAGTTTGACTATTATAAGACTGATCATACATATGAAACATTTTATAAATGGATTATTGAGTCTTACCATTTCAAATGAAGAAAGGACTATTGTGTCGTAGTAATGTGTCCGACCAGACCGACTTGGTGGGAGCTAAAGGTTCCGCATAACAATTTTACTGGCTTTTTTAAATCCATGAAGAAAAACATTTACATAAGGCCTAAATAAATAAATAAATAATAATCACAACACCCATATTAAAAGAGTTGATCCTGAACTACTTCTCCATTTTAATTAGGGAAACCAGAAATTCTATTTAAGAATCTTACCACTTCCTGCCTCATCAACAAACAAATAAATAAAAAAATAGATTAACCTACACATATAAAAAATGTAACATAATAAAATGTACCTCATCTCCTTAAGTTTGCTTAAGTGAAACTTCATATAAATACTATTTTAGATGTTATTAAAAATTTCCTGTGCCAGCTAGAGAAGCAGCTTGTTCTTATTAGAGTTGATCTGGCTAAGTTTCTTCTAAACGTCATTACATGCATTAAAAGCATCAACTTTAGACTGTATACTAAAAATAATCAAGTAATGAAAGTTGATTGAGACTCCTGCAGTTGGAAAATCTACACAAATAAAATACATGTTGTTGATGATTCTAGAGCAATGACTTGTTTTTAAATGAAACAAAGAAATAGAAATAAAATAAACAGAAATCTCACAGTGTTGTATGGTTCTCAGTTCTTGTTTATTTTGGTGAAAAGTAACACGGAACAAAACTAAATGTAGCCTTGACATTAGTGATGATGAAAGAAACGAGCTGTGACTTTGTACCCAAAATGTTTAAAACAGCAAACAAAAGATACATCCCATCATGCACACACGCAACATCCATGCACTTGAATTGTGCTACTCACAAGGAGGACAAACTATCATGCAGAGAAGTCAATACCACATGAAACAAGTAGTTTCTGAATAAATGCTAACACAGCTGTCAAACTAAAACCATGCGTAAAAATGCATAGAAATTTGTTTGAAATGATGGTGTAAAAAACAACAAAATAGTTGGTTTTTGGTAGTTTCCTGAGAAATTTAGTAGTATTTTAATACTTGTTTTTTTTTTTAAATACACAATACCTAGTATAAGGAAGACATGATCCAAACAAAAAAACATTGAACAAACTAATCAAACAATAAATTCCTTTCAAAACCTTCCAAACACTTCAATGCAACAGTTTCCAAACATAAAAGAATAAATTATTGTCTTGTTTAATGACTTCTTACTTCATTATCATGAGAATTATTTAAATCAAAGCTTTCATTGCCAAACATTACATTTCCTGCACACATTAATATGTCCATGATTAGGTATGTTCATGTGACTTGCGGGAAGGTGCTGTAGTGGAATAGCATGCTGCTGAACTTCTTATACACAATCACACACCCATGCACACTCACATTCACACCTAGGGACAATTTAGAGTAACCAATTAACCTATGAAGCATGTTTTTGGACGGTGGGAGGAAACCGGAGTAAACCCACGCATGCACGGGGAGAACATGCAAACTCCACACAGAAAGGTCCCCCAGCCAGGACTTGAACCGGGAACCTTCTTGCTGTGAGGCAGGAGCGCTAACCACTGCGCCACCGTGCATTCACCAACTAAGATGCTATTTGACAAATAAGAAGCCAAATTAAAACGAAACCTACAAATGCCGACAATATTACACAGAACAGCAGTTAAAAATGGCAGAGAAAAAGACATTTAAATGTTCGCATGTCCAATTATAGGAAAATGTAATGCTAGTGTCCAGGTTTACAATGAATACATGTGGTTTTTTTCCGCTGCTTTGACCTGACCCACAATCTAAATGTGATTTTCCACACAAAAGCTAAAACTAAAACTTTAGCTTCAAGCCAAAGGTTTAACCTTTGGTAAACAAAGTTATGACACTTTACTATGAACCAGCATCTCAGCTACAAAAACAAAGCTTTTGCTTCAGACTTTAGAAATGTATAAAAAAAACTAGCATTGATCCATTTTTCTGTTAGAAGTGTATCACACACTTTTAAACACAAACACACCAAACACTGTTTTCTCTGTAAATTGTAACACTGCAGGAACAGTTATGGTGTAAAAAGAAACCAACTGCAACAATCAATGCAAAAACAAAATGAGGAGAAAAAACATTGCAATCAAAGGTAACAAAATAAAATAACTTTTACTTGGCCGTGTAATTTTAATACTGAAACTTGTTGAATGCTTATAGAAGAGGAACACCAGAGCAACAAGAAACATAAGAAAACATCCTAAATCTCCCAACTGTCTCCAGACTGAAGACAAACGTCCTAACTGTTCAGGGAAAAAACACCAATCTCCTTCAGTTAAATACTTCCCGGCTCTAATAAAGGAATAAAAAACATAAACATTAAGGCAAAAATATTCTGATAAATAAGTGGTTAAATAATAACAATGTAACTTAAAAACTTTTTTTTTTTTTTTTTAGTTTCTTTAAAAAATATCATCATTGATCAGTTTATACTGGCAGAGTGGTAAACACATATTTATGTCAGCTTACTGAATACTTAATAAAATGACTTCCAACAAACAAACAAACTCTTCTGATGAAGACGTCGTGCCAATCCCTCCTCCTCATGCTCTGGTTTGGAGTACAAAATGATGAAGCAGTTTAAGAAATGAAACTCATTTGCTCAATTAAAAAAATATTGACAACATAGTCTTCATTATATCACAAAAAGACATCAATGGCATATTTATAATGCCTTCTATTTGGTTAAATAAAATAATAGCTTCTTTGTTCAACTTCAGCTTTAGTAGACATTTTCCTGGTACAAGATCATCAATCCATCTTCTCAGTCAAACTTTGTCTTGTAATCCAGAATAATAAATTCAAATTTCATGAATTATCATCCTGCTAAAATTCAAAGACTTACTTTGCATCACCTGCATTTGTAGCTTTTTTTTCTCAACACAGTCTGACTGACTGATCCCTCAATCTATAAGCTTACATTAATACTGATTGAAATTATTCTAAGAAATCCAATTAACTCAATGGTGAAAAGCAACATCAAGTTTTCTTTCATTATAACAAATCTGCAAGTAAAAAGGTTTAAAAAACAAGTTAGAAATAAAGAGGGAAACTCTCAGAGAATATTCTGCTAAGTTGGTCTTTTGACTGAAATTCAGCCAAACATATGCAGTGTTCCTTAACTATAACATGTTTTTATAGCAGTTTTGCATGCTTTTTTTAACAGCCCCTTGTATTCTGCATCCTGATTGGCTGTAAACCATTGTCAATCAATATCCTCTGTGCTGTGTCTCCTGTGCAGAATGCGTTTATTTCACCTAATCTGCATAAATCTTTGATCACAATCAGATCTTGTATTTTATTCTATAATCCTGAACTTATTTTCCTTCGAAGGTTTGAACTTCGAGTTTCAACAAAGTGTAAAAACGCTTGTCTGTCTGAGAAAATAATATAAAGTGTGGAGTGAGGGGTTTTACAGACAAAACATCTAAAATCCTACTTTGTGGATATCATCTATCATGGATTGTTTTCAAAGCGTAACCCCCGCGATAAACAAGAGACCACTGTCTTGCAATGCATTAGTCCTGATTGGTAAAGCAGATAATCACCGGGTTGTTGAGACCACTCAGGAAAATGTTCATAAAGATAAAACAAACAGGCTGAGAAAACAAACCACAGCTACCACGGACAGGATTCCTTCAAACTGGCACAGCTTGCTGATACCCAGCCTCATCGACAATATGACTGCCGCCAACTTCAGACTTCCTCTGGGACGGTGCAGATAGTACTTCCTGTGTCTAGACCAAGTTATCGTCGTTCTGATGGCACTCACAGAACTTTTCAAGCCTGTTCCTTATCAGCTTTCCACAAATGTTCCTTAACTTCAGAGGGCAGGGTGTTGAAAAGGTCCTCCTCTACCACAAGACCGGTCCGTTTCAACTGCCTGCACTCCCCCAGCTCCACGGGAAGACACTCCAGACGGTTTCCTCTGAGCTCGAGCTGCGTCAATGCGGTCAGCTCCCCGAAGCGGGATGGTAGAGACTGCAGGCAATTGTTTCCCAAGTTCAAAGTGCGAAGCTTCTTGCACTGGAAGAGCTCATTTGGCAGACTCTCGATCTTTAAGGTTGGGGTAGAAGAAAGAATGACACATGCAACTGTTAGTTTCACCAGACACAACATAAAATAAAGCTTCATCCCAAAGTCTACGCTTAAACCAGCTACAAACAAACTAATGGAAACATGTTTTTATGCAAGACTACAAAGTTTTATGTTTACAGTTTAAAATATGTTGTTTACATTAAGCAGTTTCTACTTATTTTTTGTTGCTTAAACTCTTAATTTCAAAGCATTTTCTTTGAATCCTGGGGTTATTCCTTGTTTGCAAATAACAGTCACTGAATATTGAAGCAAAGTTTACACTTCTATTGACAGTTTCTATTTGGGATGCATTTTTGGTATGTTCTTGGCATTGTGAAGGTTAGTGCATTTATAATAAAGAAAAAAAAAAAAAATCTAAACTTGTGTTCTCGACACTTAAATATCGGTATTGGCAAATATTAGCTGTTGGTCACAGCTGCAGGGAAAATATTGGTTATCTGTATCAGCCGGAAAAAATGAATCAGCCTATCCCTAATTGAAACAATCAGGTCCATACAGAACAGGACTGCTGCAGGACAGAACAATAAACTCAAACACTCAAAGATCAGGAAACCTGATTCAAGAACTCACTCTATTAGCCGTCACTGCCAGGTACTGAAGATTCTGCAGGAAGCCAATGTCTGCTGGGATGGACGTTAAGTTGTTGTGGCTCAAGTCCAATATACGCAGCTTGCGGCAGAAAAACAGCTGGCTGGGGATCTTCTCAATCTTGTTTCTGTTTAGGTACAGCTTTTCCAAATTGTTTAGGGTGCCGATCTGGATGGGAATGTAAGCGATCTGGTTGTACCAGAGCTTCAGGCAGACCAGACGATGAAGGTGCTGGAAGCTGATAATCTCCTCAATGGTCTTCAGGTTGTTGTCCTTCAAATCGATTTCCTGTAGGTTGTGCAAACTGAATATCGAGTGCGGGATTCGCTCCAGATCACAGCGAATGAGCTCTAGCTCTGTGAGATTAACCATCTTCTTTAGGCTATTCAGGACCATCAGCTTGGTTCCTTCATTATTGATGGAGAGCTTTTGGAGGTGCATTCCCACATCAGTCACCACTTGAGGTAGCTTGGTTAGATTGCTTTTCAGACGAAGAACTTTGAGCCTCTTGAGCTCCCGGAGGCCGTCAATGACTATGTAACGGTTGTTCTCAGCACTGAGGTTCCCCGTCAGATGAAGCTCACTGAGATTCTTTAGGCTGTAGATCCATAAAGGGATTTCTTTTATGTCTGTGAACTTGATATGCAAGGACTTCAAGTTTTCACGCAAAAAAGCCAGAGCGGGCGCTTCAATTTTAGCTGGGGTGTGATAAAGCCACATCTCTCGCAAATTAACCAGCTGGGCAATAATCGGAGGAATGGTGACATCTGGAATCAGCTCCAGCTTGAGAACTTCCAGCTCCATCAGATCAAACACAGTGTCTGGGATGCCACTCAACATAAAGAGGTGCAACTCCAACTTCTCCTGAGAGTTCTTGGTGATCCTCTGCCTGAGCTTATCCAGAGTCCACTCGTTGTTGAGGTTGAGCTGCCTCAGCTTGTTCTCGCTAACTTCTGAAAGGAAGACCGCAAAGCGTTTGGAGTAAAGAGGGTCATACTGATCAATCATGTGCAACATGAACGCAAAGTCGTTTTTGACATCTGGGATGTCGCTGTAGCTGCTCTCTTCTCGAATCGATTCGAAGGAATACTTCTTTAGAGAGCGACGGAGCATCCAGCAAAGTGTGTACATGCAAATCAAACCATAAACCACAACCAGGCTTATGTAGAAACAGGCTAGGATTTTAAAAAGAGTAGCTAACGGGTGAGCACAGCGGTAAACACTATAACCAGTCAGGCTCTCAATATTAACAGCACAGTCTACGCTGAATTTGATGTCATGCACGTAATAACCTGTGTAGCAGATTATCAAAACAAACTTGATCACTTTGATGATGGTCTGTCGAATGTACAGTCGGTACACGATGTCTCCTTCCTCCACATGAATACGGAACTTTTTCACCTTTTCAAACAGAGCTTTTGCTTGCTCGCCTTCTTTTTTGTCTAATACTCCAGTTTCAGTCCGATCAACGATGCCCTGCTCGAATCGCGTCTTTGTCCTTTGGAGCATCGGGATGCTGGCTTCCACATCTTCACTTATTACCGATTCTTTGTGGTCCACTGAGCCATTCATTTTCATGGGTTTTGGGTCACTTTCTTCGACCACGGTCTCTGACAGTGCCCTGGTTGTCCATGGAGAGTCGAAGCACTTCAGCAAGATGGATACAAAGTGCTCCAGTTTGGAGCTAGTCCGAGGAAACTTGAACCAAAAGTTGCTACAAGCTAGAAAAATAAGGGTGTGAAGTAATACTAAGTATGGAAAGTACTTGGCAAACCAGTGCAGTCTGTTTTCGTAGCACACAGCATCAACGTAGTTGTACTGGTGTCGGTCCAAATCATACTGGATCCCTTTGGGTTCCATGAATAAGGATGAGGATAGAGTAGAGCTAAAATTTTTCTTGCAGGTTTCATTGACGACCCATTTGCAAGGCAGGCAGATCATTTTGTCCTGGGTGATCTGCAGCGTTCCTCCAAACACAGAAATCATCAGCATGACGATAGAAATGTAGTCCGTGAACACGTCCCACCATGGTTTCAGGATGCGGTATGCTGGCTGTGTATCCACAAAGTAACGCAATTCAGTGATGGGGATCATGGCTCATCTGTAATGGATAAAAACAGAAAAACAAAATTTAAGGACAGATTGTTTAAATCTGAATCGTGAAACACTGATGTGTGAAAAATATTTTTTTATTTGAAGACAATTAGGGGTTAGGTATAAAAAATACTTATTGTAGGTTTTAGCATTTAAAAAGTTGTATGCCCCGTTTTGGGTGAATACTCGATTCTGATTGACTTCAGTGTGTCCATTAAAGAGTGATAACAGATAAATATAAAATAAGTTCCAGTGACATATCCTGAATGATCAATACTATTGTCCTGGCCTAATAGCCACTTGGTAATGAAAACAACAGAAATCTGAAAAATAAGGGTACAGATATAATTTCACAGTTTATCACAAACTACAAACTGAAAATATGAATTCTCTAATGACAGACACAATTACACAGCAAACAGATTTTTATTTATTTAAAAAAAAAAAAAAAATTATATGATAATTTTACTGCCAAAATATTGTGTAAATTGTGTAAATTTTTCAGAAGATCTAAGCATTTCAGCGACACTTCAATCTATTTGATAGACATTTATGATTTTGAGATAAACCATGGCTAAATAAAGACTAATATACTCATTAATTAATTCATAAAAAAAGGAAAACGATGATCATCCCTGTTATTTTTATTAACTATTTCTACAAACTGGTTGTTTTGTTTTTTCATCATTACTAAAATGAAAAAAAAAAGCTTTACATTTTTCTAAGCAGGTTATCTAAATGCTAAAACAGCACTTCTGCATAGACAGACCTGAATAATTAATCACCTCCACCACCATTGTTGCAGAAAGAAAAACCTTTAAAGATTAAGTAGCATGTCTCTGTTTTATTTAATAATTCTTTCCCCAAAAAAGAACAAACAAATATAATTGTTATTCTTTAAAAATGTTATTAGTAAAAATGCTTAAATTTAATAACTTTGTACAAGATTTACAGGTGAGTGTAAATGGTATTAACACAATAAAATGTGTTCTTAGATGGCGTGAAGCTTTAAGGTAAGAAAAAAGATGAGCACAATTTAAAAACAGACAAAATACCTTTGACAGTAAATCATGAGATCCGTCTGCCTAAGTTAACCCATTTTATTTTTAGTTTATATGACATTCAATGGATATGATCATATTTAGAATTAAAGACAAAGCTTCTGTATTAACAACATCAACTCATATTCTTTAGAATATGTGGGTCACTACTTACTCTTCTGGTATTTTCATTTTT
Source organism: Adrianichthys oophorus (assembly GCA_036245035.1). Classification (NCBI taxonomy): domain Eukaryota; kingdom Metazoa; phylum Chordata; class Actinopteri; order Beloniformes; family Adrianichthyidae; genus Adrianichthys; species Adrianichthys oophorus. Next base: position 23,817,899 of record BSAI01000189.1, on the reverse strand, counting down.
TATGAGACTTGTCTCACTCATTAGAAAATTTCAAATTCAAATGTATGCTGATGATGCGGTTATCTTTGCTAGTTCAAAAAACATTTAAGAGACAGGCTCTTATCTCATTATATCAAGAGGCTGAATACATCTTGTCTTCTTTTATATTTAACTGAAACTCCGAAGTTTACAAGACATCCTTTAGACATCTACAAACACAGGTGTATTTTTGAGAAAATTAAAATGGTCATGGAAAGAAAGTCCTTCAGAGTGATGTGGACCCCATTTTAGGTTCAAAGAGCCACATTAGGAGAATATATAATTCATTAAAATGTTTGTGAATTATTAAAATTCAACTGAAAATGTTTAAGCAAATACAAACATTAACATGAGAGCTTGAAATTTTCCACTCAATTGATGCTGTATTTCATTTTGGTTCTGGACAAGTGTACACTAGAGCTGTCAACGATAACGAACGTGATTCATTAAAAAAAATAACACGTTAACATATATATTAATGCAAATTAATCACACTTGTGTGTATATATATATAAAATACCCAAAATAAGAAATAATAATAATACATTCAATTTTTAGGTGCTTAAATATACAGACTTATAATGAAAGGCAGATTTTAACGTGAATCAGACAATTATTTTAAATTAAATGAATAAATCCAGATGAATATGTAAGATTACAACATGAGAAAAAGTTTGTCATTTTGCCTTCAACAGCTTGTTGAATCGGATCATTGTGATCCTAGTTGTCGTGTATGGTGTGCTGACAACCAAAACCATTGCGTGTACATTTTGTTACAGCTTCTGTTTGAGTGACAGACCTCGGCCAGTGCAGAAAAATAAGGTGCATTAGCAGGTAGATCCATGGTTGGAAATCTGACACTGAACGCTCATGCCTTTCTGAAGATGAGAAGGAAGAAAAACTCCACATCTGGCGCTTATAATCTTCTTTTTTTTTTTACCTTAATCTTTGAAACAAGCATATGAAATTGGCAGGATCAACCAGATATCCCCAGGAGCTAGAGTGCTGAGTCAGGCTTTCCAGTGGGTGGCGAGTACTGACTAAACATACTCTATATACAGTACAATGTGGCAGGCCTGGACGGGCTGCGACGGGCCCCTGGTCTGTGGACAGGACTTGAGAAGAGCATGCTTCAGGACAACATTGCTGCCTGAGTGAGCTCAGATCCCTCAGTCGGGAACCGCGGAGCCGGCAGCATATCAATCAAGTGACATACTTCTTGGTGAGGATGATTGTTTGTTTACTAATTTTTTTTCCAAATAAATACTTTTTTTTGTTAATTTTTGAAGGCTTGTAATCAATCGACATACGGAGCACCCCTCATTGAGATTAAAAAATCTTAAAAGGCTTTTGAGAGAAAGCTATTATTTAATGTTTGCAAATTTTCAAAAAAGTATAATTAACTGGGTTGAGAATAAAAAAAAAAATGTTTCAACTTGGGTGTTTAATGTGTAAAGTTTTACATGCACTTGCTCCTTCTTTCATGTCTGACTGAAAAAAAAAAAAGAATTAGACCATCCCAGAGGAGACTGTGAGTTACAACACTGTAAACCTAGAAAGATCTGGAAGAGTCTGCCAGCATCCATAAGGGGTATCCCAAATTACAGCCATTAAAACTCATCTTTTTCAGTGGCTCAAAACAAACCAGTCCAGCAATCACTGACTGTTAATCTTTATAACATTTTGGGAATTTACTCTTTTGTATTGTGTTCCTATTGAGATGTATTGTTCCCATGTTTAATGATGTTTTACCTGCCATGGGACTGCAGATACAAACTAGAAGTGTTGGTATATTTCTGCATCATTGTAGCCACATTATACATCAATTAATATGAACTGGCCCTTTCAAATACATATAAACACAAATAAATGAACTAAATAAAATCAATGCTTTTATCCTCCACTGTTTCACTGGCTACTTATTTTAACATTGTTGATGCTAAAATCATTAAATATTTTAAAAGTCTTTAAAACATTAGATTTATTATTTAAAATAAAATCTAAAGAAAGACAATTAACTTAAAATTAATTTAGAAAAATAACTGAGGATAAGACACTATTAAAATAAAAAAATTGATATGGAGAAATGTCTCTACTCACAAATCCAAGCTGAACAATGCCACTCATCCTTTCGCTCAGATGTTACGTGAGTCAAATGAAGCACTTCAGATCAAGCTCTTGCTTTGTGCGACTGAACCCCACCCAAACCACAAACTAGAGAAGCCACTCTTCTAAAGATGATGTTCCGTTTTGGCTGGTTTCATCCAAACAACACAAGCGCAGAAGGAGCCACCTTGCTCCCCTGCTCTCTATTCTTAGCTATTTCCGTTAATAATACTCAGAGTATTGTCTGTGGGGGCCTTGAAAAACACCTCCCTCGACCTTCAGGAGGAGATCCTGTTTACCTTATAGATGCTTCTGTCGCCAACCAGTGTCTCTCTGGAATAGTCTGTCATCACCTTTTGCCCTCCCACCTCCCCAAAAGCACACACCCAATAAGGGATTTGGGTTTGGCATTCAGTACAGCAGGCACTTTGTTACGAAACTGTGAAGTAAATTGTCCACAGCCAAACAAGAAGATTGTGAACTGTTTTCAGACAAACCTAGCAACATTTCCAGCGTTGAGGTTGGATTATTAAGGTGATGTAGCAGCACCAGTTCCAGGAGGTATACAATACTGGTCAGTGTGGAGGTGTTATCTTCGCCTCAGCTCCTGGTGATGGCCCCACCTGACCTTCCACTGTTTGTGCATCCAGTGCACTTCATGAACGATAGCTGTTATCATGGTTGAGCAGGAGTCCTGAAATTACATTTAACACATGAACATGACATTCTTCCAGCTGTGTTTTCCCCACTAAATATTAAATAAACATGCTAAGGGAAAGTGAACGTGAAAAATTATTCAGTGAAAAGGGTCTTTTTGAGCTGTGACAAAACTTGGTACGACCGCTTGTCTAATGACTTGATTTAAATCGTTATAATGAGGTTTTGGTTATAGGAGCTTGTATACACCTGGCACATTAAATCAGAACCGCCTCTGTAACTGACACCCAAAAACAGGCAAATTCGAAAGGTGAAAAATAGCAGGAAAAAAGTCTTAAAATGAAGCTGGAATTGGCGGAGAAAACACCAAACCTTATTCTAAACACAAAGCAAATAAAAAAAAAAAGTTAAAATCATGTAAAAGCATCTTAGCAAACTAGGCTATCCTCTCATCAGAGATTAAGCTAACTCAGCTGCAAAGATCGCCGGTTGTTCTCTTTCATCGGAAGTTTACATCCAAAACTTGGTCTTACATTTTGTCCGAAGCTACGTTCAATGAGGTGTGGGAATTTGTAAGGTATTCAACTTACAATATACGATGTGCCGAAAAACTCCAATAAATCTTTGGGTGCTAATATTTGCAAACAAATTGAGTTTACTGTAGCTAGCCGCTTAGCTAGCGAGCTAATGTTTGTGAAGTTCTTTCGACACAAAGCTGGGACATTTGCGACCCCCGACCGATAGGTGGCGCTGTGATGTAAACAGACGTAGAAGAAGAAAGCGGCTTCCTCTGCTGTGGGGGATGGAGACGGCCGTGTTTTGGCTTTAAAAATCATAAGTATTTATTAATTTTACTGGAAGAAATTAAAAGGATTTTAAAGCCAGACATGTTTCTGCGGATTGGGCGCTCGTCTCGGGCCATACTGTTTTCTCAGTGTTTAAAAACGAATGGACTGTCTGTTCCAAAAGCAACACGGATCAGAAACGTAAACTTGACAGCTCTGAGAAGGAGAGAACTTTTTTATAACCCCAATGAAGTCTATTTATTTAGGAGTTGCAGCACAAGTCAAGCTAAAATGAACTGTTGGAACTGTAAGAGGCTTCTTGACAACATCCCTGCATTCTTTTGCAACTCGTGCAAAGTAATCCAACCCCCAGAAGAAGGGCCTTCTTATTTTCAGATCATGGATTGGTGAGTGTCTCTTTTGTCCAATAAAACGTCCATTAACCGCTCATGTCTGACTACATTTCACCGTCTGTTGCAGTGACTACACTTTCACGCTGGATACGCAAAAATTGCAGAGAAGATACCTGCAGCTTCAGCGGTTCCTCCACCCAGACAACTACAGCCAGAGATCTGTGGTAGGCAGGAGGTCAGCCTTTTGTTGTTGACCATGAGTCAGACCAGCCTTTCTCTTCTCCTTAGTCTCACTGCAGCTCTGGGAGGCGTTACATTTGGGAGAAGTATGCAGTTTGACTTATGAATTAACTCTGGGCAGACTGCAAACGCAAACTTTTATTTGATGTCAAACAAAAGAGGATATTTTCTGTATCTCTGTGCAGTTTTCCTTATGATTAGATAACAAACCCCTTATGCTACCTCAAAGAAAATGAAAAAATCAAGAAGTGTCACTCTGGGACTTCTGCTTTTTCATTCTTGACTTCTTTATAAGTGGAAGAGGTTTTAGCAACATTGGTGGATTCTGAAAGAAAACATTACTTTGTGAAGAATACAAATGAGGGTTAAACTGTAAACTTTGGCCAAAAGGAGAAATGAAAAAGGTCAAAAACTTTACAGGAAAGAGATGTGATGCAGAATAAAGTCTACGTCAAAATCAAAATGGTATAGTTTATTAAAGTTGGAACTTAAAACCTAAAGTAAGCTAGTAAACTTTAATTATACAGCACCTTTCACAGATATAATCACAAAGCGCTTTACAGAGAAAAACAGAGTAAAACAATAAATAGAACAAGGCACAGAACAATGATTTTAAAGCTCTTAAAAAGCAGTGTCGTCAGCTGTTTCTTAAGAGACCAGACATCGTCCGTCAGGCAAAGTGATAAGGGCAGGGCCTTCCACAGTACTGCTTGGGAAGCGAGGTCAACTCGAGTTCTGTAATGCGGCTAGTGACATACGGTACAAGCAGATGGGAAATATAATCAGGTGCCATTCAGAGCTCTAAAAATTAGAACTAAAATGTTAAAGTCAATTCTAAAATGAATGGGTAACCAATGGAAAAAAGATAAAACAAGTGAAATATGAGCCCTTCTACTGGTTCCTGGTCAGAGCCTTGCAGCAGCATTTTGTACCATTTAAAGGTGATGTATTGTGAACTGAGTAAAGCTGGTAAAAATGAATGTCAAAAGTCTAAATGAGATTAAATAAAAGTATGGACCACAGTCTCCAGGTCAGACTGGTTTGTAGGAGGAGCCTGGAGAGTTTAAGTGATGTTCAGGGGCAAAAATGAGAGATTTTGTTTTCTTTTTATTTAGTTGGAAATAATGAAGTGTTAGCCAGTCTTTAATGCAGTAGAGGCAAAGTAATAATTCGTCTACCTTGTAAAAACTCTGAATAACTAAAAGAGTAGTACAATTGGAGGTCATCACCTTATAAATGGTAAGATACATTTTTAAAAAGTACTTATAATTTGCCAAGAGGGTTAAAATAAAAAAAAAATAGGAGTGGATCTAGTACTGAACTCTGAGGGACACACGCAACAGGGGGCGACTTCAGATAAATTATTATTGTGACAATAGTAAAATGATAAAGACTACTGTGATTATATCTGCTGAGATTTGTAAAAAAAAAAAAAAAGAAAATAAGTAATTTTCTAGACTGTTTACTGAGATATTTTTTCTAAAAAAAACACCTAAGTCTGTTTTTTCTCATTTGAGCTGGCACCTGACTCAAAATTGTATGGCTTCACAGCTCTGATATTGCTCGCCATTTTTGCTGCACCGGTAATATTAGGTTGGGGATGTGAGAGGCTTTAAGCTAGTAGGAGATCGTGTAAACAAAGAGATGATGGGAAGTCAGGGATGGCTTACTCCACGTCAACAGCACTTTTCGCTCAGCACTTTTGGGAATAGGCTCGAGCATCCCTGTGGCACTAAGGTGCAGGGGTTTAGACAATGCATAGGTGGAGCTTTTCAGACTTTGGCCTCACATAAAAATGTTAAGTTAATTGTGTAAACAATTTGCAGGACTCACTTTTGATTTTGTGGTTCATTTTTCAGGTGTATTTTTGTATATTTTTCAGACAGCTCTCAGCGTTTGATGGTACATTGCAATACATTGTGTTAATTATTTAAGTTTGGGATGTCTTCAGTTGAAGCTTTTCTGCTTTTTGTAGCCTAAAAAAAGGAAATGCTGGTGTGGAAAAGTGGTGCTTACAGTATATTTTTTGAACACAAATGGGTGGTAATAAGTTGAGCATTTGAAGGAACAGGGGTGTCAGAGTGTGGCATGTGCATTGCCTCCACGCCATCCATCACAGACCGGGCTTGTGAACGGGATGCCGTTGAATTTGAGTGAGCTGTTTGGACCGAACCCTAATGAGAAGGCAGCGGTGATGACGTCAGCTGTCAATGCTGTCACAAAAAGTTGCCTGTTAAACTATTTTAGGGGGTGACACATGCCAGCAAATCATTTGAATTGTTATGTTTGGAAAACGCAGAAACAAGCTAAGATGTGAGAGAACACCAAACCTTCAGAGGAGAATCAGTAACGAATGGGTTTAATTGAGGGGATTTTACGCCATTATAGCTGATCAAAGCGATAATGAAGGTAAAACTTATTATTTTAGATATTTGAGTTTGTGTGGATGAAAACTTAAACATTTTCAAAAAGAATGTTGCTGGAACACCATGTCAAAGGAGCAATCTACTAGATTTGTAAAAGTAAACAAAACAAATTATAACCTGACTTGATCATCTAGGGTAATCAGAAGAGGAATTCTAAGGGTAGGAGGAACCTAAAGTCCTACGCTGATCATCTTATAATCTATTTTCAAAGCGTTCCCAGTGGTCTTTTCATTATGATTGTTTTGTTTTTAGCCAAAGTCGTTTTCTAGGACAGTTTCTGCAGAGCAGCAGGAGTTCATTAGAAATTCACCTCTGAGCCGTGGGCCGGCTGTTCCCACAGAACTGCCCCTATTTCTCTTTCCTGTTGCTGAGAGCTCTCTGTTTACTCTGTCTCTCTCTAGCTACAGCCCCTCACCTAACATTAGTGGTGCAAAAAAATGGCAAGCAATATCGGAGCTATCCATAGTTTTGAATCCGATTCCAGCTCAGACAAGGAAAACAAAGATGTACACAGGTCTGTTTGTCTGTTCGTGGATGCATCAGAATGGAGCGGAGTTTGTGACGCGCCCAGCGTATAATATTTTCTACGTCACAAATACGATCTTTTTCAAATGGATTTTTTCATCTGCTCCTTATTCACAATAATCTGAATAAAGAAATACTCAGAAATGTAATTTTGAGCTTTTTTTTTTTTTTTACATAAATCTCCCCCATCATCAGAAAATGCCACAAAATCACAATAAAAATACAATTTTCATCACAGTGAGCCTTTAGAAGCCAAATGGTCACAGATTTTCAAAAGCAAGGTCATTTTTTAGGTCATTGTCAGCGTTTCTTAGTCACTTAAAAACTTTGAAGACTAAATATTACAAAGTCAAATTTTTTTGTAAAACTTTTAGGATCAATAGAAAGTTTAAGATTATATTTTTAAGAAAAAGAGCAACTTAAATCTTTTCTAGTTAATAATAATTTAGTCTTAAATAGAAATAATGATAATGATTTTGTTTTTTTTTCTATAAGGTGTGTTGTTTGGAAGCCTGCAGCCGTAAAGTTAGGGAAATAACAAAAAATATACAGGCTGTGCAAAAAAGAACTGCTTCTTCACAATTTCCCATATTTTATATTTGTGCATACAAACATAAAAAATAATGCTCTGCGGAAACATGTTGACATTTTTAGTTGCTTGATAAAATTATGGAATTGGCTTCTTCAAAGATGGTTTGCAATTTTTATTTCTTAATTTCCATTTCACCTTAACCCTGGCATCGCTTCGTTATTAAATGTGCATTTCTAAACCAGAAATTGGAAATCTCTTCCGCTAGAATTTAGTGTGGAAATGAACGTTTGATGTGAGAGAAACAACAAATGCAGTGCAGCAGTTTATGGTAGTATGTGCGTGTTTTGCGGGGTATTTCACAGCATTTTCTTGGGTTTTGCATGACAGTTAAGAGGAGTAAGCACTCCACACAGCTCCAGGTGCAGGGGAAATGTGTTGCTTTGCATGTAATTTATTTTGTCCATGCAGGTAGAAAAGCCGATGTGTTCATGCTGCATGCTGCATGACAGCTAAAGGTGGATTCAGCAGAGAGTATGGGGAGTTTAGCCCATAGTCCTCATTTAAGACCTGTCCAATATTATTCTGTTGCTGTTTTATCACCACCTCTGGATATGTATTCTTTATGAATTTGGCATTTTCCAGCCGTAGGAATCTTCATCATGATGTGGAAATCTCATAAGGTTAGAAGGCAGCCACCTCCTGCACCGGTTCTTATTGCAGAAATATCTTCGCGGGGCGAACCCAGGGGCCAGAGTGTGAAGCTATTGATTTTCACCAGAGCTGACAGACCTGATAGCTGCAAAATGTACTCACATCTGCCAACCATTGCCGAGATATTTCACGACTTGTCTGGTTTCCACACATCTGTCATTTCAAACTCGCACTCACATCCCTTGAAGGGTCCCAAACTGCTCCTCTACAAAAGAGCTGCTGCGTGTCAGACACCTAATTGTCAGCATCAGCGCGGGTTTGGTGCTCGACAGCGGCACAGATTGGAAGGTGCAAAACGCCTAAAAAGTTATTCCCTTTTGTCAAAGGTTGATGGCACAGTTTTCCGTTGAAATGTATGAAAGTTTTACTAATGAATGCATCACAGGGATTGTCTTTCTTATTAACCTTATGAGGTCTTTGTTAGCGTTTCACTCAACGGGCTTTGTCTTCTGCAGAAAGAGCAGGAGTATTCAGAAAGCCAGTCGGCGCTCGTGAACAAAGCATACAAGACTCTGCTTAAGCCGTTGAGTCGCGGCCTGTATATGGTGAGCTGAAAATCCCTTACTTATGGTGTGATAAATCGTTTATTGTCATCACTGCGGGCTCCGACTGTCCTCCACCTCCTGACAGGCGAGCAGTGGAGTCTGATGGAGTCTTATCGTGTGTTTCAGCTGGAGCTTGAGGGGATGCATCTGGAGGAAGGTACAGACTCAGGAGCAGATTCAACATTTCTGATGCAGCTGATGGAGATCAATGAAGCCTTGGATGAAGTGCAAACTCAAGAAGAGGCTGAGAAGATCGGCCAGGACACGAGAGGTAAACAACCGCAGGGATTTTTTTATTTATTACATTTTATGAAGGCATCAAAAAGTAGCATCAACACATCATAAAATCCTAACCATGCGTGTATTTGACAGCTTTAAAAAATGCCCACAAAATATATAAGAAAACAAAAGGAAAGGATTTCTTGTTTTGTTTTTGTTTAGCTTCAAGCTGTTGAAGGTTTGGTGGAAATTCTTTTGGCTGCTGAAGTAACATCAGAATGTACAGACTACAAGAGTCATGAAAAGCAAGATTCAGTTCTCTCTCATGGAGATACTAATGCTTTACAAAAATCAAACCAACAGGCTGATAGAAGAGATGTCCGTTGGTTTAAACATTAAAAAAAAATCTTTGTTTTGTTTTCTTATCCTGGCTCTCCTTTTATAAAAGCTGAAACTTTTTAAAAATAATAAGTAATTGGAGTCTGACCCCTTCATCCAGTAAACACTGGGTGCTTTATTACACCAGCAGGTCAATTCCTGTTTACTTCAAAAAATCTGTAAAAAATATGTTTCCTCGAGATTTTTTATTGATAAAAGCTTGTTGGAAGTCAAAAGTAATTGTAGGCAGTTTAATACAAAAGCAGTTATTCCTTATTTACTTTAATGTGAAATAATTCAATTTCCTAGTAAAATCAGTTTCAAGATTGTTTTCTATGTTGATTTTCTGTTTATAAAAGCTAAAAGGTGTTTAAAATGAAAAATAATTGGAGCTGAAGCAGTTCACACAGTTACCACTAGGGGTTTATTACACAAGTAGGTCAATCCCTATTTACTACAAAGTGAAAGGATTTAATTTTTCAAAAAGATAAAAAAAAAATGAAAGTTTTAAATCAATTTGTCATCTAGATTTTCTATTTGTAAAAGCTGTTAAAGCTTTTCCTGTTAACATGAGTCAAACTGCTGCTTTCCTTTTCCATCCCTGCAGCGAAACTTGCAGACTTGACAGAGCAGATAGATGCTGCCCTTCACAAAGGTACTTTATCCACACGTCTCTCTGAAACAATGTAAATTCTGCCCACTCCTTTGTTTTGTTTATTCTGCAATCCATACTGAAGCGTACCTTCACTGAAGTGAGCCATTGATTGAACTTTATGTTGCGCCCTTTTTCTTTTTCTCAAGGAGAGCTTCATGCTGCCAAAGCACTTCTTGTCCAAATGAAATACTACGCAAACATTGAAGAGAAGGTGAAGGAAAAACTCTCTGAATTCATGTAAGGACTCTGCTTTTAATGTAACTTCTTGCAATATTTATAGTCCCTTTGAAAACCGTTTGTATCGAATTGTCCAAATGATGTCATTTTATGGCCCAGATGCAAAACAAGATGTATTTGAATGCATGGTATGTCATATATATTCTTTTTAGTTTTTCTCTAAACAAACTGTACAAATAAATGCATGTTACAATAAAAAATAAATGTTTTTTTTTTTTTTAAAACCTATGTGTACCTAAATAAAGCTTTTCTATGACAGGCTCTCAGATGCTCAGGAATCAGGTTAGTTTCGTGGGACAGTCAGAGCTCCTTCTCAGTTCATCAGGTTACCTTTAGGTGGAGACATAGCACCTTGACTGTCTTCCTGCAGGAAAGCTCTGCATGTTGCACAAACAGGATATGGACCGGATCAGAGGGAGGCCCTTAATTGAGGCGGACATGATGCTGCATTATTAATTCTAGCTTCATATGTAGCTTTAATGCTATGATAATCAGGAGAACCCCACTGAATGAAGATTAATCAATGAGCTGAACATCTGTGATCTCTAACTTGAACTCATGAATGGATGTATGGCTGGCCCAATGGAGTCACGCCTTCAGCACAGTGATGGATGCATTTTAATGTGAGTTGATCCACTTTTCTTATCCCCCATCTTTTAATTCCAGCATGTTTTTTTCTTAAAAGTCAGAACATTGTCACGGTCTCTTTTCACTGGGAGGTCAAAGCCCAAGTTGTAAAAAATATATTAAAAACATAAAAAAAGTGGGAAGATTCACTGTGTGTGATAACGGAAGCTCAATCATATTAAAAATCTTATTAAAGTAGGAGACATATCTTATGTTTTAGTCACAACTGTCCTTATGGGTGGATACGGGCTTTCTGCAGGCGAAAAATGGGCAATCCTGCACAGGTCAAGCAGGTGGCCTACAGAAAATATCAAGATCATAGACCACTTAGTGAACCCCTAATGAGAAAATGTTCATGCACATGTCTTTTTCCAAGCAACCACATCTAATGAAAAGTCTATGTAAACGCATATATATGGGCTTCTGCGTTGCTGCACCCCGGTCTTTTGCTCAAGAAAAGATTGAGCTCAACAAAATGAAGAAATAACAAGTTAAAAGATACGCAATATTTAATAAAGTTTCACATTGAACAATGTAGGTTATACAGAGAATTAGTTTACCACCAGTGCACTGGACCAAACCAATGCTTTGATTCTTATTAGTTTATCAGAAGTGTAATGTGAGCTGCAGTGGTGCGTCTGCAGCTGGATGCAGAAAAGCATTAGGGAGGGGTCAGAAGGTCAAACTTTGTTCACTAAAAGTTACACATTTATCCAAACATTACATTATTTCGGTCTATTTTACAGATTATCAGATTATCTAGTGATTTGGTGTTCATTTTAATTCACATTTGGTGCCAATTGTTTGAAAGTGACCTTGAAGGAGAAGCTAATCATTCCAGTTTGTACCTGGCCAGAATTATAAGACATTTCAAGTCTTTCATATATCGGAATAGAGGTGTAAAAGACAAAGCTTGGACCAAGATTCACCAGATTTTCACCGCTTCAACACTTCGCACTTTGCAACTGAGTGCATGCGCTAGGATCAGGTAACGACTGTCCTGTGTGAACATTGTGTGCTAAAAGTGTGCTTCAGAACCCACGTTCAGCGTGTTATTGAATGCACATCACATGCCCAGTGTGTACATAGCATGAAGTAGTTTGTGTGGTCATCCTAGGGGCCTCCTGCAGTTACCTACCTGTCACCTGCACACCCTGTGTGTGAGAAGTGTTTTCACAATTGGTAAAGAGCCAGTACGCGCACCGTATGAACAGGTAGAGTGTGTCGTAAGGAAAATGTATGACTCCCCACCCCGTATGGGTGCATGAGACTTAGGCTTTAGCCAGGACATCACTGTACTCATTAGTATTTGGCGATAAACTCTTACTCCAAGCACAACAGGCCACCAGAACATTCCACTCTAACATATCATGACTGGATGTTTATTAAGTCGAGAACAACAATGTCATGTGTCTGATGCAGTTTGTGGCATTTTACACTTTGGAAAAGCAGTTCTTTTAATACACTCTGATGGGCTGTGAATTAAATGTGGCTTCTCCGAGCACAAGGAGACTTAACAGACCTATTTATTATTCATGTCGTAATCGGAAGGCATCTACGGTGACTTTAGATTAATGAGAAAATGTGATTAACCAACACTTGGGCCGCTGCTGTCTCTCCTCTTAGAAATTGAGTCTGAAAGAGACAGAATGAAGAAAAACTCACTACAGACGAGCTGGGAAATTGACTTGGAAATTGTGTTTGGCACTAGAGCAAAGTCTGCGTGGCATCCACTCAGCTGCTGGATTGTTGAAGTCAACATCAGGCAAATAACACAAACTGCAGCTGCCGCTGGGATGTTTGAGGCTAATGGATACAAGGGAGATTGATAATTATATATTTAGCCTTTCCTACTACATCAGTTGTTTGACTCTAGAATATTTTTTTGACATCAAAGAAAACCTGGTCCCACAAATACTGGATTTTCAACGTTTTGTTTAATGGTGCAGAATGTCCAGTTGAAGAAGAGATCAACTCTATACCTAATTCCTCCAACCCAGTTGGAGAAAGGTATAGAGTTGACGTCAGCCATGGTGGAACTCTCCAGGTCTTGGCTTCACAAGCCACCCCCTTTAGGTTCCCAGGTAATCAGAGATTTATCAAACACTCGTGAATGCACGCTGGCAGGTTTGACTTGCACGAGGGTTCACTTCTCGGAGCTCAACTCTCTCAGCTCAACTTTGTTTGGATTAAACAAGGGAATCCTAGTCTGCTTTAGAGCAAAGTGAAATGCAAGTAGTATCCCTAAATATCAGATCATTACCTCCTGCAGGGAAAAGGGGTCCTGCCCCATGTGTAAAAATAACCAGCTGGACCAGCTTTTTCCATTGCTGTCAGTCTTGATCCAGCAACTCTGCATCCTCCACAGCAAATCTGTGTTGTTTGAGAGCTGCCTTCATTATATCCATTCATTGGGGATGAGGTTTACCTTGTGGTTGTCTCCAGTTTGGGTCAAACTGGAGGATTGCTCTTGTAGGGTGGTCAAGTGGTAGGCAAAGGACATGGCCAAGCCAGTCCGTGTGGTCAGTCAGGCGGGTTGCTCAGGGCTTGCATGTGCAGGTTCTTAGCACTTTGTTGGAGGGGCCATTTGGTGTTCTCAATGGTTCTGAGAGCTCTGCTTTCCTAGCCATCAATTCTTCCCGTCAAGGTCTTGTTTGGAGTCCATCTCTAAACAAGACCGGGAATCCGGACCATCACTGACATAAGTGAATTTGATCTTTGTCCAAGTTTCTCTGCTTCTTTATTGTAATTATCCAGAGAATCTCTTAGCTGACATTTTGATGTATTGAACAGGATGGTGTCATCAGCATATAGTGGTCAGCCAGGTGGTGATTGCCAAGAGACACTTCAGGGACTTCCTGGAGTCTTTTGCTAGTTATAGAACAGAAACAGAAGACAGAGACAGATAATGGGGACATTTAAAGGAGAATCAAAGAATAGTGATTGAGTAATTGCACCTGCAATAAGACCACAGAAAAGAGAAAAGTAATTAATGATGGTGAGCTTGAGAGTGCAGGAAGGTAGAATTGAAAGCCGCGGAGAACTAACAATCTGTAGATGTAAATGAAGAGACTGATCTAATGAAAATGACATCCAAGCTTCATTTGTCTTTGTTAAGTAGAAGTCATTTAACCAATTTGACATCCTGAATGTGCAGGTCTGATCCGTCTGCTGTAAAATACCTGATAGGTGGATGTTGGTGAGGAAGACAGTTGCCTAAAATCCTTTCTGCATGCTACAGTAGAAGCACAAGACATGGCATCATTGTCTAGTGTTTGTAATTGAAAATACCCCAACATTAGTTTAAAATTAGGAATATTGTGTAACTCTCAGTAAATTTGACTTTTCTTTCTTTTACATCAGCAGTGAATCCATCGTTACATCCATTAAAGGGTATTTCCTACCACTGTCATGTCTAATGTCCACTGAATGGAGAATCAGTTCTAACAAGGAGTTTTTATTTTTATTTTACTTTTTTTGGCTGCAAGACTTGTTTTCCAGATGTTAAATAACTATCTGGATCAGATTTATCCTGTCAGTCAGAGGCTGCAAGGCCAGGGGTGTTGGAAAGACCATGAGCTGTCCAGCTCTGAATTAATCATTCAGTAAGTAAGATTTTACACCAATTGTGGAAAAAATGTGATGGCCACTCTTAAAAAAACGACGTATGCACAGAATGTTTAACATTCCTAAAAAGACTGCTAAAAAACTGCTGAAAATACCTGCACATGGACAGCAGAGCTTCTACTAGATCAAATACTCTTAAAAAAAAGAAAATTGCAGATGACACATCTGACACAGGTCACTGTAGCCCCAAACCCATTAAGGTTAAGTGGTATCATCATAGTTGTTCCTATTTGCTGTAGCCCAATGAGAGAAACTGAAGCGCCTGCTTTCACAAACCCAGCAGCTGTTTTGTCACCAGGTTTGTCATTTAACATAAATATGCATCTAAATGTCATTCGTATTTTACATGGTATTTGTGCCACAATAAACTTTAAACTATTTTTTGTCAATCAATTAAAAATGCAATCAGATTAATCACACTTTTGGGTTGGGATTATCCACAATGCCTTACTAGGTAAATGTTATATGACCATATGCAGCCTTTGAAGAAAACAGGCTAGAGAAACTGATTCCTTCAGTTTTATTGTTGGAAATGTTTACATTTACAACATGTTACCTCAGATATCCCAGAAATGCAACCTATGTGCTCAAAAACACATCAACAGTAAGATAAACAGAACTCTAAAGAACTGTAAAGACTTTAATGCCTGCAGTATTCCTCCAGGAAAATAAAAATGCTGAGCCAAACTTTTAAATGTTCTTTAAATGAACTTATACCATGGTCTGGGTGAATACTGGATTTTGATTGGCTGCTGGGTGTGGATACACACCTAAAAAAGGAGTTCCGGTCACATAGCCCAAATGTTCTATAACACTGCGCAGGCTTCTTTAAAACAAACTTCTGCTTCCTCTTCCGGACAAAAACAAGCGGTAAGAGGTGAACTTTCTCTCTGAACTCATGCTTCATTTAACCATCATGACGATCAGCACATACATCGCTTTCCTTTGCTGTTGCAGTCGAGGTCAGTGCCAGCTCAGCAACGCATTGACTTGTTACCCTGACAACGGGCCACACTACCAATCAAACAGTCTGCCTTTTGTGAAAAAAGCTATCTAAACCTAAAAGAGAATAAGAATAAAGGACTAAAAATCGATTGAACGTTTATTTATTTTGTAAGCGACCATAGAATAAATGGGATAATGCCCAATGAAGTGTGTATTTGCAGAAATTAACGCACGCTGCAAAAGCCTGAACCATCCGATGCAAAGTGGAAGATGGTTGCTTCAGGAAGTGTGATTAATTTGCGTTAGTAAATCTTCACGCGTTTTAAATTTATTTTTATTAATCATGTGCGTTAACGTTGACAGCCCTACTTTAAATCAATGACTTCATGTTCAGTTGGTCAGATTTGCATACATGCACTGCTACACGGTTTTATCAGAGTTGTGACCATACAGGATTCTTTCCATGCAGTGGCTGAAAAGCAAACTGCCTTTTGTTTTTGTTTTCATTTGGATTTATTTTCATATCGAAGTGCAGTTCAAAGTGCTTTACAAAATAAAGCATGGCTCAAAAGACAGTAAAAATGAAAGACTCATGAGGTGATCTCCATGCATGATCCAGTTTCTAGGTATCACCTTGAGAAAAAGACATTCCTGAATGTTGTGATATTCTGCAGATAAGGAAAGCAGCTCTGGAGACCTGTTTGATGTGTGAATTAAAAATAGATCCTTGTCAAGTATGACTGCAAGGTTCCTCAAAGCGGCACTAAAGGCACCGTTAATGCCAGGCCAGTAATTCAATTCCTGGATCGTCAATGTGTGAACAGTCAGATTGGGTTTATTCTATGATGACAGTAAACACTGTGGATAATCTTTGCCTTCATGTTTGAGATACACATGTTGCTTTAGTGTGTCGGTGTCATGACGGTTCAATTCAATTTGACATTATTATTATTATTGTCCAAAGAAGTCAATTATTTGCATTAATCCCATATTTATTAACCAAGAGCATATTTGTTTGCATGTTTTTGTTTTCCAAACCTGCTGAACCTCTTATGTGTTGCTGGAGCCTATCTTTACTACTGTTTAGTGAAGGCGAATACACCCTGTACATTCCGTGGAAAGACTGCACACACAAGTCAGTTAGTTACCAATCAATCCTCCAGTTATGTTAGTTTTTGAGGAATACCACTGATGCTTTTGGGAAATTTGACCTGGGGCACATTTAGTAATACAAAAGAGTAAAAAAAGAATAAAAAATCCCCCAAAAATTGTTTATATCTCTTCATTAACTTCTTTACTGATTATTTCAAACAACATTTAGTTCAGTGATGTCCTTTACTGCTCACAGATCTTAGTCTAATGTACATGCACGCATTCACCCACAAGTGTGAGAGGTGTCTCATAATAATGTATGTTAGTCATACAAAATAAGCCAAGCAGGACAAGTTTCAAAGGGGACACATATTTTTAAGATCTTTTCATTTTCTTTTCAAAAGAGTTTGACCCAGAACATAACAAGAGGGTGACCCTATAGGGAGGAAGTCTGAGAAAATCAAACCCACGCATGCACAAGGAGAACATGCAAACTCCAGAGAAAGAATCCAGCAGGGATTTGAACTAGAGCTTTCTCATTCTGACACAAGAGTGCTAACCACTACGCCGCCATGCAGCCCATATTATTTTATAGATTTTAAATTTTAAAATGGGTCAATTTGAGCCAGAAAAACAGGTGGGCTTAACCTATGGAGCATGTGCTTTTGGACTGACTGTGGGAGAAATCCGAAGGAAACCTACACATGCACAAAGAGGACATGCAAACTCCAGACAGAAAGGATCCAGCTGGGATTTGAACCAGGGCCTAACCACTACACCACTGTAGCGCCTATCACAACTCATCGGTAGATATAGAAGTAAAAAAAACAAAACAAAGTGACACATTTTCTGGTCTGAATTATTATGTAATAATGAGAATTAACCTGCTAATTTAGTATTAAATTCACAGAAATAGTCATTCCTTTATGCACTTTTTCATGCTTTCTCTGTCCCATTTATTGCCAATGAGGGTCGAAAGGGTGTCAGGACACCCTCGGCAGGAGATCGATGATAGACTTTGTAGTTGTTTCAAGTGACCTTCGGTTGTGTGTCTTGGACACTCAGGTAAAGAGAGGGGCGGAGCTGTCCACTGATTACTACCTGGTGGCGAGTTGGATTCGCTGGCGAGGAAGGAGGCCGTCAAGACTTGGCAGACCCAAAACGTACTGCAAGGGTCTGCTGGGAACGTTCAGTCAGGGAAGTCTTTAACTCCCACATTTGGGAGAGCTTCAAACAGGTACCGAGGGAGGCTGGTAACATTGAGTGAGTGGACCATTCTCTCCACCTCCATTTTCTCTGCTGCCGTTTGGAAGGTTGGATACATCCGCTTAACGCTGTAACCTGGAGAGCAAGTTAACCAGTTCTTCATCTTCCGATAATATGATGAATGGTGTGTATTCTACCTGCAGTAATGATCAATTCTCAATGACCTTCACATAAATATCATTTTAGGTTAATATGTCCTGGTGACCCATGTCCCAATCATAATGTTCTCATAATCACATTAAGAGCGGAAAGTTGGTGGAAACAGTTGCACTAAGCTGAACAAAGGCCTAATGGAAAAATGTCTCATTATATAATCTTTGGCTTATACTGATAGAGGACAAACACCACATGAGTCCGCATAGCTTACGTCTGACTCAGCTACTGAGCTTTAATCCCACAGCCGTCTAAACCTGCTGTGTGTACTCACCTCTCTTTAGGACAGGGATGGGCAACTCCAGGCCTCGAGGGCCGCATTCCTGCATGTTTTTCAACATACCCTGCTCTGGCATGTTCTAATTGGCTGGAAACACCTGAACCAGGTAACCAGTCATGAGTAGGGCTTGGACATCTGGAAATCCTGCAGACACTGTGGTCCTCGAGGCCTGAAGTTGTCTATCCCTGCATTAGGATGTAAAGCCTTTAGAATAAACCCCTGTCATGCTTATTTCTACCTTTAATCTGCACCACATTTTAGTTTGCTTTACCTTACCAAGCCTGTGAAGTTCAAAAGGTTTTGCTAAGCTTGAAAAGTGGTTCTTGACAAATGCTATTTCTGTTTTTGTTTTAAGCCTTTTATTATTTTTAGGTCAGTCTTCTATGTAAATCTGCACAGATTCTGTCACAATGCTGAGTTTTAGACACAGCTTCCACGACAACATTGCCAGCACGTTCCACATTTCTGGGGGTTTCATCATACCATAGACATACTCTGAAAAAGAGGTGGCAGCTCAATACCAGTGCTGCTGTTTTGCCCCATTAAAAAAAACAAAAAACAAAAAAAACAGATAAGCACTCAACTATTTCCTCAACTGCCAACGTTCTTCTATCTGTTCATTAAAACTTTGGATGTGACACCTCAAGCTCTCCAGATTGACATGCTTTTTCTCTCTGAATGTAATTATAAGTCAAATCGAAGCGTGCTTTGACAATACCTGGCTTTGTTCAAGGCTACATGTTTGTGAGGTGAATTCCCAGATGTATGTGTGTCTTGCTGCGGCAGACTTTGAGCTTTTGATAAAGGCTCTGCTGAGAGGTTTCTGTGGGAATCTCTGCTCTACTCAGCAATATGAGGCGAAGGCCTGTGAATTTAGACACATCTTTGTGTAGTTGTGTGCGTAGAAGTCTGTGCGTATCAAATCCTTTGACTTCTATGAATGGGTAATCACTCTGCACAAAAGCAACTGTCAAATAATCCCCTTACTGATTCCTTCCTTGTAATAATTTTTTTCTGATTTTGTTTTTATGTGGTGCAGCACCGATCAGAACTGATTTATTCAGAATTTGGCTTTTGCAACCAAAAATGCCATTAAAAGACAGCAGAATGAATCTTTAGACTGAAAGAATTTATTGAAAGTAAACGTCAGACATGTGTACCACATGTCTCCTGCTTTTAATCCCCTGAAAAAAAGCAGAGTCCAGTTGTAATGGCATTATCTGTAAAGCAACAGAATGCAGGAACATCTCTGCCATAAATTTTTTTTTTCGAGGTTGGATATTCTATTGAAACACTGGGAGATCTTGCTTCAAAAGGCTCCTTCGTGGTTCTTGAGTCTGGAAATCCTTTGAAGGTGAACAACTCTGGGTTTGAAACAATGTGTATGTGTGTGGAAACACAGATCAGCCTTGCACTTTTGGCTGAGCAAAGTTCAAACTGCTCATCTCTGGTGAGATACCTCTTTTTTCCTCATCTCCTGTGCTGCAAAGACAACCCCCCATCTCACAGCTTCCACGCTGCCCTGGGTTCAGATCTCATCTGCCTGCTCCTCATCTCATCTGTGCTTAATCAAGCTCAGGATTCCGCTTGGACAGCCTCGATGGTCTAAACCTTATGAAATAACAAAGATTAATGAAGGTACTTCCTGTTTCACAACTTATGTTCTTTTTTTTTCCCTTTTAAAATTAGCATCGGGTCATGTTCCAGAACAGGCATTAATGCAAATGATCAGATTTTCAAATGAATAACACATTTGCGTGTCAGCCAGCTTATTTTAATAACAATTTAAAATAGTGATAATTAGGGATAGATAATGCATAAACATCTCAGGGGCTTTATTTATCTGCAGAAAGCCTCTGAATATTAAAACACTGATCTGGGCTCTTTTAATAAGACTTTAATCACCAGTTTTTCCACATTTGAATTAGCAGTTGCTTTTGGAAGATCAGCACCATGGACAGTGCCAAAGAACAGCCTCTTGAGAGAGAAAAAAAATTCAAGCTATTCAATTCGATTTTATTTAAATAGCCCAATATTACAGCACAGTTGTCTCAATGGGCTTCACACTGGTATTTGAACAGAAGAACATAAAGTCAGTCATAAAACATAAACAATAGCTGGGTTGCTAAACAAAACTAAACAGACTAAGCTAAGTTAAGCTAAGTATTTCAAAATTGTGTTATTTTGTGGAAAAAGAAAAATGATTGTGAAATGTCCAAGTCTCTGTGTTGAACCATGAACTGTTTGGAAATGGAGATGCGCTCTCTTCTGCCATACAGCGCGACACGGATCATCCTACCGACAGAGGGGTAGTCATTTCTAAGTCTCTACCCCTTCCCCTTAAGAAACAAATTCGGACACCAGTACAGCTTCAAATGCCCCTACAATTGGAGGGGGAGGGAGAAGCTGTAGGGGTAGGGGATGAATTTGCGTTCAGCCTAAGATTCCACCCTTTCAACGTCCCTTCCCTGGATGTTCACCAGTGAGCGGGCAGGAGGCTGATGAATATGTCCGTTTTTTGTTGTCAATTTGAGATTAATTGTCCCTCTACTTTTAAAAATAAGATAATATCTTTTTTTTCATCCTTGTTTGTTTGTTTACAGTACATGCACAAATGTGAAACCTTCATGCTAAAATTTAGCGTTGTCTTTTCACAGGACATACACTATATTACCAAAAGTAGTCATTCACCTGCCTTGACTTACGCATGAACTGAAGCACCATCCCATTCCTAACCCATAGAGTTCAATATGATGTCGGTCCACCTTTTGCATCTATTATAGCTTCAACACTTCTGGGTGGGAAGGCTGTCCACAAGGTCCCGTCAGTTCACATTTCCTGCCACTTGATGGCTGAGTTGCTGTTGTTCCCAAACTCTTCCATTTTGTTCTGATAGAGCTGGCAGTTAGTTGACTTCCTATGACATCTTATGACAGTTCCACACTGGAATTCACTGAGCTCCAGAGAGCGGCCCATTTTTTTCACAAATGTTTGTGAAAACTGACTTTATATGCCTGTGCCTGTGCCTATACTAGGCCAAGGGATTAGGAAACCTGATTCTGATCATTTGGATGAGTGAACCAATACTTTTATGTATAATTGTTGGGCTATTTGTGACATAAAGGCAGTTTTAACCATTGACTGTATCTAAGAACTGGACAGAGTGACCTCTCCCCCCGGCGTTCCAAACAGGAAGTACCTGCTGGCTCCAAGAATAAAAAATCCTACTCACTTTTATAGGGAAATGAACAGCTTTTACTCAGTCAGTCATTCTATTGGTCAGAATAACTATTCAGAATAACTGTGCTCTGATACCTTTTTTTTAAAAGACATGTTCTTGATAATTCTCAATTTTTAAATAATTCTTCTATAGTTCATTTTATTCAAGTTATGAACTTGACCAATCAGATGCCTCAATAAAAGTAGGTGGTGCCTGCTGGCCCCCATCTCCAACGTTCTAAACGTTTGACAGATTTTGTGTAGCTCGCTTTCAAGTGATATGGGTGTGGTCTTCCAACAAGCTCACTCCTGACTGGCGAGAGTGGTTGCCATGGAAATGTTAACTCAGACTGATTTGGATCGATTACTGCTAACTGATGATGTCTGGCTCCAAACATGTTGGTGCCCATATTGTGAATAAGCAGCGGCTGAATTGACTTCATTTGGTTGGACCTGGAAGTAAACAATTTTTCATGGACGATGTCACACTCAGTCCAGTTCTCATATAGAGTCAATGGTTTTAACCAATAGGCTTGATTTGAATTGACTGGAGTGGGATTGGACGTAAAGTCTTGAACAGTAATTGAAAATAATTGGACTACAATTCAGCCAAATCTGACAAGATTTTGTTTAGACTTGGTGTTGTCTGGTTAAAGTTATTTAATTAAACTGAATTAAAGAAACTACGGTTGATTTTGATGTAAACATTCAATTTGAAACACGTTTACCACATGCAGCAGGGCGGCAGCATTTTACATTTTTGGAGAGCTTATAAACATAGAGACACTAAAACCATACTTATCTACTTCATCTTTGAATATCTCATTTGAGGAATCTTGAAATGCAGACTTGGGAAAGCTTTTCAGGAAACATGAAATAACTGTAATATATCAGCTAGAAATGTGATGATTACTATGTGAGAATATGGCTCTGTGCATCACTGATTCCTGCAGTTCTGCTGCATGTTTATAAAATGAAGTGCAAACACCTGTTAAAAATGTCACAGAGCTTGGAAATGCATTGGAAAATTCTCTGGAAACTTTTCTCGTTGGCATGAATGCAAATGTTAGACACATATATGAGGACACACTGCAGATTGGCCAGACGGGATTCATTTCAGTTGCAAAGGGACACAAGATTATTGCTTTGTGCTGCAGGTACAAACCCAATTTTGTGCTTTGAAAACACGCTTCTGTCTTCCACTTTTATTAATATGCAGGAATGCAGTAAAATCAGCACTGGAGGCTTTTTCTTTTTTGCTTTGACTTAATGTTATTTTTACAATGTTTGCTTACTTCGTCATATCTGGAAGGGAAATTTGCAAACATCAGCTCGCTTTGATTCTTACCATCGGCCTTTTTAAGCAAACAAAAGAGAGAGTTGTCTACAACTGTGCTGCCTACATCTTCTATGATGATCATCCTTTTTTTTCTCTATGGATCCCACAAAGTCCATCAACAATTTAACCTTTTTCTGCTTCTGCTGTTCCTATGACAACTCCAGCTTCTACTGCAAATTTACAACCTGACGAACACGAGTCAGATAATGGACTTAATTGATCTGGTTTCTCTTTAGGGCCTGGAGGAGGTGTTTAGAAAGACGGGAAAATTATGTTTTTGCTCTTCCCACAAATTTGGAGTAGTTGAATTTAGTATGGATTTAGGCTGCACCGAGGGGAAACTTTGCTTATTGGTTATAAAATTTGACAGAACAGTGACCACATATCAGACTCCTCCAGCTCTGCACTTTTTCGGCCCAAATCAGCCGGGAAATTCTCCGGTGATAGAGGATGCAGCGGTCCAGATTCCAAACAAAACAGGAGCACCCAGTGACGCGTGGCCGGATAATGACACACCGCGCTGAAATTCAACCTTCCGCCAGTCACCATAGTAAAGTGGAATTAATCTTTCACGGGGCTGTCAGTGGCCGTCAACCGGGAGACATTTATCTTTGAACCCATGTCAGTAATTTGGCAATAATGATTTATTTGATTAATTCATTGCCTGAATCTCTGCCAGAAGAGCAAAAGTTCACAGACAGTGACAGATTGATGAAGCGTGAATCCTGTAATTCTGTGGCCCTCAAAACTTTACGAAGATTAGCCTTGTGTACAAAAGCCAATTCAGATGAATTGCATCCTTCTAGAATCGTCCGGTGATGATTTATTGTACGGGAATCATTGCTGGCGCTCAAAACTGCTGTTTAAAAGAGTTTGTCTTTCACCGTGTTGTCAAGGCGTTCTGCAGAAAATGAGACTGACCTTCGACCTTCACACGTTAAAATTGTAAGACATTTTTAAATTGAGCTTGAAGCAGAAATTAGTTTAGACTTTTTAGAAAATCCCTAAACAGGTCATCCACACAGAAATGAGTCAAATGTATGAATATAAACCATAAAATAATCCATAATAACTTAGCCATGCAATTTTAACAGGTTTTAAATATACTTTGATATAACTTACATTTTGTAGTTTTGCAGTTTTCATCTATATATCTATTTAATTCATTTCTATTAGGAAATATCTTGGTGATACGATTGAAAGACTTATTACTGAAACAGAAAAAGTGAATGAAATAAGTCCATAATTTTTGGCGGTTGGCTCTGGCTGCTGGTGCTGCCTCGGCGGGGGTCTTGGTGTGGCGATGGCCGGTAACTCTCCCTCCTATTTTTTTTTTTTCCTGTTGTTTTTGGATTAGGATTTATTGTCCTTTGTGATTTGATTCTGATATTTTTGCTGCTAATTTGCTAATTTTTTTAAAATAATCTGTTTATCTCTCCTCTTTTTGTAAGGTCATTTGATTCTTAGTTTTGATTATTGCAAAGTGTTTTATATATAAAGTTTATACCATCATTTATGTTGTACTTTTTCCTCAAAACTGATGTTGCCGTGTGAATACACTGATCGCTAAAGCTTAAATCTGCCCATCAACTGAACAACCTACATGTTAAATGTTCTTTAAAGCCAAGCTTCAGAACACCACTGATACCAGTTGAATTGCAGCAGCAGAAATCAGTCCTTTAATTATTTCATTTTTAAAGTGACCTGAAGTGGATCCAGAACATCTTTAGTCAAAAATTCAACCAGTGGGACTCAGAGAGGTTCAGGTCAGTCATATTAAGAGTAACTCCACAGTCTAATAGTCTGTTTGTTAAAGTTCAACTCCAGAATTGTTTTCTTTTTTACTCATAATGCATTTGATCAATTAGAGAAACTACTTATTAGTAGTTATCATTTAGCTCAAATTGATAAAATATAAAATAATTTGGGATTAATCCAGTTTCAGATTAGTTTTAGAACTTTTTCTATTAAATGTTCTATCCAGCTGTAAATGGAAAGGCCTTTTTTGATATTGGTGAAGGAAATGAGCTTCAGCTGACTTCTGTTGGCCCATTTCTGGTCAGGGTTTGTGGAACGCTTCATTTTAACAACGATTTCAGTCAAATCATAATTTGTGGTTGCTAATATGATCCATAGTCCATATTGGTTCATTCTGACTGGATCTGATTCACGGATCAAAGTGTTAGCAAAAACTTCCTCCAGTGTGACTCAGAGATCTGCGACTGAACAGTGCAGGTGAAGTTTCAAAGAGTCCAAGTATTTCTTGCAAAATCATCAAGTGTAAATTAAATATGTGTGCAAACAAACAAGTAAACAAGAATGAATGTTAAATTCACATTTCATTTTGATAAAGTTCATCCCCCTGCTGCTTAAATAACATTGTAGGCTTCTAATGGTTGTGTAAAAGTATTTGTATTTAAATGTAATGAATGGATGAATTTAAAGTGGTTTTGAAGTGCCTGCGTCCCTACATTTAATTGGTTCTGTGAATATTTTTTTTTCCCATAAGTCAGGAATATTTTTTTCAAAGTCCTGAAAAATATAAACAACGCTCCTGCACAATGAAAAGCAAAGCTCCCTTTAGAGAGCTTGTCAACATTATTGATGTAATAAATTCGTACTGTTTGCAAACAGTAATATAATTGGTGTCAGAGAGCAACGTTCAGCCTATTTCCAGTCTTTTGGAGGTGGACCGTCAAGTAAAAAGCTGCTCTCTGAAGAATAAAAATCAAGCTGGGTGTATGAATATTGTTGGCAGCTGAATGTGACTGGTGTGTTAAATACAGACCCTTTCCAGTAGGACCTATGTGAGATGCCAGCTGCATTTTCATGGAGTTTCATTTTCATGCCCTCTCATCTGCTTTTTGATGAAAACATGTGAATAATCTCTTCTCATCCATTCGTGTCATCCACCTGTTCTTCAGTTCCTTAAACTCCAGCTTTGTGGCTCCGGTTTTTCCTCCGCCTGACACATTGGTACCTGTTGATGGTGAGGTGTTTTGAAGTCTTGAAGCTGTGTCATGTGTGTGGGTGTTGTTTTTCACTCCAGGTTTTTATTCTGCTTTAGGTTTCTGGCTGTAGCCATGGAAACACAGCCACACTGTGACCCCTCCCTGGGTAATGCCCTATTAAAAAGAAAAAAAAAATCTAATTTAATAAATCAAAATAGCTCTAAATCGATTAGTGTGCTCTGGTAAACCAATTTTTACAGCCCCTTCCTAAACCTCACAGATGCGCTTCATAATAAAATCAGTTGTATAAAACATATTAACATGTTCTTGCTCAGAGAAGCAATTATTATTCAGATCACTAAGAGTTACCTGTTATGATATAGCTCTTCAGACAGCTTTTTAAATTTTTTTTCAATCAACAGATTTCCAGAAATGGTTTTTATTTTCACAGCAGCGTGCCCTGAAAGCTCCATCTTTGGCATGTCTCCTCGGTTCCAGCTGCCTGCTTAAGGAATTAAGGAGATTTGGAAGGCCTGGGCAGATGTAGCAGCTGAGCTGACATTGGGCCGCGCGGCAACAACATACTGCTCAGACAGAGAAAATTCTCTGGATGGGTAACAGGGAGGCTTACGGATGTTGCTTGCTTCATTATGTCCCCGACAAGCTTTCAGGCTCTGGAGCCAAAGTGTATTTTCTGCTCGTGTGCACCATATAGCAAAGAGAGTAAGGTGCAGAGAGGCACAGAGTATGCAAACCTGGGCTACTCTAAAATACACTGAATCAAGTTTGAAACTGAGTGGAAATTTCTTCAATTTGTTTATTCGCTCAAGCAGAAGAGGTCTCAATCCGAAAAAAAAAATGTGGTTGGTGAGCAAAATTGTGGAGGATGAAATCCAGCACTGGTACCCGACCACACACACCAAAAATATATTTATACAGTAACTTAGATTGTTTTTGTTTTGTTTATTTCCTGATTAAGGAAGTTTTATTTTTAAAAACAATCAACTTTAATAAAAAAAAAAAAACAAGCGTCTTTGGGAAGTTTATTTGTGGATAAAAAACCATTGAGGAAATGGAGCAAAAATCTTTGACTTTGAAGAAAAATTATTCTGCTGTTTACAGACAAAACCAGGAGTCTTCCTCCAGGAGTCTTAATATTGATTCATTTCAATGAGGAGACATCTTAAAAGTGTGATTAACAGATTTAATAGTGAAGCAGGATTTTTGTTTGGATAGTCAGTGGTCTTGTGGGGTCTGGATTAGTGACATCATGCACGCTCGGGATGACCTCGGACTAAGTTAAAGCCCCGGTCACACAGCGCTTTACAGCTTAATCATGGCCGGTAAAATGTCTGGAATGCAGATAAACAAACTTCTATGAAATTAAAGGCAGGAATTTGATTGTGATTGGCTGTGAAGAAAGTGAGCTGTTTTACTATTGGCTCAGAAGGAGGACTAATTGATGAGTGATGTGTGAAGAATCAGCAACCCAGCATGCCTGAAGATGAGATCGATTTTCCTTTTTGAAATTGAGCCAAAGCTTCCCTTGTACTAAACCCACTTAGCATAAAATGACAATAATGCTACACAAAAGTTGCAAAACACAATGGATCTATATTTAATATTTGAAACCGGATTAATGATGGTTGATTTATTTTTCCATCATATCTTTAAAGTTGGATACGGCTGAAGTTGGCGTCCGGTTGATAGCATCCATTTGGTCTTTTAATGGAGAACCTATATAACATTTTATTGAGTCCTACACAAAGTCCAAGTTTAAACCAACTGGAAATATTTTACAGAAAATGAAGATTCCTTAAAGTAAAGTTGCTGATTTGTGGAAACTTGTAAAAAGGACATTTGAGAATTTTCCTCAAGCAAAGCTAAGTTATGCAGACTCAGTTCAGAAACTTTAGCAAAGAAAATACTCCTCTGGGTTAAAGAGAAATTCACAAAAGTAATTGTTTTGCCCTGAAAGACAATCTGAGCCTGGATTGAGTTCTCAGAGTTTAAACAGCACCCTGTATGTTGACGATTGAATTTTTACAAATCTGAAGCAAACTTCTGCAAAGCAACAACTTTGTTTCACCGAATCTTCATCATCTATGAAATGTCTACACACATTTTCAAATTGCCTTTTTAAACGTAATTACATGCAATCATGATTTAATAAAAAAAATGGATATTTTGGAAACCTGAAGCTAAAAAAAGTGAATTGCCAACTTGTGCCCTGTTCGGACTGGTCTGAGAAAATATTGCCTTACATTAAACCGGGCTGTAGCTAGAAAAAAGCTGTTCTAAGTGATCCTGTGCAATTTCTCTGATAAATTATAGTTTTTTTCTTTTTTAAATTTTGATATGTCGCTTTACTTTCAGCAGCAGCAGTAGAATTTATCTGAACAGAAACATTCAATATTTATCAGGGTGAGGAGGCCCTGTGTCAAAGAATGCAAGGGAATTAAATTATCCAGTTTATGAAGTCAAAATATTTGCTCTCTGCTTTTACAGCTCTTGTGGTACTGTGAACAGAAAGATGAACGCAATCACCTCCTCACTTAATTTGATACCAGTGCACTTACATTTTGGAAACATGTGGATCGCTACATTTTCATGACACCGTAGGAAGCTCAGTTTTATAGCAGAGTGACATCTGTTCGGTTAAACCCCATAATTGCCTTCAGTTTTGTTCTCTGTAACATAACAGAGTGCAGCAGATGCCCAGAGACCCAACATTTCTAATGACTAGCCTGCAGTTTTTTTTTTTAATTTCCTCCTTTGCTTTTCCAGTCACAACAGATTTGGGGTAAAATCGATCAAACTTGCATTTTAAAAGTTTTTCTCACACATAAATTAATAAACAACAAGAAACAGACAACACTAATGTATGTGCTGTCGCCTAAGACTGAGGATTGACTGCCTATCTTCTATCTTCTAACACTCAATCATGCTGCTTCTCTACTTTTAGGTGTGATTTTTCAAAAAAAGGATCATTAGGAATTTTTATTTCCCAAAAAAGGATCTCTATTCCAAAGGGTAAAGAAACAGGCTGAAAAGGTAATTAAAGGTTTTCGTAAATCTCAGCGGCTCAAAAGATAACAATAGCAAAAACACGTCAAATATGGAAACTTTTATAATAATGAACTTGGACAAGTGGATCCAGGGGCATCCGGTTTTATCATTGTCCAGACACAATCAGAGGTCCTGCGGGCGGGGTTTGACCATCGGGCATGGCACACTTCTAGCAGCAGCGCAGCAATGGGCCACAGCAAAAATTTTGCTGCTTTGGCAAAGAATTTGCATTGTCTCAACCAATCAGGAACTCAGCTTTGGGCTGTGATGTGTTGATCAGTGGGTGGAGTCCAACACCAACATGGAGGAGAATCTGATTGTCCTGAACTTTAAATCTTTCTCATTTGTATGGAGACAAAAACAAAAAGCTCGTCTAATTTTATTTTTATCGTTTCCTTGCTCATACTAATGCGGGACAGCAAGTCAGCAAATTGGATCACAGGCAGATGGAGGTACCGCTGAAAGCGGCGTCATTCAGACGCAGCTTCTGCTTTAGATGGTGAAGCTCACCTTACCGGGAGAGTCTCTGAATGATTTCATGAACCCAAACATGGAGACAGGATTACCGATGCTTTTGCAGAGCTCTTACAAATAAATAAACTGGATTTCTCAACATCATCCATGTCTTCCATGTAGTGATGTGGCTAAAAACCTTTGACAGCAGCTCCTCCCAGACTTTTGGACAAAAGTCGAGCAGTGAATTTGAAGCATGTCAAAACAAACGCAGCAAACGTGAACATGTTGCATGAATTGGGTTTTGTGTGAACGCAGCCTTACACAGGTACAAAGGTAAATCACATTTAGACCATGGTCAGTTATTTCAGTCAAACTGTGTGTGTTTATGTGAACTTGAGACACTTCTAACCAGGCTTCCACATCTTCACTACCACAGAAAGTTGACTGTCAGCAGGTTTGTTCAGCCTCACAGAAGGTGATCCGTTCTGCACTAAAGTGCGTTTAACCATGATGTACATTTAGTTTTGTCTCTGCGAATGTGAACCATGAGAAGCGTGTCTGCACAGTTTAGTTAATGTGATGACTAAACATGATTTTCCAAAGCTGTGACAGCATTTACAGTACCTATGAAGCTTCATTGCTTGATGGGACAAACTGGAAAACATGAAAATGTGCATTTATGTCTGCAGACGTGTTAGCCTTTCTTCTTTTTAATTAGGAGGATAGAGCAACTAAAAGAGAGCAGGTCCTCACCTGGAGTGTAGGGAGTCTGAACATCCACACCGAGCCAGAATGCTAATGTGAGACGGGCCGGGCTGAAACAAGAACAATTGTGCTCCTGCATGAATTGGAGCAGATTACCTGGAGAAAGTAGACCCAAAGGCAGCTTTGGGTAATACTGACAGTTAATGATCTGTTTTCAAGGTTAACCATCAGCTCTGAAATGAGTGAAGTTGTGGGCATGTTCTGCTCTGAGCCAGGAAATGTTGCCAGACTTTTCCATTTATAATCTTTTTAATTCAGAAATAGATCTTTAAAAGACTCTAATGGAAGGCTTAGACAATTTGTTTTTTTAGCATCTTTGAAAAGTTGCTTCACACTTATTGGCTGTTTTTCCTGTTTTTAATGGCAAGGCTTTTCACACGCTGAAACTTAAGCTCTGTAGAAAAAAATGTGACATTTGTGAGGAAGTATCCAGAATGCCTGGAGATGTTTGTTGAGGTTTTAAATTTGATCTCTTCATGTGCATGGCCTTAGTCATATCTTCACATAATTCTTGTAAAATCATCAGAGTTGTCACAGATGTCTTAAATTCTTCTCAAATCAGTTTCTGAGTCACAAAAAGCAAGAAATTGGTCACCAATTAAACATAAATTTGATTAAATGGATATAAAACAGAGGTATGACATTTGGAACTTGTTAAACCCATATTTATATGCATCAAAACCCCAGCTATTTTAGCCAGTATTTTGTTAAGGGAATGTATTATACAGAATAAGAGTGCGATTCTGAGAAAATGTGTTTCTAATCTGTGATTCATGCTTTAGCTTTTTCCAGTGAAGTAGTGGCATTACTCAAACGTTTCAGGAACCAAACTTTGGAAAGTTTATTGCACTGAAGTAACAAAAATGTATCTTTGAAACATTGAAAAATAAAGCAAATTAGAGATGAACAAGAGGTTGAGCAGTCAACCTCTGATCGAAAGATTGCAGGTTCAATTCCCCCCAAAACGCAGCTTGATGGGAGGAACATAAAACATATCAAAGGGTAACAAAACCAAAAATAACTGGTGAAGGAAACAGCACGACAATAACAGATGAACTAAACTGAATACATTGAAGGCCAGACACTTAAATACCCTGAGGGTAATTAACAGAAATGAAGACAGCTGTGGTGAGACTGAAGCACAAACCTGGAAAACAAACCAAACTAAAGAGCACCATCATTGCAAATATAGCTGCCCTCCCACACACAAAGTCTTCACAGTTTTCTTTTGCAAAATGTCTTCTTTTAAAAATAGTGTGCTGTAAACTGATGGAGGAAAAAAATAGCTAACAATTCTAATATGTCATCAGTAAAAACCAAACGCATCAGTCAAATCTTCCTTTTTATTCTTCTGGCTCCATTAAAACGAATTACTTGATACAAAGAACTGAAGAACTGCACTGCTATTATTTATTTAATGATGCAGTTCATCAAATTCCTCCCAACAGTTGATCATAAGTCACTTTAATGACTGTAGATTAATGGAAAGCGGTGTGTGTGCGTCTGACAAAGGCTTTGGAAAAAAAAAAAAAACCTACCTTCTTAAACTTCAAGTCTCTCACTAAAAATAACCTTCAGTTCTTTTTCTGGAGAAGTAACTCTGACAAATCTGCAAAAGCAAATTGAAAGATCAAATGCAAGACTTGAGCGAGAGACCTTGGGCACTCAGATCAAGGCAGGAAATCAGAGACTCTGCCTGTTACATAATTATTGCTGGTTGAAATCCCCGCAGACTGAAATGTTTAATCACACTAACAAAACATCTGTTTTGGCTTCACATTCCTCACATGTTTGCAGTTATTTTTATCTGCCTCTCAGCTCTGGTGGGTACAGCTGTTTTGTCCCAGGCTGAGTCGCTCAACTCCATAATTTATTGGAATAATGTGCCAGCAGGTTGTGTATTTTCCTTCCCCTTTTACTCCAATTACTCAATGTTAATGCATCAGCCAGGGCAACACTGTCACCATTTTCTTTAGGCATCTTGTCTTTGTGACCCCGTCAGAGGAGTGAGGGGCCTGAAAGCATTAAAGGCATGTATGTAAAAAGGTCACGGTATGTGTGAAGAATAGACCACACATTCTTTCACATTAATTTTTACAGTTTCTACGTTTTCTGTGTCAGGGAAAGGTGAACTTTTTGATTCATTTCATGTTTGCTTTGTTTTAAGGCCATCCCATGCAGAATGGATGTAAATGACAACACACAGAATTTTTCTAGAACAGCAAACTACTGTGACTGTAAAGAACAGGGAGGAGACACGTTTTTTTTAGGTTTTCCAGGCCGTAGTTCTACACCCAAAGCTTTCTGTTCGATTTACAGTGTGCAGGAGCGCCCTCTATCAACATAGAGCCATAGTTCCACAAACTAATGGAGTCTTACTATTAAATCAGCTTTTTAATAATGGACCAGAAAAATGTCTTTGTTTGTTAATTTGACCCACTTAACCCTTTAACACCGGAGCTTTGCCGCAGTGCTCACATTCTTTCGACTCCCGTAATTCTTCAACAGTTTATGTAATTATTGTAATTCCAGCGGATTCTGAAGTGGAGAAAAGCAGCTTAGCACTGATATACAACACGTTACAGTAGTGACGTGTTTACACAATCAACAGGAACCAGCTGATATCCATATCCGGTCAAGAGTTACGATATGTAAAGAGCGTGTGTTATTTAAGTCTCATGACATGGTTTATGTAAACAAAGCGAGTCAGCTGATTCTGGCGCAGAGAAGCTTATTGCTCATAGCTCTTGTCGTGACAAAATCAGCTTATTTCCGTTGATTGCGTGAATACTTTACTGCTGTTGCATATCAATGCAAGGCTGATCGTCTCCGCTTCAGAATCCGCTGGAACTACGTTTATTGCATATTTATACTTATGTCGCTTTTGGGGAAAGTGATCATATATTAGGTTGTCAGTTCATCAGAAATCCACCTCAGTGTTGTGGGCGGGACTGTTGGCATGGAGTAGGCCTGCCTTCATTTCCCATCAACCCTTTGTTTACGTGCTTTCCAGCTAGCTTACTGCCCCTCACAACTCATAAAAATTACCAATGCAACAAAACTGGCGAGCAATATCGGAGCCATCCAGCCGTTCAGTTTTGATCCAGATTCCAGCTCAGACGAGGAAAACGAAGACGTTCACGGATCTATGTGTCTGTAAGTGGATGCCTCAGAATGGAGCGCAGCAGGGAACTTGAGGCCTGCCGATTGTAGCACCTCCCTTACTCCTACAGGCTTTTTTCAACAGCATTTGCTGTCTGCTCCTGATTTTACAATGATGTAATTAAAGAAATACTCAGAAATACAATTTTAAGTTTAATTTCTTTATATATGTACATGTCCTCCATCATGGGGAAAATGCCACAAGAACATGTTAAAGAAAAACAAAAACATAATTTTCATTGGAGTCAGTCTTTAAGGGACTAAAAAGTTTGTTTAGCTTTAATCTTGCGACTCCTCAGATATCTTTTTAGTAACTTTAAAGAGCCAAAAAGGAGATATTATAAGTTGTTTCTGGCCTTTCACTTTGAAAGTTCTGCAGTTGTATTGATTTTTATTATCATATTAAATTAATTGGTGAAAAAATGGCTAAAATTGCCTCCAACGCATTTGTTCTTTTTTTGATTGTGTCACGTTAGGGCTGTGTGCTATACTATGGTTCCTTCTTAGTATTAATACAAAAATATAATAAAAAGAATTGTAAAAGCTCTAAAAATACCTATAAGGAGGAAAACACATAATAAAAAATGTATTAATCATGCTGCAATATCTAAAAAAACATAATTGGCTAAAAGTGTTTTCCTTTAAAACCTCTCCTCAGGTTTCTTCTGGCAGCGTTTTCTTCTTTTTCTCATTTTGTGGAGGTGGCCTGTTGGCCACAACACAGCTAACTACTTCACAGTCAGGACCACATCACTGAGCCCCCTCCCACTGAGAGCGGAGGTTGACCACGAGGCCGACACATCACACTCTCCTGAAGAAGCGGCAGGGCCAAAGAGTTTTTTGAAGCTCACATGGGAACGCCTTGCGGGGAAATTAGCACTTGTCTCCTCTTCTATGCTTTTGTACTTGCTGCCTATACTATCTTCTCCTTCCTTGCACTGTCCAACATTACTGTCAAGGCGTGGCTGGCGCCCCCTCAGGGAGCTATTTGCCTTCTATAAAGCCTATTGCTATGGAAATTGTGTGTAATTTCAGGGGCCATTAAGAGCGAGAGTGCGGGCATGCATGTAGAGCTCTACTATCATCACCACGGAAGGTTGGATCACCCAGGGCACAATCTTACATCCACTGTTCCTTTGTCAATGTTTACCCCACAACATGTCATGCTCAAGATGCAGAAGAAGGAATTGACAGAACTGGGAGTGGGCAGCTGGCAAAAGAGGAGAAAAAAATCAAGGAGGGGGCAGCTGTTCAAGTGTCAAGAGCCGAAACAACGGGAGAGTTCAGACAGAGAGGAGATTAGAATACAATATGAGAAAGTCGGGAGCAGCACAAGCAGGCGATGGTGGAGGGGGATCCGAGGAGAGAGAAGCCTGAATCAATATTTATACTGTGAGGCGAGACAATTCAGAGACGGTAATTAAATTGCAGTGTCATATTTCATTCTGTTACGAGGCTGCGCTTGCATGCAAATGATCCAAAAGGCTTCCTTTTCCAGTGGATTTCCTTTCTTTTATGACAGTGAAAAGAAGTGAGCCGGGCAAAGAAAAAGAAAAATACTCCCCGAGTATTCATGAGCCTTTTGTTGGGAACTCGGGGGCCATTCAGCTGCAGTTCGGCAGTGAGGGAGAGCCGGGAAATCGGCTGCTCGGTTAAACATGGTGGACTCAAATCCAAAGGAGGAATGGAGAAACAAATCTGTCTCGTTGAACAACAGACCCACTCCGATGAAAACAGTGTTTTTAACATGCTCTTGTGGCACTTTTCTGATGATGGAGGATAAAGAAAATTAAGCTAAATATCTCATTTAGTTTTTGTGAATCAGGAGCAGACCAATGTTGTTGGAAAATTACAATCAGCAGGCGACAAGCTCCTTGCTCCGCTCCATTCTGATGCATCTGAAAGTCCTGTGCACCAGCATAAGATTCAGAAGCAGTACGTAGTACCGGCTGGAAGGGTGTTGCTGTGTCCGGTTTTAGTTGCTTTAACACACCTTCAAAAGCATTAGTGGGCTGATGAACCAGGCGGCACTTTCTCTCATCAAATTGGTGTCTGTGTGGTTTTTAGTGCCTTATCGCTACGTCATGTGATTTACACCCCTCTCTCCCATAACGATAATCCTGTCGTTTCATTAAACAAACGCATTGAGCTTGCACATCTTACGTCAAACATTTAATTTGTTGTCTGGAGACACTTGATTCATTCACAGTCAAGTAGGCATGTTTCTATGTCAGTTGGAGGTTGGCTAGTTTGCAGCAGGACAAGAAAAGCAATAACTGGTTCATCCAGTTTTTGATTGATAGCTCAAGATAAAACAATGCAATGATAAAAGAATCAGCAAATAAATTAATTAAAACTCACTGAAAAAAAACATTGCAGTTAAAGATTTTTCAAGAGAAAGATTGCAAGAGAGGATGAAGATGTACAAGCTAAAATTAGTAAAGGAGAAGAAGAAAAGGGGAAAGGTAAAATGCTTTCAGGACCTCCATCCATAAAGATGGATCCAATGCCGAATGTCAAAACCTAACTGGGAACAGTCACAAGTCCAGCACATGCAACATGAGACATGGCATGCAGCTGCCAAACAACTGATAGGAAGATTTTACTGGCAGCTTTGGGACATTTTGTGAAAACAGTTTAGATGTGGTTCAAATCAGTTCAATGTTACACATTTTCTGTTTCATATTCAAGTTCTTTTGTGTAATAATCAATAAAAATGTTTTTTTTTCCAAAAAAACCCGTTTACATTTTTTATTTACGGTCAAGATGTATCCTCAACTGCATTATCTGCATTTCCTACTGTGCGTTGAAAGGTGACTAACAACAACGTTGACAGGACGATCCGTGTACGTCCAATTGTTCCAATTTTGCTCACCATTGATGCAGCACCAGTAAAGTTTAGTGTGGGGGTGTGAGGGGCTGTAAGCTAGCAGGAGAGCATATACACAGATGGGTGAAGGGAAGTGGGGACGGGCTTATTTCCTGCATCTTAGAGGTGAATTTCTAATGAACTGCTGGGGCTCTGCAGAAACTACGACACAGGTTTTCTGATTTTGGCTAAAAATGGCGTAATTAAAAGAACCACTGGGAACACTTTGGCAATAGATCAGACTTTAATACCTCGCTGAAGTGACACGGTTACTGCTCTGAAAAAAGGCCCAGTTCTGATTATAACCTTCCCCCTTTGGCCTCAGACAAAAATGATTTTGGGGGTCAGTTTTAACCTTCTTCAACCAGTTCCTGCTCATGCTCCTCTGTTATTTCCACAAGGTGACCGGTCTTCTGTGAACCCTGCCGCTGGTGCTTACAGTGAGCATTGGTTGCAGGTGTCTGCCTTTCTTTACAGTGCACTGCACTTTTGACAAATAAAAAAACAGCTGTTCTCAAAGTAGCCAATTAAAAGTTTCCCTTCTGGTTTTCGATGCACAGCATCACTGATTTGAAAAAAAATCATAAAATAATTTTTCTGTGTTCTTTTTTCTATACTGAATCCATTCTATTCCAACCCTGAGGTTTTTAATTTGACCCTGAACTCTGAGAACAGGCTGAAGCATTTAATAGCTGGATATAGAAGCCTCTGGAGTGAGTCCATGCTTGCAGCCAAGGTTTTGCCAGCGGCACCTGCAGCTCTGTCTTTGGGAAACACCACATCAACAGTGCAGTGGTGCAACAGCTGCTTGTGTCCTGTATCCATGTGCCAGAGCCCCCCGGGAATCATATCTGTCAGATGTGATGCGTGACTGGGAAAGTTCCTGGAATTCATGTCTGTGGAAAGCGTTGCTGCAGCTCTGAGGGTTCTCACATGTATGCGTTTAGAGTTCTTTGTTTTGTATTTTAAAAATAGACGTATTGTTTACATTGTTTAAATGGGCTGCATTACATTTCTGAGCTCACAGGCTTTGGTTGGTACAGTCAATCAACAGAGGTCTACATGTCAAGCATAAGATAACTGGGCATCAAATGAACGATTCATATAAATGATTCAATCCCCAGCTCGACCTTACCATTTACTTCACGTGAATTATCATTTTCCAGTTTATAACTTATAATCAGATGTTTATACATTTCCAACATAGATCCAGGCCATTAAGAATACTTAAGTAACAATAAATCAAATGACTGTGGAAATAGATATGACACTATTTCAGACTTTATCAGAGCATATGCAGATCAACTGTCAAAATTCAGAAATATGTGCAGATTATTTTTCATTAGAAAGACAATTAGTAATAAAACAAAGCAAGTATTAAACATCAGAAAAATATATGCTGAATGTTATTATATTATTATTATATATTTTTTAAAAATAGAAACGCCATTATTATTAATCAAGTATCAAAAATAAAAAAAAATATGTGCAAATTATTTTCATTGGAAAAATCATTGACAAAAGTCCCACTTCAGAGAAGCTAGTGAAGTGATTTGATTTGGGTCTTTGTCCAAGACGACATCCCTTCTGCCTGATAAACAGCCGTCCTGGTTAGAACAGAGTTTATAATTTCCCCTCATTGTGATGACTACAGACTTTGTTTGTCAGGTCCATTGTCCTTCTGCGGATATCACAGCAGGTAAGTTGAACTGGAGTTGTCTACAGGGTTCTAGAGACAACGGAAGATCCTGGGCTTCATTTTTTCTTGAAATCATATTTGACTCTTGTTTTGTTACTTTTTAAATTTTAAGTTGACAGCAGGTTTTCTGTGCCACATCGGGAGGCAGAAACAAACATTTTTAACTTCTGGACAACTGATCTTAAGTGTGATAAAGCTGAACAACTTCTTTGAAATCCTCTTGGTTGCTCTTGTGGACTTTATTTTCGGCATGACAAACCTCAGCTATTACTGGGGTTCAATTCTGTTATGGAAGCAAATCCAGAGTTAAATTTGATTTTTTTTCCTGAGCTTCTGAGGGCGGCGGATGCTGGCTCTCTTCTAAGACACGTTTGTGTAAAATAATTTGGACATTGGGGACCGTATCTCCCTGCATGGCAAACATGTACCAAGTACATTTGGGATATTGTTCAAATGCAGCTATTCAGCCTTCTATTAAAAATGTTATAAAAGAATAGTCAGTTTTTGTAAATAAACATTAAGGAACAATACAACTTTTATCCTGGTCTCTGACCACTGTATGAATGCTGGAAAACCTGGCTGTTGATCTTGAGGAAACATCTTTTGATCTTTTAACCTGGTTGGGTCCGATAGCAGTAGGTGAGCAGTATGTCTACAGTATCACTCCAAGAAAACAAAGATGCTGATATAGAGCCCTAAGAAACAAACATTGTGTTTCTGCACTTTAAATGGTCCACGGCAATACTCAAATCTGATTGGCTGCAGGGTATTCTGGAAGATGTTCCGGCCACAATGTTTTATTTGACCAGGCTTCTTAAAAAAAGGTTTTTTTAAAAAGTGTCCTTTAAGTGGACAAAAACACGCGGTTAGAGGTGAACTTTCTCTCTGAACTGATGCTTTATTGAACCTATGTTACAGGGTTGACAATGGTAACACAATGCGCTCGATGAAGTGTGTATTTAGTAATTGATTCACGCCGTGGAAGCCTGAACAGGCAGAAGACGGTTGCTTCACGAGTGTAATTAATCACGGTTAAGATTTACGAACGTGTGAATTTTTTAAAATTGATCGCGTGCGTTAACGCGTTAAAATTGACAGCCCTAGAATAAATATAAAACATTTAGTTTAAAGGAGAGGATCTGAGAATAACAACTCTTCTCCTGAAGAAGGAACAAGTGAAAGCCTTCGTCACAAGTACTTGTACAAGGGTTGACCCGAACGGGTGCTGTGGGTTTTTGGGTTGTCCGAGTCAGAAAAAGCCTGAAGACTTCTTCAACTGCAGGGTGGTGGACGTGCGCTTGTATCGGGTACCAACAGTCGAGTGTGAAGACCAACGCAGATGGCGCTGACTCACCTGTAGGGACAGCTGACTAAGGCTTTAAGGGACTTTGGGGAATCCTTATCTGGGTGCGTTCTGGACCCTCGTTGTGAGAATGTGTGAGAATGATCATCTTTGGAGAAGCTAGAATAAAAGCAGATGTTTATTTGTGAAATGAGTCATCAGCAGTGACCACAGTGATGTTTGGATTGAAGGAGCAGAAAGCCTATTATAAGGAGCCGTCTCATCAGCTGATGCTAAAGTTAACATCTCCATGAAATGCCAAAAAAAAGAAAGTCAAATGCCACTGTTCGAAGAGATAATCATTCTGCTGGTGCCAACAAGCTGATAAAACTTCATGCATGACTTCTTGCTTTGTCAGGAGCAGCCAGCTGGAAGAATGACATATCTACTCATTAATGTGAAGAACAGTGGTGAGGGCACACAGCTGCCAGACATGGAAGCCGCAGCTTGGTGCCCTTCAGCGAGCCCCCTGCCTCTTTCTGCCACAGCTGAGACTCAAACAGCATCAGCAGCACTCACCACGACAATGCAGAGCACAAACTAAAGTTAGGAATTATTTCCTAATTGCCCAGCTTTAATCACAAACATCTGATGTTCAGTTGATGGTTTTTATGCTGCCTTTTGGTCCAAGGTCACAGAGAGCTCTGAGTGGAAGACAACTGATCACCAGATAAACAATTTACGCTCTTTTCATGCTACATTTTGGGCAGCAGAATGTAATCTGCAAAAACTATTTGACTTTTTTTGACTTTCAGCCCCATCTACAAATAGGAGAAACTTGCACATTTCTGCTAACCAACTCAAGATGGCACTGCCGACCCAGTGGACTTGTGTTTGAGTGTGTGACTGTATTTCCACATGTGGCTGCACATGTAAATGCAACCCAGTCTGAGTGCATCTGCACATATACCGAGATTCAATTATTCATCATTTCCAGAGTAAACATGACTTGCCTTTTTCTGTCCTTTTTCTTCTTCTTGCAGTTTTGTTTATTATTTATTGAGGTGAGTCTCCTGATGTTTTGATAGAATAGAAGCTAGATAACAATATCGTGACTGCGTGGGTGCCATAATTACGTTCATATGCAGCCCCATAGGAAAATGCATTGGTTGTATTGCTACAGAACTCTGCAATGTCAAGTCAGACATTTGTTTTGTGTCTGCAGAGTCTTTTACTTCACTGATCATCAAGATATACCAGATCAAGACATATCAGATTTGGATTCATATCCGACAATAATTTTTAAAAAGTCAACTCTGTGACTCAACCAGGCATTTAGTTTTTCTATAAAATGATAAAACATGCAGAGAAATATTGATATCCACGTGCAGACTTTCTGTCTGCTGCAGTCAGGAGCCACTCAGGCCTTATTGGTAATGTACATGAATTGATCACTGTGGGCTTTTATGGATTTTTTAAAGTGTCAGGTTACAGTCCCAGAACAACCTTTTCCAAATTACAACAAAGTGAAATAGCCGGCTGACACGGATACCACGGAACAATCTCTGACCTTGCAGCTGCTTTTTCCTTAAGGTGTTGGAGCTCGTTTCAGAGAGGAAAAAGTCTGGTGATTGATGACATCCAAACCAGTTACTGCCTCAGTCCCTTGAGTGAATCATGTGACTGGTAAAAACTGCTCTGAAGAGGGAAATACTTGGTAACACAAGACTTTGCTGCTTGTGCTTCAGACTTGTTAACATATCCAAAAACTGATGGTAGAAAGCTGTAAACTCATTCTGCCCTCACTATACAAACACTTGTTTCAATCTCAATAAAACAAAACAAAAAAAGGTTGCAGTGTCAACCTGACTTGCCTTCCAAACTTCTTAAATAGATTTTTCCTTTCATCAGATGAATTTTTGCCTGCATTTGTCTGACAATAGAAATTAAAAAGTATTTATAACAAATATTTGAACTTAGTAAACACAGACATTTAAAATCAGCAGAGAAAATGAATACAAAGTTTGGCAAAAATAACTTTTCTGATTGGAAAACTGCATACTATTAAAATTAAGACCAGAATGTTTAATAAAAATTACATACATTATTTTTCAAGATCATTTCTTTTTCTAAGTACTAGCATTCATATTCCATAATAATATAAAATGTATATATGTATGAATATATTTTTATATATCAAAATATGTATCGATATATATTCAAGACTTAATACTGAGCCTTGTGGGATCCCACAGACAATGCCCAAACATCTTGATTCAATCTTCTCCATTTTGACAAACTGTTGTATTCCCGATAGATAGCTCCAGATCCAGTTCAAAGCCACTATAAAACATAACCACAATATAATAAACTAAGTTTTAAAAAAAAGTAGGAAACAGATTAGCATTTTAGGATGTGATTTTACGTGTTAAAAAGAAAGTAGGAATTGTCATGTTGTTATGGAAAAAGTAGGAAAGTGAGCAGAGGAATATTTATTTGAAAACAGTTGAAACAGCCTCTTTAATTCATTTATGAGTTGCGCTTCTGTCCACTGTCATAAAAATAGTTCTAAAATAAATTATTGTGTTTTTTCTCCAAATGAAAATATATCTTCATTAAATACTGTTATTGAAATGGCTGAACATGTAATCAACAGGACCTGCACCTGTGGTGCAAAGGCCAAACAAACACAATTATTCAATAAAAGCAGGACTCATGCAGATGTGTCACATCACTGACACTCTCAACACAGCAGCAGAGTATCCATTAATACTCATTTGGTGGCATGCAATTTACATTTAACAGCACCAATGGCAAAACAAGTCGACCACACTGGTAGATTACTTTAAATTTCCCTCCAGCTTGTTCTGCTTTTTGAGTTTTCTGTTGTTTTTCTTCCTTTAGAGATTGTGTATTTAAAACAGAAAAAAAAAACCTCAACAAGTCCTTTATTATAAAAAAAAAATTCATAAAAGTTTTTTTTTAATTAGAATTTTTTCTTTTTTTTTTTTGTGGAATATTTTGATTTGAAACAAACAAGATTCACAACACAGCTTTCTAATCTTTTCAAGTTTTTCTTTTAGGTAATGGGAAACTATCAGACACATACAGTGTCCCTGAAGCTCAAATCACATTAACAAATTACTCAACACACAAAAACGTATTAAAGATGTCAACAACTATTAACAAATCAACACACACACACAAAACGATAAAACATTTTATAAATAAAAAACAAATTTCAGAAACCAAAACAAAAATAAATAAAATAACAAAATTCAGAAAACTAGAGGGATTTCCAGATGTCTTTATGGAATGACATATAGAAAAAAAAGAGACAAAATAAGAAAACAGCAAAGTTAATCGATCTGCGCACTGGGAACACTTTGAAATTAGTTCTAAAGTTGGAGTGGAACTATACATGAAATAAAAGCATTTATATGTGATGTAAACAAACATACATGATATTTTGAGGTTAGGACGATAAATGGTGGTAAAATCAAGAATGAAGCCAATTTTTGCAATTTCTTTTGTGTCTTTTAATCTACTGTTAAAGTAGATTCCATTTAAAGAAACTCACTATTAAAAAGTCTGTCTGCAGTTTCCAAACATGTGTTGTTCACCTTTTTAGTGCATAACGGCCAAAAAGAGGAGTTCTTACATATTTTGTTGTATATGCATTTTTCATATTTATGCAGATATTTTACAGGATAATGTTGTAAAAGCGATTACATTTCCAGTTTGGATGTCAGCTTTTGTTCTTGCAGTAGTGCAGTGATGGTTTTTTTTTACCTTCTGTGTTTTCCTTCAAAGCTGCTTCATTTTTAAACAGGAAACAGAATCAGCGGCTTCACAGAACTTAGATTCTTTTTTAGAAACTTATCCTCACATGCAGTTTCTCAGAACTTTCAGTTGCCACTTATTCCCTCCTTTGAAGCCGGCAG
Organism: Adrianichthys oophorus; assembly: GCA_036245035.1. Lineage (NCBI taxonomy): Eukaryota > Metazoa > Chordata > Actinopteri > Beloniformes > Adrianichthyidae > Adrianichthys > Adrianichthys oophorus. The sequence continues at coordinate 23,774,767 of BSAI01000189.1, read as the reverse complement.
ACAGGTCTGCAAGTGTGATAGCTCAGTCAAGGCTTAAGATGTGTTAAAAAGTTCTAATCTGCCAAGTCAAGGTAAAACAAAACAGACTTCTTGTCAGTCTTGTTCTTATCCTTCCTGCAGCTGGCAGTTACATGACCCTGGACGGTGTAGAAGCAGAGGATATGGCATCCAGCCAAAGAAATGTAAAGCTGACTGTCTTTTGGTCATGGCTGAAGCAGCTATGGAGGTTGAAGATAAGATAGGAGCCAAGATTTCTGATTAACACTTGAAGATGGAGGGATTTAGACTGAAGAGGCAATGGAAAAGGGGAGGAGTCAGACAATGAAAAGGGATAGAGTTAAATAAACAGGAAATGGGACAATAAATAAATGATAAACAGGTGAGAAGAAACAAAAAACATGTTTGGGTAAAAGACAAGAGGAGATAAAGCTGAGAAGATTAAGGAAGAGAACAAGAAAATACTAGAGAAAAGGGAGAAAGCCAGTGTAAGATGCTATTTTTAAACACATTTACATTTCTAATTTTCTATTTTCCAACGATTATAAGAACCTTCTACATAATTTTTATCAGTCTGTGCATTAAAACAAACTGAGAAATAAGTGTTTATTCCTGTTAAATTCTGTATACAGTGCAGGTTTTCTTTGGAGCTGTATTTGAAGGAATCCCGCACGAAATAATGGAAATTTTTAACAGGGCCTCTTGCCTGATGGTATACAAAGGAAAATAATGGAGTTGAAAGAAAGGCTACAGTGCTGACTCATCCTCTCTGAGGAGCCACAGGGACACAGATTTTCAGCGAAGATTAGAAAAGAGATCCTTCTGCGAAAACTTCCAGAGAGATTCTCCGGGTGAGAAAGTTTACTTTAAAACATGCTCATTAGAAGAGGAAGAAAAAAAAGTTAATCAGAGATTTTCCCTGAAAAAATACTGAACTAAAGCTTTGGAGGGTGAGCAAAATACAAAGATGTTCACTGCTGTCAGGAAAAATAAAATATGATTGTTGCCTGGAACTAGAAGAAAGAGATGCCTTCTCCGTCAATGCTATCATGAAGGAAAGCAGCTCCAGGCTGTACATTATGGAGCCCTAAACTGTTCCTAATGAAATAAATAAATATGATCCAGTGCAATCAGACATTCAACCAATAAATATCTCATAAATATATTAAAAGATCATTAAACGATGAAAAACCTGCACATACATATTACATAAGCCATAATGTTATTAAACATATTTCATTCAGCTTTAAAACCTGCTCATTATTTCATAACAGCATTTTCAAATATTCATTTTTTAAACAGCTCTTTCTGTAATTGTAAAAACCTCATGAAATGATCCTCCTGTGTGATATACATGCCATCCAGAGGAACACTTATCATCTCAAGAACCCAGATATGTTTTAAATGGAAAGCTTTACATATAATTTAATTTAACATGATAACAAATGATTACATTGATCATTCAGTACAATTACACACACACTGTAACGACTATTGTCAACCCCACACAAGCAAAGCCGCGCTCTAACTGAGTTGTTACCGTAATCCTCCATGCTGACAGCCCCTTGTAATAAGTCTGTGCCTGTGAGTGAAGACACAACTGCCGCAGTTTTTGCAGGTTCTGTCAACCCAGCAGAAAAACTGGTTCTGATTCTCTTGCAATCAAAGTTTATTCCAAAAATAATGAATGTTCCAAATCTGCAGACACAAAGACTGTTTTAATTCCTGTGGCTCTCATTAGAGCTGTGTACCGCAACACCTAAACAGCGATGATACTTTTCTCCAAATCTGCTCCCCAGCAACGTCTGGCAGCATCTGTGCTGTTAAGCACGTTTGCAGAACGAACCTGTCCAGTCCTGATATGCAGAACAACAGCAGTTTCCAGCTATGTTTCAGCCATGTGGAGGTGTTATTGTTGTTTAGCTGAAGTGAGAGCAGTGACACATCTGAATGTGATGAGACATGTAAGGGGTTTTGGGGTGCAAAGCTGTGATATATAATTATTATGTTTTATTTCTAAATCAATTGGTTTTGTGTTAATTTTTAGGAAAATTGGTCTGGATATTGACTATGTTTTTTCTCTCCATCCATATTAACAGAAGGATCCCCAAGTTTAACTGCAGATTGGTCATTTTTGATGAAAAGTTTTTTTTCATAAAAATAATGGCTAAAATAAAAACTCTTTCTCTAAATTGTTGCTCTAAGTCCCACAGACTCCAGCCTCATTACAGGCGCATTTTTAATGACCTTCAATCCTGAAGAAGACCGAGCCCGTGGACCTGAACTCACGTTAAGTCAACCCATCTTGAGGTGAGAGTATGTAATGTTTAAAAATTAAATGCCAGGACCACAAAGCCACATGTTTTGTAGTGGCAGGTCCATCTGTCAGACCTACCACTTTGGTTACCATGGCAACAGGTCCCAGCCTAGGTGCCACAAATGATTTCCAAACTTCAGAGGAAGTTTCGGAGATTGATTTCTTGAGTGCATGACGGAGCTGGTCCGGTTTCCCCGGAAAATGTCAGACATATATATTGTACTGAAAAAACAGAAAGAAATTAGTCGCTGCGCTTGTTCTTTGAAAGCTTGGTGCAGCAACTCATCATAACATTTAGTTACAGAGACTTAAACATGTTGCTGGTGTCACAGGAACTTTTTCAAGATATTTTTTGTTTGATTCTGTAAAACATGAGTTTTCTTGACAGCACAACCAGTCGTGTGTTCCACAGGGTTCTGTGCTTGGACCAATCCTGTTTAGTCTTTATGTCTTTACTTTAGGAAATATATTAGCTTGTGGTTTTACTTCTCCAACAAACCTGGAGATGACTTTCCAGATCAGTTCCTCAAGCTACTCTAAAGCTTTTAAAAGCTTGAAGGACCCTTAAATTCAGATAAAACAGAGGTCCAGCTGTGAGAAAAGTATTTTTTCATTAAAATGTTACTTTAACTATGAGTCCAGTTTCTCTTGTTATTGAATTGAAACAAGTCCTGTGAATTTTGTCATTATCACAAAGGCAGCTTCACGCAAAGTTTATGACATTTTAGGATGGAGTGTTCCGCTCAAAAAAGATTTAAAAAGAAAACCAGTTTTTAACAGTACTTTAATAAGAATATTTTTAAAAATCTCATCAAAATTCATGGGTATTAAGTAGAGGATACTTTTGTTATCATGACAATTTAAGACAGATTTTCCTATGGAAATCCATCCCCGCTAAACAAAGTCCTTGTCTTCACTAACATTCCAGTGACGGCTGTAGACTCACTTCTTCATTATCCGGTGCTTTGGGTTCTTAAGATCGTTTCTTTTCATCGGGTGATGTCCCTGGTGCCGTACCTGCCAATTTTAACTGCACTCTTTATTACGCACACTCTGTCTGCAACATTAAACACCCCAAAACACACTTACACTACACAGGAAAGTTGGGACCTCAAATCTTTTGTCCCCTACCCCAACCCCTGGTGGGTGGTACCGAGCCTGCAGCTCACGCTTTTGTTGTTAAAAAAAACTAAAGATTGTTCCTTTTAATATTCATTCTCAGACAAACTGAACTGCCTGATTTTATCACAGCTTCTTCACAGATGGCCTAATTTCTTGATAGGCCTAACTTCTTTTGACCTTCAGACACTGCAGGTTTCCAGCTGTGGAAGAAAAGCAGCTCTGAAGCTTACTTACATACAGGGCCAGTAGAAAAACACTACCATGCAATGTTCAACAACACTTCCCTTCAAAATGAAGGGAACGTTTTAGGGAACTTCAAAACCAAACAAAGAAAAGTTTTTGAGTTTCATCTAACTCTGAATCAGGTTAAAGACCTAATGAAAATTGTGTTTTTCACATGTTCTTGAGGCATTTTCTGACGACTGAGGACATATATAAAATAAAATTGAGCTCAAAATAACATTTCTAAGTATTTCCTTAATCAAACCATTGAGAATCAGAGGAAAAAATAACATATGAAAAAGATCGTATTTGTGGCGTAGAAAATATGTTGGGAGAACCACAAGCACCCTGCTCCACCCCATGCTGATGCATCCACTTGTGGATTCATAGATCCATGTACGTCTTCGTTTTCCTCGAAGAAGGAAAGAAGCGTCTGGATCAAACTGTTCAGCTGGATAGCTTCAATATTGCTCGCCATTTTTGTTGCACCGCTAATGTTCAATTGGGAGGAGCTGTAAGCTAGCGGGAGAGCTCTCATTTATGGATGACGGGGAGGTGGTGGGATTCTATAAATACATGTCCTCCCACTCCCTTTCAAGCAATTCATTAAACTCTTTTTGACCATCCTTATATTTAATGGGTTCAGTGTGCCATGCATGTGTACTGTTTTAATTTCTAAACAATTAATGAACTAATCTCTCAAATAGATTTGAAATATCTGTGTATTTAATACATTATTTTACTTAGTTTCTTTTGTCGCTGAAATTGCTCAAACTAAACCAAATCAATCAATGTTTTACTGAGCCACTGACATGTTTTTAAGATGATTTTTTAAACGTCTCCAAACTCTTCACTTGCTCTGTTTTGCTCCTCTCATTTTGCAGAAAAGTTTTGACCATTTTCCACCTTTCAGTGCTCACTTTTAAGGACCAACATTTTCAAACTGACAGTGCAGCTGCTTTTTCTGAACTAAACTGTAAAACTTGGTTTCCATCTTTACCCCTGGAAGCGATGCAGCAAAATTTAAACACAAACTTAATGACAAAAGACATGCAAATATTTGCCTTGCTGCATTTTTTTGTGCTTCTTGAACATTCTCTCTGAAAGTTAATGGCAGTGATAATGTAAATGCATCTTTATTGGAATAGATTGCCACACAGGCTTTGTCCAGTTTTTGCACACGACACAGAGTCAGAAGATCTCAAGGTCAATCAAGCTGAAAACTCGCTTTGATTAGTTTGATTTTTCAGTTTCACTCGCAACACAACGAAAAAGCACAAAGAACAGCAAGACCTGGCAAACTGCTTCACCGTCGTTTGGCTCTTTTGCATGGCCTTGATTTCTCCTGCAGCTCTCCTTTCTTGTTACCGCCCTGTCTTGCTGCTTTGAACTCCCTCGCCGGAGCGCTCAGCACCTGGTCTGCTCTGCATGAGCACGGGGGGCTGAGGGGCCTGGAGTCTGGGGGCCTGTCACTCCAGCCCTCCCTGACAGAGAAGGGGAGCAGGGAGCTGCTTCCAGGATGAGTGAATCTTTGACTGCTGGCAAGTGGTGAGCAGAGAGCAGATTTCCCCAGCGTCTGAAGGTCTCTGCGTTACCTTCTCTCAGCATCAAAAGCAGCTCTGCTGGAAGGGAGACAGCCAGTGGGATTGTGAGTCTGTGACTTTTTGAGCGATTACTGATTGCTTGAATATGAATTTGACGTGATCATTCACCTAAATCAAGGCCACATGCCTGACCCCACAGTAAAGAGTGCTGAGGGCAGTGAAGTGTTGTGCTGCATTTGCCACTCTGCGCAGGAAATAGTGCTGACCAATGTCCTGTACTGCATAAAATACTCAGGATAACATTTCAACAGTTTGTCTTTAAGACTTAGTGGTTTGAGACCCCAGATTTAAACTAAATGTCCTTTTTAGAGTTCAGACTCACATTCATCCTGTTAAAAGGATTTTTGTTACAACTGCAAGGATTTACTTAGATGTGTTTTTACTAGTGCTGTCAATCAAATCAGATTAATCACACTTTTGAAATATAATTAATAACAATGGTAATTTTTATACAACAATTTGTGACTTTTGAACAACAAAAAATAAAGGTCAGAGTGAACATGTTTCCTTTTTTTTTATTGTCTGAAATGTTTTAATTTATAAAGTGTTACCTCAGATATTCCATAAATGTAATTTATGCACAAAACACATCACCAGTAAGACAAGCAGATCTGTAAAGACTTTAATGTCTGCAGTATTACTCCAAGAAAACAAAGATGCTGATACACAGCCATAAGAAAAAAAACATTATGTTTCTGCACTTCAAATGGTCCGCGTGAAAACTCTATTCTGATTGGCTGCTGGGTGTTGACGCACATCTAAGAAAGAAGTTCCGGTCACATAGTCCAAATGTTCTGTGTTATGTCCTGCTGCTGCCTTCCATCCTGTCATTCTGCTCACCTGGCAGGTGGAGCCGATTGTCTTGATCAGCTCCTGACGGGTATTTGAGGCGGAGGAGCCCGCACCAAAGGACGGCAGAAAGCAGAGCAGGCGGCTGTGGAGAAGGCTGGGTTTGGTTAAGCTGTGCTGGTTTATTTTGTTCTCTTTTCCTTTCTTTGTCCTCAGTAGTTTTGTACTCCTGGGTTTTGTTATTTTAGTTTGGACCTTGGCAGTCTTAATTTGCGGGCTTTCTTTTGTTTCTTTTCATTAGTTAGTTTTGGTTAGGGAGCTGCTGACTCTGACAGTCTGTATGGCTGGGTCAGCTGTCTCCCTGACCTTTTCTTTCTCAATTCCCATTGGTTTGCCTTTTTGTTATAAAAACCAGAAATCCTATTAAGGTTCCTATTGGGGACGTAACGTTCCATTTCTCTAGGCAGGCTTCTTTAAAACAAACTTTTTCCTTCATCTTCTGGACAAAAACAAGCGGTAAGAGGTGAACTTTCTCTCTGATCTGATGCTTTATTGAACCTACTGTGACGATCAGCTCATGTACCGCTTTCCTTGCCGCTGCTGTCAAGGTCAGCAACGCTTTATGTTACCGTGACAACGGGCCGCACCACCAATCAAGCAGTCTGCTTTTTGTGAAAAGGGATCTAAACCAAAAAAATAACAAGAATAAATCAATCAATTGAATTTTTATTTCTTTTGTAAGTGACCAAGTTATAAGTGGGATAATGATGCACACCGTGGAAGCCTGAACTGTCTGACATGAAGCAGAACACTGTTGCTTCTGACATGTAATTAATTTGCGTTGATGAAAATTTACGCTTTTAAAAAAATTAATTACATGAGTTGATGCGTTACTGTTGACATCCCTTGTTTTTACCTAGGTGTGCTCCGATTAATATCGAAATGTACCAAAGGAGCAGTAAAAGGTGTTTTACCTGACGTTGAAACAAACGTTCAAAGTTGGTCAGCGAAATATAAAGTCTGAATAAGTGAACTATTTCGACAGGAATTGCAAAGCGCAGGACTTCCATTCTTGTCTCTTGTTGCTTTTTCCCACCCTCGTAATTCCTGGCCAGTGACTGGAGAGGTTTTCAGTCACATGCTTTTATTAATCTTTGGATCGAAACAGAAAAGTCATGTTAAAGTCATTGGGGATACAGACCAAATGGAAGATTCAGGACTCAATTCGGACCAAATTAAGCAGACTTGGTCCGAACCTACGGACTTTTCTAGACTGAATACACCCTTACTCGTGTCTACCATTGACTTTGTGTGACTGGATTTGGAAACTGACTTGGAATAAAAAAAAAAAAAAAAACCCAAAGTGAATATCTATGATAGTCATTCATTACTTTAAGTCTTAATCCTAACTGCCCTTACAGGTGGATACTGCCTGTCAGCGGGTGATAAATGGCCACACCTGTAGGCTTGTGGGGCACAAAGGTGACCCACCCAAAATGTTGAGGTCATAGGTTGCTTTGAGAACCTGTGGAGAGAAAATGTTCGTGCACATTTTTTCTACGGGCATGCTGTGGTCAACAGGTTGTAGTGAACACATACTACACTGTGAGGTAGGTAAGATACAGGGGTGTTGAGCAGATTTTTCACCTTTGTGACCCTCCCAAATCCTCCGGACTGTGCAAGGAGCCTGTTAGTGTTGTTCGCGTGATGTGTGTGCAGCCTGACTGTTAGAAATGAGGAATTAACCAATCAGAGTGAAGTTTCCAAGATCCTTTTTTCTTCACTGAAAAATTGCACCGATAAGCAGTTCATCAAAACTGATCATTGACCCAACCTGGAGGCAATTCTCCAGTTTGTTTACTGCAGAATCAGTAAGAATGCTTGGTATTTCTTACTATTTCTGTTCTTCCATATTTATTTTAGTAAATGGATTCTGTAACGTGTTTTAAACTTAATGGGCCTCATAAAACCCGAGCAATAAAAAATAACCTTTACAGTGTATTAAAAAAAACAACCACAGAAACATTTGCTGAAAACTGTACACATTACTCATGGCTGTATTTAGGAACTCAGATTTCTCTTTATTCAGTGTTTGAAAGGAAACGTTTTTCTTAACAGAATAAAGCTGCAACATCTTTAACAGTTAAAACACCAATCCATTTTTTTTGTTTTCAACATCATCTTAGATCAGATTCATATTTTTTTAAGTTCTTACCATTTAAAAGATAATTTGAAGTTGTTTTTTTGTTTTTTGCAGTTTATGCATAGAATGAATACTTTAACATATATTTATAATTTTTTTAAATGATCATTTTATGGAGAAGTTTTTGATATTGTGGAAATTCTTGACAAAGAGATAAACGTTTTCATTATCTGAAGAACTTTTGAGATCCATACCATCTCTATTTTAAAAGGAATGAAGCTTAACTGTATAAATAAAGCAACATGAAGTCTAAAAAACAAGCAGAAAAATTCATTTTTATATGTTTTGAAATTCACTTAATTCCCCCAAACTCCCGAGTGTACAAAACAAGTGCAGATTTTCTAAACACATTTTTGTAACTCTTCAAAGATCGGCATTAAACAGAAAGCTCCTGTGTTTGTGTTCATTTGATCCTTTATGTTCCTGCTCAGTGAAAGAACTCCGGGCTGCTTTGGGCTGAACACATTAAAGTCAGGCAGAACAACTGAGGCCAGCTGGATCGCAGTAAGAGCAGATCTGTATCGCCGATTTTTAATCTTTATTTCAAATGTTTCTTCACATGTAGGTACATCCATGGGGATTGTCTGAATGGGAAACCTCACGTGTTGAAAGTTTCTTCTGTTTAATGGAGAACTAAAAATCCATCGTTAAAAAAAGCTGATTGTTCTGCATCAGACTGCAGATCAATGAGCTGAAGATAAACATCACTGACTGATTTCTCTGCAATAGGAGACTACAAAATGTGCTCCTCTCTCATCTTCATGAAGGACTGAGGACTGAGTTAGACATTCATTCAGTCTGTGGGTAAGACTGAAAAATCTTCATGAGCTTCATGCTTCATGTGCAAATAAGCGCTTGGTTTTGGAACCAGAGTTTAGTTCATTCTTTGAGGGTGTGTTCAGACTGGAAAAGTCAGAAAAAAGTGAAGAAGTGAATTCTCTGGCAAGACCATAAACTGGGGTCACATCCTGTCTAAGCTTAGGGGTATCCATTTCACTGTGGTGCTGGCTCTGGCTTTTGCCCTTGAGCGCTAGGCCTCTCCAAAATTCTACCAGTGGGTGAGCCTGGTCGGCACATGTTCAGAATACTCTTCACGGCCCCCCACTTCCCTCGGGGGTCCTCCTCCTCTTTGGCCCTCTGTCATGTGACTCACTGCCCTCCGAGCTGTCTTTATCTTAGCCTCCAACCGTTGCTGCCATGGTGGGCATTGTTTTCTCCCATGGTTGCTCTTATAGCCAAACATCTCAAGGATCACTGCTGCTGAAGTGTTAAACAGTTCATTGGTTTCTGTGATTGTTCTGGTAGGAATTGCCCTCAATGCTTTGTTCACAGTTACCTGGAGACTTTCTGGTGGTACTTTTACTCAAGTGTTGTAGTTGTGTCGGGGTTGCCTGGTGTTTCTTCTAGACATGATCTTGTCTTTCAGGTCAGTTGCTGCCTTGCTCTGTGTAATGGTGGTTATTGGGGCTGTGTTACCAAGTTCTGGATGGGAGTGTGGTATAGCCTCCTCTCTGACCTGATGTTGTGGTTCTCCAGTGGTGTTACAATTGTGTTGTACCTTGTCAGTATCAAGTTGTGATAGCTGGATGTATTTCTGCCATATAGGCAACAAAAATTAGTAACCAAACATATTTTCTGCTGAGTATCAAAGCAGAAAAGCAGCTCATTTTTCTCTTTCTTTCCTTTCAAATGTAAAACTTGTTTTTGTCAATTTTCTAAAATTGTTTGAATGAGGACTATCAAGTCTTTTTTTCAACCTAGCCTGCATTTCATCCAAACCTCGTACCCCACCCAAATGTAAGTCTCTGTGAGAGCTTCGGTCCAGGTTTGGCCCTCAGGATGGTTGTGATTGACCATTGTGCTGATTTTGTCACACAGACCGACAGTTCTGGCCCACATGAGAGGAACCACTTCAAAGCTGACTCAGAATATCTCTTTATACAGTTTGCTTTACTGTGAGCAGGTTTTTAAGAGTCTGACCTCACCTCAAAAATAATCTGTAGTTACTTTTAGCTACTGAAAAAATAATTACAATGAAATGAAACAAAAATTGATAAAAGTTCAAGTTTTAATAAAAATCTTTCATGATTTTATGATCAAAAACATTGACATGTAAATGAAAAAAATCCTTTTCCCTGAAAATATACACCTGTTACAGCAAAACCTGCCAGTAGCATGAAAGTTTTACTACCTCGATATAATCTTTTTTGTCCTGTTTCTACAGTTGGCAAAAGAAGGTTACTGAGCATGTGCAGAGCAGCCCAAAAAGTAAACATCAGAGTCGGACTTCCAGTGAATTTGTTTAGCAGTCATTCATAATCATAAATATTTGTCTTGTCAGGGCCACTTTCTTTGGTTGAAGAAAAATAAAATTTTTACAGCAATAATAATGTAAAAAACATTTTTTACACTAAAAAACTTTTTTATTTTATTTTAAGAATTTTTTTGCATAAACTAAAACAAAACAATTTAAAATATTTTATGCACCCATTCCTAAACATATGAAGATCCTATCACTCCAACAGACTCCAGACTACAGTACCCATACTGCTCCAAAAATCTATCAAGCAGATATTGGATTACAAGTGTGTCTTAAAGTTTAAAGAAAATGGTAAGGGTCACTGAATTAATTTTGGTTAGTTAGGTTTACAAATGTATGGTTAAGGTAGTTCAAACACAGTTAAATAAACTGTGTAAGGTTGTGTGTGGGTGTTCTTAACCACTGCTGACATCACACTACCTAATATGGTACAGCAGGATGATTATATATGGCACAGAGTGTCTTTTATTTTGAAGGGAAGTCATGGAAATTCCTTCAAATATATATATTATGTATAAAAATTATATAAAATCATAATTAGCAAAAAAAAAAAAACAAAAAAAAATTTTTTTTACTCTTTGCATTTATGCTTTATTTATGCCTAAAACAAGATGGTTCATTTTTATTTGTCATAATAATGACAACAACTTAAATACAGACTTTTCCAAGGGGTGAAGTAAAGCATGTTATAACTGATGAGCAAATTTTGATTAATTCAATGGAGCACACAGGTCTAATGACTGCAGACTAATAAAAATGCAAACATTGATCATTTTACATGTAATGAACTTCTTAAATAGGGTACAAATCAGTGTCAGAAATCATGAGTGACATGCCTCTCCCGTTTTCTGTTTGCAGTGCAAAAAAATATTCACTTTTTTACCTTTGTAATCCCAAAAATATAAAAGTAAACACAAATTCTTCAGAACCAAATCTGAAAAATAAACTTCTGCCACATAAATTTAAAAGACATGAGTAACATTAGTGAAACAAAATTCCCAAATAGTTAAAACAAGTTTTTCACATTTGTTTTTGGGGATTTTTTTACACTAAAGGAGCAACTTTTAATTACACCAGTCTTTTAAATTGGGTCAGTCCAACTTTCTAACATGGAAATGCAACTTCAGAGGGATTCTCAGTCGAAAAAGAGAAACCGTATTTCCTTAATTCACCATTTGATGCGGGGAGACATGCTTGATGTTTTCATTTTTAATTTCTGTGTCTGCAAAAGGAGAAACGCATCATCTCGCACTCTTCTAAATCACATTGTTTTGCATTTGCAATTATTCTAATTTGTCTGCTGATGTCAAGTGAAGCTCACAGGATCAGAGAAACTTTTTACCAGAAAAAAATGAAAATGGTAATTTCTAAGAAAGTTACTTTAACATGCACCACCTGCATGCACAGCCATTCACCACACCGCTATGCCCCCCCAAAGCAGTGACCTCTTTCTAAAGGATTCTCTTCGCTGCTCTCTGACAGAGGCAGTTTGAGGAACATCTCAAGAAGTGTCCAATTGGGTTCCCTGCCTGCAGTTGAACTGGGACTCTGTGATAGAAAAGATGTTACATTTATCAGAAGACTGCAGCTATTGCAGAGCTTTGCTTTCCCTGTAAAACCCCCAGCAGATTTTAAAACATTACATTAATACTACATTATAGAAGAGATTTTAAATGTAGATATATTTTAGAGGGCTTATATCTTCATCTTGCTGGAAGCTATTTCTCTGTTCATCATCATCATCATCAGCTCTTTTTTTTCTGGAAAATAACAGAATTTGATCATTTGATAAACATATTTTGCGAGGTTGCTACCGTGCTAATTGAACACTTCATGCTTGGCAAAAATTATCAAACACAAAGGAAAAGCACAAGGAAACAAGAAAATAAATCATTATGGCTAAATCATTTTCCAGCAGCCTAAAATAAAGTATTGACAAAGCGTTAGAGCGAGAGCTCTTTTCATTAGAATTAATCCGCCTCGATGATGGCAGGTTGGTGCTGTTAACTGAAACTACAAAAGATGGCAACTCTGGTGAGAAAAGATCAAAGCATAAATACATCTTAAATATATGCATTGAAATGAATCATTTTGCACAAGTCCTGTATTCTGCATTAACTCAGCAGTTTCAGCTTCCTCTGTCTGCAGAGAATCTAGAGGCAGTCAGGAAAAACTTGACTTCTGTCTCTTCATTCTTCCTGTCTGGCCGGCAGATCCTGAACCATGACAGATTGTGAACATGTGACTGTCAAAAGTAAGTGACAGCTATCACCTTTATCAGACCTTCCGTTTTTCAGAGACAGTGACTCCATTCCTGGCATTTGCATTAAAAGAAGCGACACCACAACTGCCAGATGGATGATAGCCGGCTTTTATATTGATACCAGCCATTTGCCCTTGTTATGACGAACTTAAAACATTCATAATCGACAGTTATTGGAATAGTCATCATTCTTAGTAGGAAACATAGCTTTTTATGACAGCAAAATGTGGATGGTGTGGTTGAGTTCATCCTTTCAGACCAACATGTTTGCTTGTTGTGACAGATTGTTGAACCAGAACGGCAGGAGATGCTGACGGCTCCACATTGCTGTAAATCAGGAGGAGAGGAACCTCGCTTGGTTTTTGACCTGAGTGGTGTTTGAATCTTTGGCTTTTGAGTCATACATATGTATTTTTCTTAAATGTGTTTATTTTCCAAGACTTAAAACTTTTTCTCGGTGTGTGCAAGCAACCTTTTGAAATGGTTTGTGATTTTAGGCAAAAGTTGAAAAGTCATTTTCAAAATAAAATGAAATATCCAATACAGATACTTCAGTTACCTTTTGGATCTGATTACACAAAAAACATGAATAAACGTGCTAAAAAAAAAAAATAAATAATAATTAAGGAACATTTTAGACAAGATTGGTCCATCTTAGAAAGGAGAGAAACAACATCCTATAGTCTCATTTACAGCTGGCCGATGATAAGGAGTCTATGCACTATGACTGTTTCTGCAGCAACAACATTTAAACTCAGTGGAGGTCCACAGTCCCACTGAGCAAAGAACATTCCTGCTGTGAGAAAAGTAACAAAAGTAACAAGAGCAGAAATAAAAATGTAAGTTATTTGATGCTGACCTACACCTCTACCTGCTCATGAACTCCTGCTGATTTGACTGTGCAACCACAAGCCCCGCCCCCTTGCAAAAACAAACACACAGAAAAGATTTTTGCTTAACTGAAACTTTTATAATATTAGTTCATTCATCAAATGTGCCTGTGATCAAAAAGAAATGAATGTTTGATGTAAAAAGTTAAAGGTTCAGATCCACATAAACACTCAGGATTATTTCTCACTAATGTGAAACAATAATGTAGCGACAGATGATTAATCTTAGAACAGACATTCATCACTAGGAGAAATGCAGCAAAGAGACCCTCTGCTGCCTTTAAACAGATTCAGAAAACTAATGAATCAGAAAAATGAAAACTCAAAACTCAACTGGCTTTCTGTGTCATTCCTATTTTTCATTGGGAGCTAATTTTCTAAGGACAGGAGGAAAAGGTGAGTCTGACCTGTGATGCTTGTTCATAAACACTCCTCACTTGTCCTTCATAAGAAAGACTTTCATACCTGAACAATTCATTCTGGCTGCTCTGATTTACGAAGTGCGGCTCACAGACAGTCAGAGTGCTGCCTTTATCTGCACCCTGTCTTGGCAAATGAATTCCAAATGGCACGCTGCCCTGTTATTTGTCAGTGCATTTGTTATCACTGACAAGCACAACCCCCTTTAAACAAATATAAATCTGGGGAAAACAATCGCAAAGAAGATGAAGCGTAACCTTTCGAAATATCACGCCGGCCATCAGTTGCTGCAGCACATCATTTCCTCCCCGCACATGAAACATGAAAGAAATGGCTGCAGAAGTCGTTGGGCTTATTTGCTCCAATGCTCACTTACTTCACACGACAGGAAAAAGATGCCACAGTACTAAAACTGTAATGGCATTTATAAAAAAAAAACAAAAAAAAAACGCTGTAGCGAAATGATGGAGTGATTGCAAAATCATCACACTGCCACCACCATGTCTGACTGTGTTAGTACTTCCCGCTAAAAGACTGTTTGTTTTGGGGAATTACACCAGTCTCAACCAATCTCTATGATGAAGTGTCAGGGTCACCAATAAACAAATCTATGAGAATGAAGTAGTGACGTTATGAAAGAAAAAGGCAAAACCTTTTCAACATTTAATTAAACATTTATGAGGAAAAGTGGTTCAATTAGAAAACAAAATGCAACAAATTACTAGAATTAGGTTGTACAATTATAAAAAATTATCAAAATGTCATAAGAAAAAAGTTTTTAATTTTTTGAATTCGTTGTAAAAATTTACAAGAATAAAGTCATCCAATTGTTTGAAAAACTAAAAAATCTACAAGAATAGAGTTGCACTATCCTTTAAAAAACATTGTGCAATAATTACAAAAAGGAAATTCAACCCTTTACGAGAATGAAGTTGTACAATTTTTAGGAAAAAAAAGAGACGTACAATTGTGAAAAAAGCCCTTTTAGGACTCTGTAAAAAAAAAGTCTTAAAACAAATTTTACAAGAATAAAGTCGTTGAATTATGGGGAAAAAAAGCCCAGATATGACGAACATTAAACAATCAGCGAGAATAGAGTTTCAAAATTATGCTTCAAGAAGTAATGTTTGAAGTCATGCTTTTTTGAGAGTAAACTGTTGGATTAACTTTTGCCTGTTTCAAAGACAATCTAGCATTACCTGTTTTCATTTTACACTTTTATGATGTCACAGCCTTACTTCAAAATGGATTAAATCAGTTTTTCTTGAAACATTATTTGAAAAACACACCATAATGACAATATTGAATACGTTATTTTTTAAAATTTGTGCAAATTTATTAGAACAAAAAAACTGAAAAATGTCATGTACAGAAGAAGTATTCACAGCCTTTGCTCAATACTTTAGTTGTTGCGGAACCTTTGGCAGCAATTACAGCCGCAAGTGGTTTTGAATATGATGCCACGAGCTTTCTTTGCTCCATTCCTCTTTGCAGAAGCGCTCAAGCTCCATCAGGTTGGATGGGAAGCGTGGGTGAACGGTCATTTTCAGATCTCTCCATAGATGTTCAATTGGATTCAGGTCTGGACTCTGGCCGGGTCACTCACGGATATTGACAGAGTTGTTTTGAAGTCTCCCCTTCCAATTCAATAAATACAATTTCAAAGAACTTTTCAATATTGTCATTATGGGGTGCTTTTCAAAGGATTTTTCCAGAAAGAAAACTGATTTAATCTATTCTGAAATAAGGCTGTGACATCATAAAATGTGGAAAAAGTGAGGCGCTGGGAATAGTTTCTGGATGCTCTGTAAATTGGATATTACTATGTGATGTGCATCACACTGCTCAAGAATCCTTTAAAACTGCTTTACTTTTTGTTTAAATCAACAACTTTATTTTTATGAAAATACAATTTTTGTTAAATGAATTTGTCTTTTAAAATTCTATTTGAATCATGAATTCAGGATTTTATTCTCAAATGAAAAAGTTGACTTTTTCTATTATTTTACAATTTTTTTCTCATAATTTCATAAATTTACTCTCATATATTTATTTATTTTCATTTATGGTGGCCCTAATACTCAGACAAGGTGGAAAAAAAATATCCAGAGTATGTCGCAGGTGTACTGCAGTGATGTAATGCCATTTAAAATAAAATGTTAACTCAATAAAAAAAGAGGGAATTATCCTGATTTAAATATGATCTGTGAACAGTATTGTAAATAATCAAAATAAATGTTGTTTGAAGAGGTTAGTAAGGAATTAAATGATATAAACAATGTTTTTTATGGTCTTTCTTGGTTTCTTAGACTTGTTAAATTAAATGTGCTGTGGGTCAAATTGACCCGGGCTGCTCGGTACTGATGTTTCTAGTTGGTCAAATTGACCCAGAAACATCAGTACTGTTGCTCAGAAACAAACAGGAGGGTTTATCATTGAGTGATGTTAATGTTACGATGAAGAAATGGTTGGGATATGCAGTATTTTAAAATAAACAAAGAAATGCTTGGGCTTTTTACAACTTTCCAAAGAAAGAAATTTTCAACCTTTAATTCACTGCTCATTTCTTTGAGGCTTTCCTGCTATTTATTGTTCATGTTTTACTGAATAGTTCCTCTGCATTCACACAGAATGGAACTCTACTAGGTTTACTCTGCCTTCATAGAACCACCAATCATTTGGCAGAATAGCTGGTTTGTGTCCTTTTGTTCTGGCAGAACTCTCCTACTTCATATTCCATCCTCAAGAAATCTTTAAAAGTTGAATTTTGGTCCAACTATGCTGCTGGCTAGGCCCAACAAGGATCTCTTCTGTAACTAGAAATGTGCAACAATGAAACATCAGAGATTAAGGCTTGGGGTGTCAAATGCATGGGTTTTTTCATTAGAATACCACCCAATGCTGATCAGGAGAACTGTTTCCTTCTCTGACTCAAGCTGCCTCTTTTACATATATACTGCTGCAGCTTCAACATTCATCTTCTGACTGGTTAATGTGTTGCTGTTATGTGGCCAAACAGATAAGATAAAGATAATTTATTGATCCCAGCCTGGGAAATTTAAAATATATGTAAATAACAGTTAAAATGTGTAGACACAAGCAGCTTTTCAATACAGTCTTTTGATCATATACCAAAACCTTTAATCCTAACTATTTCCAAATACATCATTTTAAATCTCTTTCATAGTCAGTACTGTTTTTTTTTTTTTTTATTTACCATTTGACTTTTTTTTTAACTTCCACTCTGGTCGATCAGAAAACCAGTTTGCATTTATTGGGCATCAAACCACACCAGGATTCACTTGCAAGTGACCCAAAACGCTTCTTTCCAGACAGACCAGACACAGACAAAGCAGGCCATCAGAAGGCTACGGACTAAGCAGCTTTAATTGAGATGTATTATTTGAACCATTTTTAAACTCTAATTTCACCCTGACGTAAGAATGGTTTCAACTGTTCTTCAAAGTGACTTTTGGTGTACAGACTTTAAAGTTGGAACCTAACTTTTCTTGGACATCACAAAAGCATAAAGTTTGGTGGATGACAACTTCATATCAGAGGAAAACAAAAGGAACAGAGTTTCTTTAAAAATCATTTCAAACAAGCAACAGCTGAGTGGCACAAACTTATGTTTTTTTCATTCTTTCTTCTGTCAAAAATGTATTAAATAAACACTGCCTGTCTGATGTTTTTGTGTCACTTCAAAGCTTATTCTAGTTTTGAAAAGCAGCTTTGAGATAAATCAAAAGCTTAAAAAAAGCGTAACAATGTTCTTGTTAGCAGAATCCAAATGACATTAGAAGGTATTTTGCACCCAGGTCTTTAATAAATATTTAAAATATCCTTCAGATTGATCCAAAGTTTAAGAATCCGTTCAGCGTCTACATTAAACGCATTTGAAAACACAGATCTGTTTATCCTAGACTCAGATCAATCCTCAAACTAATGATGCATGACATATGAAGATTAATGTGAGATGAGAAGCAAGCGTCATCTTCCAGAAGCACAACCAAAGAGGAGCGCAGGGTCCCGCCCACCTGGTTTTAAATGAAACCTTCTCTGACCTAATGTTGGAAGTGCAGACATCCCAGCAGATGGATGCGCAAAGAATTTGCTGCATGAATTGTTTGTTTGGATGGAAGCTTTGGCCCAGAATCCACTGTGGATTTTACATTTTTGAATGCTTTGTGTTCACTTTCAAGTTGTAGGAATCAGGAGGACCTTATACAGATAAGTAAATAAAACAAACTAATGGAATGGAAAATACCCAATATTTATCAACTTTTCTTGTAAAAACATATAATGATTTTATAGCGTTACTTCCAGTGCCTGACACATTAAAAGATAAACATTTCTTTAGCTGAACAAAATCTTTAAGCTTTAAGCTGCTTCTTCATATGAAAGAACCAGCACAGAAAAAAAGGAAACAGCAGGTGTGAT
This sequence comes from Adrianichthys oophorus, assembly GCA_036245035.1. Taxonomy (NCBI): domain Eukaryota; kingdom Metazoa; phylum Chordata; class Actinopteri; order Beloniformes; family Adrianichthyidae; genus Adrianichthys; species Adrianichthys oophorus. The sequence goes on along the minus strand of BSAI01000189.1, from coordinate 23,756,180 downwards.
GGTTAAACTCAGGACAGGTGTGACGGTTAGTAAAATGGTAAATAAAAACCGAAAAATCAGGTAATACATGAACTTGACCCGAGGAGTAATAAAAATGACAGAATAAAAAATATCTTTGTTTATTTAGTTTTTTTCTAGTGGTTGGGGTTATCCTTGCCCATTTCTAACCCTTAAGGATTACAGAGAAGGAGTTTAGGATGAAATGAAGAATCCAACTCTTCAATATTATATTTTGTCATTATTTTAGCAGCTGTGACTCCCAGGAATGGGTCCAATGCAGAAAACAAATTTCACACACCTATGTGTGACAGCTGATGGGACTTTAACCTTGAAGCAGCTGGGGGTAAATTAAATTTGACCAAAAACGGAGATCGTTGTTCTTTGGTCAAACATTGGTAATCAAAAGGAGAAAACAACTCGGTCAGAGTGGTACAGATAGTTTGGTAAACTTGAAGAGAAAGTTGAATTGAAAAAATGAAGAAACTAAGCAAAGATCTTTTCAGGGTAGGTTCACGATGAAGAACTGAAAAGCTACAAGACTTAAAAGTTTGCAAACATGTAGTCAAGGTAAAAAAAAAAAAAACCCTGCAGCACAACCTCCGGTGAATATGATTCAGGGGTTAAAGAGTGTTTTAACTGGAATGCAGGAAAACAGATTTTTCAAAGGTTTATGGACAGATGAAATGAGATTGGCTCCTGCAGAAGCAGATGGATGAGCCCCTGCTGATCCTGAGCAGGTCAGAGGTCGATGGAAGGGAATCGTTTAAAAGAAGTATGGCTTTCTGGCAAGCTAAATATGTTTTTAAAGGTCAAAAAAGTCGTTTATTTCTAATATTGTGTCAGAGGAAACTTTACTGAATTATAAAACATTTTTTCCGTGGTTTGTTGCTCGATTATAGAGCGGACTTGCATGCTACCAAGAACCATTTTAATACATTTCATACATTTTCAGGCTTCAGGATTATTGAAATTGAGATTTTCCATCAGATATGATATACAGTTATACATATAGGAATTATTACCACCACATTCAATTGTTCTTTATTACATTTTCAAAAATGTATTCAAACTGTTAACTTTTCAACCTTTCAGAAATTAGATGTTAGAAAATGAGAAAAAATTGAATGATAGGATTGACATTTTTTTCTAGGTAAACTACTTTTTCTGCAAAATGTGTTAACAGAATAAAAAGGGGAGGACCTTTATTGTGAAAGTTTCTTTTTTCAATTTTGTAAATGGGATGGATG